>OZ026519.1:74188402-74654201 GCA_964019695.1 Loripinus fragilis | reverse complement strand
GGTAGGGAGGGTAAGTGCGGTAGGGAGGGAGGGTAATTGGGGGAGGGTGGTAGGAAGGAAGGGTAAGTGGGGGTGGAAGGGAGGATGGGTGGTAGGGAGGGTAAGTGGGGTAGGGTGGTAGGGAGGGTAAGTGGGGGAGGGTTGAAGGGAGGGTAAGTTGGGTATGAAGGGAGGGTGGTGGGGAGGTAGGGTAAGTGGGGGAGGATGGTAGGGAGGGTAAGTGGGGGAGGGAGGGTGAGTGGGGTAGGGAGGGTGAGTTGGGTAGGGAGGAAGGGTAAGTGGGGTAGGTAGGCAGGGTGGGTAAGTGGGATAGGGTGGTAGGGAGGTAAAGTGGGGTAGGTAGGGAGGGTGGGGTAGGGTGGTAGGGAGGGTAAATGGGGAGGGTGGTAGGGAGGGGGGTGGTAGGTAGGGAGGGTAAGTGGGGGAGGGTGTTAGGGAGGGTAAGTGCGGTAGGGAGGGAGGGTAAGTGGGGGAGGGTGGTAGGAAGGGAGGGTAAGTGGGGTAGGAAGGGAGGATGGTAGGAAGGGAGGGTGGTAGGGAGGGTGTGGTAGGGAGAGTAAGTAGGGAAGGAGGGTAAGTGGGGGAAGGTGGTAGGGAGGGTAAGTGGGGGAGGGAGGGTGAGTGGGGAGGGAGGGTGAGTGGGGAGGGAGGGTAAGTGGGGTAGGAAGGGAGGGAGGGTAAGTGGGGTAGGAAGGGAGGGAGGGTAAGTTGGGTTGGAAGGGAGGGTGGTAGGTAGGGAGGGTATGTGGAGAGGGTGGTAGGGAGGGTAAGTAGGGAGGGAGGGTAAGTGGGGGAGGGAGGGTGAGTGGGGTAGGGAGGGAGGGTAAGTGGGGTAGGAAGGGAGGGTGGTAGGTAGGGAGGGTAAGTGGGGAGGGTGGTAGGGAGGGAGGGTAAGTGGGGGAGGGTGGTAGGGAGGGTAAGTGGGGGAGGATGGTAGGGAGGGTAAGACGGGTAGGGAGGGTGAGTGGGGTAGGAAGGGAGTGGGGTAGGGTGGTAGGGAGGGTAAGTGGGGTAGGGAGGGTAAGTGGGGTAGGGTGGTAGGGAGGGTAAGTGGGGGAGAAAGGGTGAGTGGGGTAGGGAGGAGGAGTGGGATAGGGAGGGAGGATGTTTGGGGTAGGGTGGTAAGAAGGGAGGGTAATTGGGTAGTAAGGGAGGGTGGTAGGTAGGGAGGGTAAGTGTGGAGGGTGGTAGGGAGGGTAAGGGGGAGGGTTGTAGGGAGGGAATGTAAATGGGGGAGGGTAAGTGCGGTAGGAAGGGAGGGTGGCAGGGAGGGAGGGTAAGTGGGGGAGGATGGTAAGGAGGGAGGGTAAGTGGGGTAGAGTGGTAGGGAGGGAGGGTGAGTGGGGTAGGAAGGGAGGGTAAGAGGGGTAGGAAGGGAGGCTGGTAGGTAGGGAGGGTAAGTGGGGAGGGTGGTAGGGAGGGTAAGTGGGGCAGGGTGGTAGGGAGGGTAAATGGGGAGGGTTGAAGGGAGGGTAAGTTGGGTAGGAAGGGAGGGTGGTAGGGAGGTAGGGTAAGTGGGGGAGGATGGTAGGGAGGGTTAGTGGGGGAGGGAGGGTGAGTGGGGTAGGGAGGGTGAGTGGGGTAGGGAGAGAGGGTAAGTGGGGTAGGTAGGGAGGGTGGGTAAGTGGGGTAGGGTGGTAGGGAGGGTAAGTGGAGAGGGTGGTAGGTAGGGAGGGTAAGTGGGGGAGGGTGGTAGGGAGGGTAAGTGCGGTAGGGAGGGAGGGTAAGTGGGGAAGGGTGGTAGGAAGGGAGGGTAAGTGGGGGAGGAAGGGAGGATGGTAGGTAGGGAGGGTAAGTGGGGAGGGTGGTAGGGAGGGTAAGTGGGGTAGGGTGGTAGGGAGGGTAAGTGGGGGAGGGTTGAAGGGAGGGTAAGTTGGGTATGAAGGGAGGGTGGTAGGGAGGTAGGGTAAGTGGGGGAGGATGGTAGGGAGGGTAAGTGGGGGAGGGAGGGTGAGTGGGGTAGGGAGGGTGAGTGGGGTAGGGAGGGAGGGTAAGTGGGGTAGGTAGGCAGGGTGGGTAAGTGGGATAGGGTGGTAGGGAGGTAAAGTGGGGTAGGTAGGGAGGAAGGGGTAGGGAGGGTAAATGGGGAGGGTGGTAGGGAGGGGGGTGAAGGTAGGGAGGGTAAGTGGGGGAGGGTGTTAGGGAGGGTAAGTGCGGTAGGGAGGGAGGGTAAGTGGGGGAGGGTGGTAGGAAGGGAGGGTAAGTGGGGTAGGAAGGGAGGAAGGTAGGAAGGGAGGGTAAGTGGGGAGGGTGGTAGGGAGGGTGGGGTAGGGTGGTAGGGAGAGTAAGTAGGGAAGGAGGGTAAGTGGGGGAAGGTGGTAGGGAGGGTAAGTGGGGGAGGGAGGGTGAGTGGGGAGGGAGGGTAAGTGGGGTAGGAAGGGAGGGAGGATAAGTGGGGTTGGAAGGGAGGGTGGTAGGTAGGGAGGGTATGTGGAGAGGGTGGTAGGGAGGGAGGGTAAGTGGGTGAGGGTGGTAGGGAGGGAGGGTAAGTGGGGGAGGGTGGTAGGGAGGGAGGGTAAAGTGGGGAGGGTGGTAGGGAGGGTAAGTGGGGGAGGGAGGGTGAGTGGGGTAGGGAGGGTGAGTGGGGTAGGGAGGGTGAGTGGGGTAGGGAGGGTAAGTTGGGTAGGAAGGGAGGGTGGTAGGTAGGGAGGGAGGGTAAGTGGGGTAGGGTGGTAGGGAGGGTAAGTGGGGAGGGTGGTAGGGAGGTTAAGGGGGAGGGTGGTAGGTAGGGAGGGTAAGTGGGGGAGGGTGGTAGGGAGGGTAAGTGTGGTAGGAAGGGAGGGTGGTTGGGAGGGAGGGTAAGTGGGGGAGGATCGTAGGGAGGGAGGGTAAGTGGGGTAGGGTGGTAGGGAGGGAGGGTAAGTGGGGTAGGAAGGGAGGGTAAATGGGGTAGGAATGGAGGATGGTAGGTAGGGAGGGTAAGTGGGGAGGGTGGTAGGGAGAATGGGTAAATGGGGTAGGGTGGTAGGGAGGGTAAGTTGGGGAAGGTGGACGGGAGGGTAAGTGGAGTAGGAAGGGAGGGTGGTAGGGAGGGAGGGTAAGTGGGGGAGGGTGGTAGGGAGGGTAAGTAGGGAGGGAGAGTAAGTGGGGGAGGGTGGTAGTGAGGGTAAGTGGGGGAGGGAGGGTGAGTGGGGGAGGGAGGGAGGGTAAGTTGGGTAGGGAGGGAGGGTAAGTTGGGGAGGGTGATAGGGAGGGAGGGTAAGTAGGGGGTCGGTAGGGAGGGAGGGTAAGCTGGGGAGGGTGGTAGGGAGGGAGGGTAAGTATGATAGGGAGGGAGTGTGTGTAAGTGTGGTAGGGAGAAAGGGCAAGTGGGGAGGGTGGTAGGGAGGGAGGGTAATTGGGGGAGGGTGGTTGTGAGGGAGGTAAGTGGGGAAGGGTGGTAGGGAGGGAGGGTAAGTCGGGGAGGTTGGTAGAGAGGGAGGGGAGGTTGGTAGGGAGGGAGGGTAAGTGGGGGAGGGTGGTAGGGAGGGAGGGTTAGTGAGGGAGGGAGGGTAAGTGGGGGAGGGAGGGGGATGGAGGAAGGGTTATTTGACTGGAACTTAAAACATGAAACCAAAGTGGAAGCAGGGGTTCCTGCCCCCGCTGGAAAATCACAAGTTGCTATTTGCTTCCTTAGAAATACTGGTATGGTAGGTCCGTACATCCCTCTGTGAAATACATTGATGACTAAATAATTTCTGCAGGACCCCCACCCCCGTGGGTGATTTTCTTGATCCGTACATCAGGGTCAGACAGAGTTTTGATATAAGAGTGAAAATGTTTGCTTTAAGGTTATGGCCTTATATTGTAAACAAATTCTGAACTATTTCATTTATGTTTGGTATATACAGGTATTGCTTACAGTGCATTACCTGCCCTGAGATGTGATATTCAGGTCAAGGTCACAGTCTTGGACTTTTCATTTTTTGCATTTAAATTTCTATAGTTACGTGTGTATTATCAAAACCCTTCGAAAAAATTCATTTGTGTTTGACATGATGGCAGATGTAGATCTTTAGTTTTACTCTGGGCCATCCCCACCCCTGGGCATGCCCTTGAGGTCAAGGCTTTAAACATAGCTGTATTATAATTCGGTCTTTGCTAGTATGATGACACATGTATATAGTTCTAACTGCAGTTTTTTCTTAGCTCCATCCTGAAACTAGGGCGTGACTTTGAGATCAAGGTCAAAGACAGAGAATTTTTATATTATAAAGACTTCAAAGCGCCATAGCCAATAAATGTTGTCTGTTCTTTTTCATAAAAAATTATATGATTTAAAAGCCTTCTCGACAAAGAGTGTAGACCCAGATCCATCTGAGCTGGATTCAATCTGTTTTTCTTCTTTACTTACATATTAGGTTAACAATGAATCTAGCAGACACCTATTTCATTTTAGGCGCTTTAAGGGTTAAGCAGACTGTTACCGCTAATAACGGAATAACCTGTCTTGCCTCCTGTAAATAGTATGCTCTACTATGCGACTTCCAACTTCTCATCCACGGACAGTAGTACTACTGCCAACTCTGGATCAGTTCGGTGTGGCAGTGCGGATGCTTTAAGGGTTAAGTAGACTTTTGCCGCTAATTCTTGCCTCCTGTAATAGTATGCTCTACCATGCGACTTCCAAATTATCCTCCACGGACTGTAGTACTACTGCCAACTCTGGAACAGTTCAGTGTGGCAGGGCGGGTGCATTACCACCACATCCCATAGCTCAACAAAAATTGTTTTTATCTCTTCTTGTACCCCTATCATATATGGTTCATCTATTCTTTTCATTTTCTTACACTAAGTACCGTGTAAGACGTGACCGAACCTGCACGTTATCCTCTCGAGCGGTGCAATGGGTCTATCTATATATTATACTGGCTTCGCTCATACTTCAGCATTACGCCATGGAGTGCTAATTTTGAAATTTTGATAAAATAAAAACAAAAACAAGCTTTAGGCTGAAATTTTTGTTTAAATAAGGAGTGCCCTAAACTCCTCTGTGGACTGAGTATTGGCCACAGAAGGAGACAGACTATTCTAATGTGGAATCGTACGGGGGAAAAGGAATTCTTCAGGACATCACTGTATGTCTTGAGCACTATGGGAGTTGCAGAATAACGAATACGCGATTTGCGTTGCGCGAATCAGAAATACAGTTGCAGTTGTAATAATTAGAGAAGACAACATGAGTTACTGCTCTTTATAAATTATTTTTTCACACTACAAAATATACACGCAAGAATTACAGACAGTAACGTTGGCGGTAACTTGATCTCGACCATATGTTAGACTAAAATCTATCACCAGCCCCGGGGCCTATTTTGAACAACCACTCTGTACGATATTCTACAAACTCGTTTTTCTTTTTATGCAGTGAACAGGTGAACTAATGTAAACTGTTCGTCCATCGTAAAAATCGCTTCTAAAAACTATTATTGTATTTATATATATTGTTTTTATTAGTTATTTTCGTGATAGATCAACAGTTTATGTCTTATTTCATTGCACAAAGGTAAAAAGAAGTCTGGAGAGTAACAAATTGTGCAGAAAATATTGGATTTATCTAGAAGTAGTGGGTGGGGTATTGTTTATCATTATTAAATGAACTTAATAGACAAACACTTTCAACCAGGTTCCTGTGGTCTGTAGTTGTTTTTGTAAGACTACGTGGATAACCTGACTTATCTCTATCTATTTTGGTCACATTGACGAAAGCAGACCGGTCTTAAGCAGTAGGGTTGTCATTTGCTTTTGAAAAGAGCAGGCCATGGTATGGCAAATAAACTTGACAGTCATTCATTTCAGGGACTCTCTATCGTGTCTACATAACTATTATGTTGAAATAGAGAGTCCTTGTTCACTTGGAGGCCTTGATAATCCTTTAATTAATTATGATTACTCTGGTTAACACAGGTGTCAGTTTTATATTAAATCATGTTTTTACAAGACCATCGTTCACATCCTGAGGAAGACGAAAATTATTACTCAAGCTTTGATCATTGGATTTAAAAAATCTACAGCAGCTCAAGCTCAGTCTATTTTTACCTTTATGTGTTGTCTGCTGATATGTGAATGGTGTGGTGCGATCAAAGATGCCACCCATTTCTTCTTTCATTGTATTAAATATATTGGTGAAAGACAGCTAGGTTTTCAATGATACAGTTAGGTAGTTTCAACCATAACCATCAATTTGATTCTTTTTGGAAGCGAAAACTGGAATATTGAAACAAATATGCCCTTGTTCAGGGCTATCCACAGATATATCCATGCCTCGAAACGTTTTTGATAAGCTCTTTGACTCTTTCGTTGAAGCTAATTTTAAAACAAATTCTTAAAACATGTATATGAGCCAAGATCTGACAAAAGGGACCTTCTGGCAATAAAAAGCAAAAGTGAGATATTTACAGAGAAAGAAAGACCTAGTTATTGTGAACAATTACAGAAAATTTGAAGAGATTTTCTTTACAAATAACAAAGATATGAGCGTTTAAACTCGTATGTATGATGCGTTTAAAATATGACGTCACTTAACGTTGTTAATGACGTTCTGACGTCAACGCAATTTTGTTAACATATGACGCTAATACAAAGATGCTAGGAGCAATATTTCAAGAATGCTTCTTGTTTCTGTAGATTTGATGTGTATGCAATTGCATACACTGCACAAATAGCCCACATACGAACATCCCGTGTTTACAAAAGCATTTGAATGAGGTACCCTGTTTTCAAGTAAGTGTGTAGTCCATATGCAAATCTGTTGCCACGGCAACATACATTATATGTATCACTTAATTTTATCAGAACTGTCTGCGCCTTTGATTGTATTACATGTTAGAAACAATTTGAGTCTATTGTAAGAACATGCAAAATCTTGAAAATTTAGATGTTTTTGAAATTTTGATTACACAAAAACTGCTTAACTGCCCAAAGACCCTTTTGTCAGATCGGCGCTCATATGTAAATACGAGTACTTAGTGACCTGAATCAAAAACTTATTCCAAGTTTTAGGGGTTCATATTGGCAGTCATATACTTTGCTTCTTTATTTATTATGTACATTATTTTTATTTATTTATTTATATTACTTGGAATTTATTTATTTATTTTATTTACTCTTATGTTTATGTATATTATTTTTTTTATTAATTACTTACAATTCTCTAGTTTATATTGCTAACATCCTGTTTTGATCATAACTTGTATTCTTAATCAGATTGTATACATTAAGCCATGTTTATAAACTATATTCTGTATGTATATAATGTAGGGGAAGGGTCGTAACTAATGTTGTGAGAACTTGTGACCCAACCCCATTGCTGTATCATATTTGGCAATAAAATATGTTTAAACTAAACTATAACGTTTGTATTATGAAACTGTTTGGACCCAGATCACGCCAAAAAACCTCTGGCCTGAGTTGGATCCAAACTGTGTGCCAAGACTGATAGTAATCCGCAGAAATATTTTGTTTCAAAAGTTAATTAAAAATCAAATCAAAAGATGTCAAACAAAACAAAAAAAATGAGAAAAACAGCCTGCAAAGAGTTCATACCAGAGAGACTGAAAGTTGATTTTTACTTACAAATCCTTCCATAGCTTGAACTCTTGGTTGATATATTCAGGCCTCTAGCTTAGAGTGAATAAAAAATTATTAATATTATACAATTGTCTTGTTTTTAAACAAAACATATGTTGTGGGTACTTTAAAATCACCATCTCAGTGAGACAGTTCTTTTGAGTAACCAAAATGCATATTAAGATAAATGGATAAACAGCTACTTTCTATTTTACACTAAAAATGTTTTATCTTGACCTATGATCTTTTGTTTATTGGCACCCTTTTCTATTTCCAGAGCAAGTTGCAGACCTTTATACAGTATCAAGATATCGTTAAGTTAACCAGGAGCTATCATATTTACCTAAATATGCGGACAATGAGACATACCAAAGTCCTCTTATAGTTAAGCTTTCTCCACTACTTGTTACCTTTGCCTAATATAAAAGTATCTGATGTAGTCTGGGTCCAAACTGTTTGACACTCGAGATCTGATGGTATTCAGTAAAGATAATTTTGAAAAACCTGATATTATGGGGGGGGGGGATGCAGAAAACCAAAATAGAACATTTATAATGTAATATTACCCTGCATGCAAAGAGTTGAAGGTTGACAAGTCCTTTGACTACCTGATCAGAACCTGTCAAATGATTTGGGTGATTTCGGTCGACTTGCCTAGAAGATTAACATTTTTCATCCTGGTATATCCATTGTTTCAAAGTACACCTAGTAAACATGAACAAAGGGTTAAAAGATAAGACCAAAGGAAGGAAATTATAATTGATTAATAATGTTACCTAAAAATGTTATTCATATGAGGGAGAAGTCAAGACAACCACAGAGTCCAGAATAAGTAAAGCTGAAACAGCAAGAGATAAAGTGAAAATGATAACATTGATATTGAGATGGTAGTATCAGCAAATCATACATGTACTACATTACCTGACATGGAGACAACTCATATTGATAGCATTGATGTTGATAACATTGACTTAGATAATACTGAAATGGATAACATTGAAATAGAGATGGTAGTGTCAGCAAATCATGCATGTTCTACTTTACCTGATATGGAGACAACTCCTATTGATAACACTGATGTGGATAACATTGGTTTAGATAGCACTGATTTAGATAACACTGAAGTGGGTAACATTGAAATAGAGATGGTAGTATCAGCAAATCATGCATGTTCAACATTACCTGACGAGGCAACAACTCATATTGATAACACTGATGTTGATAACACTGAAGTAGAATCAACCAATGTAGATAACACTGAAGTAGATACAACTAATATAGATAACACTGATTTAGATAACACTGAAGTGGATAACACTGATGATGATAACACTGAAGTAGATACAACCAATGTAGATAACACTGAAGTAGATACAACCAATGTAGATAACACTGAAGTAGATACAACCAATGTAGATAACACTGGAGTAGATACAACCAATGTAGATAGCACTGATTTAGATAGCACTGAATTGGATAACACTGAGGTTGAGATGAATGGTGCATTCATCTCAACTTCAATGTTAGCCACTTCAGTATCCACTGCAAAGGATAACACTGATATTGATAACACTACAGTAGATAATACCAATGTAGATAGCACTGATTTAGATAACACTGAAGTGGATAACACTGATATTGATAACACTACAGTAGATAATACCAATGTAGATAGCACTGATATTGAGATGAATGGTGCATCCATCTCAACTTCATTGTTAGTCACTTCAGTATCCACTGCAAAGGATAACACTGATGTTGATAACACTGTAGTACATAATACTGAAGTGGCTGTACCAGCAAAACGTCCAAGAAAACCAGGAGACAAACCTCATCAGTGTATCATCTGTCTTAAGAGATTTGTAAGCGAAGATGCTCTGGAAGATCATTTCCATTCTCATCCCGGAAATGAAGCCTATGTTTGTAATATTTGTAATGCAAGTTTTCCACACAAGGCAAAATATTATCGCCACATGGACAAACACAAGCAGGGACACTGTGAAATTTGTAATATAGTCTTCAAAGATGGGGAAGATAAAGTGGAGCACATGAAAAAACATGCAGGTAAACAGCTTTATTCATGTGATGACTGTGGCAAAGTTTTTACAAAACAATCTTCCCTAAGGGAACATATGACAGCTGAAGGAAAGGTGAAAGAAGGGAAGGAAACCTATATGGCTTGTACTATATGTCATGAAAGATTTAGGACAAAATCCGATTATGAAGCCCACATTGGCATGCATGGTCGTAAGAAGATTTATCATTGTGATGTATGTGGTGATAATTTTACAAAACAAAAGTCTTTTCAACGCCACAAGCTTTTACATGATGATCATATACCTGGAGACTCGACCTCAAGTGGAATGGTCCCTAGTCCTTCTTCGAGCAAAGATGAATTAAAGGCAAGCAGGAATGGTCATCAAGAAGATAAGTCAGAGTCTGATACATTATGGTACAAGCAATTTAAACCTAAACCGGGAGTTAGATATCAGCCTTATACTGCTGACAGGCATATCAAACCTTCAGTCAAACCCAGAGCTGGACAGGGATCTGCAAAGGGGACATCATATTATTGCGATGTTTGTCAAGCACAGTTTAAACAGATGGATCAGCTTAAACGCCATATGCTGACTCATATACGGAAGCAACTGAACTGTGACGCATATGGACAACAATTTACATTTAGGTCACAGATTAATAAACACTACTGCAAACGAACTGTGACACATGCGGACA
Organism: Loripinus fragilis; assembly: GCA_964019695.1. Classification (NCBI taxonomy): domain Eukaryota; kingdom Metazoa; phylum Mollusca; class Bivalvia; order Lucinida; family Lucinidae; genus Loripinus; species Loripinus fragilis. The sequence continues at coordinate 74,643,917 of OZ026519.1, read as the reverse complement.
ACAATTTACATTTAGATCACAGTTGAATGAACACTACTGCAACTGAACTGTGACGCATGTGGACAACAATTTACATTTAGGTCACAGTTGAATGAACACTGCTGCAACTGAACTGCAACACGTGCGGACAACAATTTACATTTAGGTCACAGTTGAATGAACACTGCTGCATTGATGAAAGATTTCAAAATTATTCATGACTGGGTTCACACTGTTGGCCATAGAGGCTTCTCAAACATTCCAAGACAACTTTTGTTGTGATTGGGACTTTAAGGGACTTTGGCAGAGTATAAACCTTTTCATTCTGATGAATTTCCCCAGCCATATTCATGCAATAGGTATGGGATAGTTCATTTTGTGTGTTAATGTGTCATGGGCAGAAATTACAAAATTATGATGTATTTCTGTCCCTAAAGATTGTTTTTATCATAGCAAATAGTGCAGACCTTATGTGGCATTTCATCTGGGTCTTCACTATTTGCCAAAGAACATGTACCTGTTTATTGGTATCCAGAAAGAAAATGTTAATTTCATTTTGGTCTTATTTTGGCTCTCTGTTTGCCAAAGTACCTGTTTATCGGTATCCAGAATGAAATTGGATGATTGCTTCTTTGCTTTGCACCTGCGGTAATTGTTCTAAAATTTGGAACACTAGTTGCCTACCAAAAATGCAAAGACAAACAGTGCAGACCCAGATCAGGCTGCTTCTGAAGGTTTTGCCAATCATAAGGTACTACTCTTAAATGAAAGAATTCGCTCCCTCTGGGAGCAAATTCATCACTTTAAGAGAAGTCCCATTGATGAAAATAGAAGCAATTGATTATAATCACTTCTTTCATCAGTAGTCTCCCTTTGATTAGCCTGGGTCCGGTCGTCAATATTTTGGCAATATTTTCTAATGCTAATATTCTAAAAAAAATAAGAGAATAAAAATATACCACATCAAAGGTGTCGGTTGTCCGTTATTGATTTCGATTAATATTGACGCCTGGGGACATCGGTGGTATTTCCTTTTGATAATCCAATAAGCTGATTAATCTAATTATAGCCTGCTGCTAAAGTGTGACGTAATAAAGATGACAACGAGACACCGATCCGATATTGAGGATGCCTTTATCAATCAAACTCCGCGTAAAACGTGAATAAAGATGGAATTTCATTTTTTTTTTGTTTACTTGGTTCAAGACCGATTGATCCAAAACAAAGAACACAGAGATGTAACTGAAGTGTCAAAAATATTGCGAAAATTCAAAGGAGATGACGTTTTTTCACGGATGTGTTGTGTTTATCTCGACCGTGTCTCGAAGCAATTTAGGAGGTTTTAGGAATTCCCAAAGTGACGTCATTTTCGCGCATGCGCATATCCGTGGCCGTCAACGGTTCGTCCAGCTCTATGGAATCTGTGTTAAATGTGGGTTTATATTTTGAGAAAATGGGCTTTTATAGCCAATGTCATATCAAAACTTGTTTACATTCAAAATCTATCTTACCGATAAATAATGGTTCCGAATAACAAACGTTTATCCATTTACAAGGCAAAATATGAGGCTGCGGGAAGTCCAGAAGTGTCGAGCAGAACGCTGATATTTTCTTCCAATATAACCCATAAAAATTTTAAACATGTAAAATTTTGGTTTGTCTATGCACTTTTGCCAGTTCTTACTCTCTCTCTCTCTCTCTCTCTCTCTCTCTCTCTCTCTCTCTTACGCATCCGTGATATCATCTCAAAACCAGTGATTATTGACAGTCCAAAAGTAGCTTAATTATGCTAATTAAAAACAGTTAAATTACGATTAATTTGTCCCAAAGAAATAACTAAAATTCCAAGTTAAATATTTGATTTTCACAGTTGACACCGTTCTAACAGATCCGTTTTATCACCCTCTGTTGAAAATGGAGTTATCGTTCTTGAGTGGGCAAGACGCACTAAATATCAGAGAGATGTTTTTACAAAAAATCATGTTTTTGGACGATATTTCTGGACTTTTTTGTGTTTAGTGAGTTGGATAATGATTTGTTTAGATGTCGGGGCGTAAATCTGGTAAAAAAGTGAGCCCTGTAAAAAAACAACCTAAAAAGAGAAAACGTCAATGCAAGTCGCAGGAGGACAATGGAAAGAATGTGAGTACTTCTCAGTCGTGTGAACAGACATTGAACACTAATATGAACACTAACATGACTTCCCAAAACATGAATGCTTCAAATTCGACCTCGAATATGCAGGGTATGCAGGGAACTTTTATGCCAATGCAGAACAATCCTAGTAGCATGCAAGGTCAGATGTCAGCGCCAATGATGTTTTCATACTCGCCCCCACCCCAACCTAACACGAATATGGGCAATCAAATGAACATGAACTCTAACTTTAGGCCTGATTGGGCAAATGAGATATTGCAGAGTATGTCAGACATGAAAAAAGAACTGTGCAAGCTTGGTAGTATGGAGAAAACTTTGAATAATATAAATAGAAAGGTAGAAACTCTAGAAACAAAGGTTAATCAGGTCGAACAAGTAGCCAAATCATGCGAAAAGAGCTGTGAATTTCTCAATTCTATTTACGAGGGTCAAAAGAAAGAACTAACGGATGCTAAATCTTCTATAACTTCATTGAAAAAGCAGTGTTCAGATCTAGAGAAAAGGGCAACAGAATGCGAATCTCAGAAAGGGAGAGTACAAGATAAACTGAATGACTTAGAGTCTCGTAGTATGCGCGAAAATTTGCTCTTTCTGGGCATCGATGAAACACAAAATGAGGACTGCGCTGAGCAGTTTTGCGAAGATGAGCTTCAGATGGCACACGACACAGTAAGTGAAATTGAGTTTGATAGGGCTCACAGGATTGGAAAAGTCAAAGTCGGATCCATAAGGCCGATCGTCGTGAAATTTCACCGTTATAAAGATAGAGAAGCGGTAAGAAGCCAAGCTGCTAGTGTACGACAGCGACTAAGAGAACGTCACTTTACAGTTAAGCCTCAGCTCCCATTCGAGGTGATGGAAAAACGAAAGCCATTGTATTCCGTTTTCGAGGCTGAGCAGGCTAAGGGTAACAGGTGTAAATTCGTGCTAGATAAGTTGTATGTTAACGGACGACCGTATGAGGCGCCAACGCCGTCTTATACTCCAAACTCAACAGGCAACCCATAGGGGGGTCACGAGGAGCATCTCTCTGTACTCTCTTGGAATGTGTGGGGACTTAAGAGAAAATTAACCGATGTTGATTTCATTAATTATATCAACAACTTTGACATTATTCTCCTTGGCGAGACATGGTTAAATAAGAATGATGAGACGAACTATGACATCAAGGGCTTTCTATGTGATCATGTTTTCGCGAGCAAATCACTAGGAGCTCGAAAGGGTAGATACAGCGGTGGTATTTCAGTGTACTATAGAACAGAACTCAAAGACTATGTATCGGTAGTAGAAAAAAACGAGTACGGTTTAATGTGGTTGAAGATAGGTAACAATATTATGAATTTGAATTCTGACATTTTTATCGGCTATTTGTATGCACGAGATAAAAATTCGAGAATTTACAGATCTGAAGATATTGACTATTTTGAACTATTGGAAGCAGATATTGCTAAATATCAAAACCTTGGAAAAGTTTTCGTATGCGGGGACATAAATGCTCGAACAGGATGCGAACCTGACTATATTTTGTTTGATCACTATATCGAAGCGGGACTAAATATGAATATTGAGTCAACTGATATTCCACCTAGGAAAAATAAGGACCACGTGATTGATTCCTATGGTAAACGGTTGATAGAATTATGTAAAACAACGAATTTGCTAATCGCTAATGGGCGCTTAGGGTCAGACAAAGGTATTGGCGAGTTTACATTCTATGGCCAGAATGGATGTAGTGCTGTTGATTATCTATTGTTGTCACTTCTAGACTTTGAAACTATTTCACACTTCAATGTGTGTGAGACTACGGAGTTTTCCGATCATGCTGGTATCACTTTTGGCATATTCTGTAAAAAAAGGACCCAAATTGATCAAAGCACACCTAATGAAGCACACCCAAGAAAAATACTGTGGAATGAAAACAAGGCAGAGTCTTTCAAAAACGATGTTTCCAATCTGTGTGGTTTATTTGATTCGCTTTCCCAGTCGTTGGAGCAAGACAGTAGCGAAACCAACATAAATAATAATTTGAAAAAATTCTCAGATTCACTCTACAGTTGCTCAGATGTTCATTTTGGTACTAACATATGTGCAGAAAACAGTTCCAGTCCGATTAAAGAAAACAGATGGTTTGACAATGAATGCCGCTCTGCCAAGAGGGAATTCAACAGTGCAAAACGCCAGTTTTCTCATAACCGGTCTGAACAGAACAAAACAGATTTCATTAAATGTAGAACAAAGTTTAATAAAATAAAACGAAAGGCAAAAGCAAAATTCAAGCGCAATGAAGGTTTAAAAATATCAAAACTAGCCAAATCAAATCCAAAATCTTTCTGGAAAAAGATAAATAAATTTGTAAGAAAAAACAAATCAGAATCGGACTCTCTGTCTGCTGGCAACTTTTTTGATCATTTTTCCGAAATTTTTGGAAATGATGAAAATCAACAACATGGAAATATTAATTCAGACTTTGAGTTTCAAGAAAACCAAATTTTAGATTCGATTTTCTCTGAAAACGAAGTAAAAAACACTATACAGTCTCTTGCATCAAATAAGTCGCCAGGTATAGATGGTCTTATTCCTGAACTTTTTAAAAGCTGTGCTTGTTTTCTGACGCCTTTTCTCACAAACCTATTCAATACATTATTCACGTCAGGCGTATATCCTAAGGCATGGAGTGAAAGCTACATAACCCCTATTCACAAGAAGGGAAATATTGACGATGCAAACAACTACCGTGGCATAGCCTTAACAAACATTATTGCCAAAATTTACTCAAAATTGTTACATGATCGATTGACAAAATGGGCCACTGAAAACGAAAAGATTATACATAATCAATTCGGATTTCAGAAAAATAAATCCACTGTTGACTGCATCTTCATATTGCATTCATTGATAGCAAAAACCCTTAACAATAATGAAAAGCTTTTCTGCACGTTTGTTGACTACCAAAAGGCATTCGATAGTGTAGACAGAAAGTTATTGTGGTACAAGCTACTACGTGATGGCTGTAGTACTACTATGGTAAACGCCTTAAAAGCTATGTACAACTCCGTGCAAATGTGTGTCAAGTATAAAAACAAATTTTCTAATTTCTTTGCTTCGCATAGCGGAGTTAAGCAAGGTGATCCTTTGTCTACGATACTTTTTATTTTCTTCATAAACGACTTGGCGTTGAGCTTAGCAGACGATAACCAGCAGATCACACAGATCAGTAATATGAACGTATTCCTTCTTCTGTTTGCGGACGATGCTGTTCTTTTTTCTACGTCACCAGATGGATTACAGTTGATGTTAGATAAATTGCAAGAATACAGCAATCTTTGGAATCTACGTGTCAACAGGGAAAAAACTAAAATAATGATTTTCGAAAGAGGAAAATCAAATAACTTTCGATTTTATTACAACGAACAACATCTTGAAATTGTTGAATCGTTTAAATATTTGGGTGTCACGTTTTATAAAAATGGTAATTGGCATAGAACACAGAAATGCATCGCTGAATATGGTACATATGCCCTACATAACTTGTACAGGACATTATCAAACATTCAACTGTCAACCAAAGACAAACTTAAATTGTTCGACAGCTTAGTAGGTTCAGTGCTTAGTTACGCATCTGAAGTATGGGGATACAGCAAAGCAGACGACATAGAACGAGTGCATACACGTTTTTGTCGTTCACTGTTAGGAGTCAAACGCTCCACAAATCTTTCTGGTCTGTATATGGAGCTAGGCAGGATTCCATTGGCTGTTTTTCGGCAGATAAGAATGTTGACTTACTGGTCTCGAATAATCAAGTCACAAGATCCACTTATCTGCTCTGTTTATGCTATGTTGCGGCATGATGCTGACCAAGGCCATACTTATAATAATCTTAACTGGGCATCACACATAAAATCTTTCTTAGATCAGCTTGGTTTTTCCATCGTTTGGCTGGACCAAGATGATTTAACCTGTATCCCCCTACCGCAGATTCGGCAACGTTTATTCGACCAGTGTAATCAGTTCATTATTACTGCTGCTAATGGCTCCCAGAAACTAATACTTTACAATCAATATAAAACAGAATGCAAATTGGAACCATATTTAGATTTAGTGTGTGAAAACAAATATAAGATAGCACTGTCCAGATTCAGACTAAGTTCTCACAGTCTTATGATTGAAATTGGTCGATACAATGGAACCCCCAGGGAAGATCGCCTCTGTACGTTTTGTAATATGAGAAAAAAAGAGGACGAATATCATTTTTTGCTAGTATGCCCTTATTACACTGAGCTACGTAGAAGATACTTTAAAGATTACTTTTGCAGCTGGCCAACTCTAACCAAGTTTGATCATCTTATGTCAGCTACCTCTAAGAAAACACTGAATAACTTAAGTAAATTTGTCTATTTTGCATTCAAGAAACGAAATCCTTTATAGCTACACTGTATGTATTATGAAATATATCTGCTACTGTACCTTGATGTCAAAACTATTGCTTCTCAGAAAAAATGTTAATACTAATTCTGCTCACTCATACATGTATGTTTGATGGCTAAAAGCATTGTATTGTTTAATGCCAATAAAACACATTGTATTGTATTGTATTGTATTGAATAATTGAACGACACGCCCCGCGGACTGGCGGAATCAGAGTGTTTTCACAAGTGATTGTCATTGGTGTAATAAAAGAGGGGGTCATAAAAGATCTTTAAAGGATGCAGACATGCTGGACCAAAAATTACTAGGTCCGAGATTATAACACATTTTAACAAGTCTGACATAATGCAACGACACTGAATTCGTTCTCTATCAGTTACATTCTAATTCGTAGTCGTGTTTTTGTATAAACACTAGCTAATATATATTGTCTGTCTGTCTGTCTGTCTGTCAGACGGGCCAGTTTCATTTTAATTCATTGCCTGTTTTTTTTTAAAGCACTAGCTAATATATAATGTCTGTCTGTCTGTCAGGACATGTGTATTTATGTTTCTATCCGTCTGTCTGTCTGAACATGCACACGGAAAGGAACATACATGTGCATGTTCAGACAGACAGACGGATACATGTGCATGTTTTGTCGTATAACTGTCCACTTCTTCTTCTGAATATCCATCTTCATCTTACTTATGCTCCCGCGAATCTGCGCAGGCTCACCTAAGGCAATGCAACAAGTTGACATTATGCAATCTCGAATGAGCCTTCGCTGTTCGAGAGGAAAATGTAATTATGTTTTAGCGCCATCGTGTGCGCATTCGCTACTCGAGAAGAAAGTCAACATTATATTTTTCTATTTTCAGCCCCTAGTTTATGTCCACAATCAAATGTACAAGTGTCGACTGCTGATAACCTTTGAAAACAGTTCAGGCCCGACAAAATGTTCTCGCGAGAATGCCTGCATGTGCAGACTCGTATCAGCCTTCGCTGCTCGAGAAAAAATGTTCTGTTTCTTTTTCAGCGCCCATTTGTGTCCTTAATCATCTGCTACTAGTGTCGTCCGCTGATAACCTTTTCAAACAGCTTGGACCCACGGCAGACCCGGCAAAACTTTCTTGCGAAAATGGCGCGCATGTGAAGTCCCGCATGAGCCTTCGCTGCTGGAGAGGAAAGTTTTTTTTATTTTTTAAGTGTACATTTCTGTTTTTTGTTAGTTCCTTTCTTTCTACAATCATCTTTTCAGTTTTGTTGAAATAGCTGTTTTAGCAGTGTGTGTTCTTGCGAGAATGCACACATGAGCCTTCGCTGCTCGAGAGGATTTTTTTTATACATTTTTGGGTCGAGTTGCCCTGCACCCAAGATGAATTCCTACACGATGCGACATGGTGAAATTTCGTACATGCAATTAAATAATGCAATGTTCATATGTTTCAAAATGTGTTCCATTTGTAAGTTCTTTACAATAATAGTTGAAAATATCTACATTCGGTTTCAGAGTCTAGTTACATAAAATAAAATAAAAGGAATTAAACAACCGCCTTGTTTATTGTTAGCAAACACTTTTTAAAGAAAATAAATGAAGTGTTACATTGACAAAAGTTCGTTAATTATCAAAATAGTTGCCTTAAAATGGTTAATTTTTGTTGTGTTAAATTGAATTGAAAAGTTTAACGGCTCCCGATTTATTCATTTCAAACGCAACGACAGACAAATTATCTCAATAAATGTTAATATAATTTGACGAAGTATTTCTAGATGCATTCAAGATGCATTTTCAATTCACATTTATATAAATTAAATAGCAAAGGACCTAGGACAGTCTTAATCAAGGATTGCCCATAAAAATGATCAGAGAAAAGTTTCAAAGAAAATTATATTTTTTCCATGAAAAAGATAGTAACTTTAACCCTCGAATTATCCACAAAAGCCGTTTTCTCATTGGACAAGTAACAATTGAAAAATATGGGTTGAAAACTCTGTTTTTGCTATTCAACATATAGAAAATAGAAAAAGTTTTACTGAAGTGCTTTCCCCCCCGTGACCAAACTAATCCTTTTGCATACAGGTAACAGCTGTAGTTTTACATTACACACAGCATATAAAAACGGCATGATTGGTCACGGAGGGGGGGGGGACGCTGTCAAAATGCTCAAAAACACTATGTGATAAAAGCTTAATATTAGAAACTTATTTTGTACAAACCTGTAGGTAAATATCAATTTACAATGGCATGTATCAGGGCTTTAGTTATGAGTGCGTACCATGCAATTAATTGGCTCATTTCTAAACCAAAACATATGGTGTGGGTACTCAAAAGAACCGTCACAATGAGACGGTTCTTTTAAGCACCAAAATAAAGCCTAAATCTGATGTGTAAGAAAATATCAACAATTTGACGCTCAAAAACTGTGTTTATCTAGACTATGATTTATACAGTATGCGGATATTATACGCCTCAGTGCACAAGTTAAACTTGAAACATTACAGGTAATAGCCAAAAGTCATTGACAGCACTCTTCTCTATTTGAAGCAATGAAATCTTCTCAACCCGAATTTTATGCAAACACATCACTTTTACTTCAAGTTTTATGCCGCAAACATAATATTTACATGTATTCAGGTGAATACTCGACAAAACTTTGACTTTCTATGAAATAAAATTTGGTCACAAAATATACCCCCACCCCCTAAACCCTAAAGTATTGGCATAATTATGCAATATTTTCAAAATATTTTAATTTAGCTGGGTGCACTAAATGTAACGGTTTGATTTAAGCACAAAAATATAGTTGTCAGTTGTGCATTATCCTAGCCTTAAGGCTGTCAAAATTTGGGCAGATTGAATAGGAAACTGTCCGAGGTCCTTGTAACAAGGGAACTTAAAATCGGTGTAAAATGTTGAAAGTTCTACTGCTTTCCCTATCTAGACAATACACAGTTGACGGCCAGTATATCCCAAGTCTATTTATAGAACCGGAAGTACGTCACGATAAAACCTCATATACACAGTATACAATGTGTATTTTCGTTCGAGACCGTGTGTATTAAATGCGTGTCTCACAAAGGCAAAAATAACTACTTAACAAAGACACCAAAGTCGGAAAACGCTGTTTCAATTTAATTCATCGTCCAGAAAGTAATGTTTGCCTTTCTGTCTATCTTTTCACTGGGATTCCTGTCACTATTTATAGCACAATAGAGTTATCCGATAGCGTTATCGTTCTTGGCTTTACCCCACAAAATTTGAGGAAAAATCCAGCTAGCAGTGTCGATTGAAATCAAAGTTCCCCAGGCTGTCATTTTTGACCAAGGAACGGATAAATAAAAAAGAAGAAAAAATGATCAGACTGGAACCCAGGCTACCCTTTGATGTGCATAGCTATGTCAGCGTTCTGACTACGCCCCTGTGGTTCAACATAACGCCAATATATTTTGAAATAAAAATGCTGTACTGTTTACGTTGGACCAATATTTTTGCGTAGCGCAGTCCGTAATGTGTCTGGCTACAGATGCGTGTCTGACTGCAGATCCAGGGGTCGCTAGTTCGATCCTGGCCAGGTTACATACTTTCTTGGAGATTGATCATGAAATATTTTCTATGGTCATTAGACGGATGGCTGAGAACGGGTTTGCTCCCCTCCCCCCTAGGGAATTTTGCAGACATATCCTATCTTGTAGAGAATTGAAGCCGAGTCTTTTAAGAAATGTTTGCACTCTGTGCTCCCGGGCGTTAGTCTGTAAGAGCCTGTAACATACGTTACTTTATCAAATTAAGAAAAAGTAAATTGAAAGTTTGGGCTACAAATTAAACACATTGAAATATTTATTTTTAAAAATCATCATAAAGTCTGCATACTGGATATCTTAACTACGTATGACAGCCATTTGAACAAAATTGCGGCTTCCTAAGGTGTCATATGCGTTACATAAATCAGATAACCCATTAAAATTTGCAAGTGTGGCTAGTATCATTTACATTCACAATTTCTCTGTGTGTTTTGCAAAATATTTTTAACCCTGTCTGACTAGCTTATGCAATTGGCTAACAGAAAAATTAAAGTTTGTTTCCCTAGCTTAAACAATCTTTCTAGAATAAGCAATTAAACAACCCTACCCCTACCCAGTTTTGAGGTGAAATGTTTGGTATTAAAACTAAAGTAAAAATAGTTGAAAAATATTTGCAGTAGATGAATATGTTTCATTGTTTGGGATTTATTTGCTTATATGAAAAGACTCATAAATCTGCAAGTTTGTTGCATTTTTTTTTAAATCAGAGGCTGTAACATATGTTACCTGATGTAATAAATGGATAAGCTCATTGTCTTTACGTAAGATATGCCTAAAATGTTTTAAACTCCTCGAGGGAATTTTGCAGACATATTCCTTCTTATAGCACAACTCAAGCTGCATCAAATAATGGATAATTGCACTCTCTATATTGGGGCGTTAGTCTGAAACAGCATGTTACATGCGTTACTATATCAAATAAAGGAAATGTAGCTTGAAAGTTTTGCAGCTGCTGGATATCTTACATTGTTAAGGGATTTTTAGCTGGCTCGTATGATATAGACTTATAGATCGGCTAGTTGTCAGTAAGTTTTAAAGATCAGAGAGCGTTACATATGTTAGCATGATAAGTAAAATCATCAAACAGTATTTTGACATCAAACTGAGTAAGGGCCTGCTCCATCCAAATCCCCTTTGGAATTCTGCAGACATATTACATCTTATGTAACCATTCAAGGTGCATTTAATAAGAAATGTTTGCACTCTGAAAGTCGGGGCGTTAGCCTGTAACAGCTTGTTACATATGTTACTATATCAATTTGAGAATAAGAAATTTGAATGTTTGAGCTACCAAAAGAAGACATTAAAATTATCTAATAAATTGACATTCTTATAGTCTTTATACTGGATGTCTTTACTACATATGGAAGCTGTTTAACATTAATACGGCTAACTGTGGTGTTATGTGCGTTACATGAACCTAGTTACAATTTAAAAGCTATAATTGTGGCTATCGCCATTTAGTTAAACAACTACTTTGACTTGGTTTCAAACTGTTTTATTAGATTTCACAAACATATACTCAATTGATGAATAGAAAATACCAAGTTTGCGTTTCTATCTTAAATATATTGTCTTATAGGAGCTAATACACAGCCCTACTCCCAGTTTTACAGACTCCCAGTTTTACAGAGAAGCAAATTTTGTTATTACTGTTTAAGTAAAACACATTAAGCAATGGCAGCATGTGGATATTTTACATTTTTTAGTCTGTCTTGCTCATATATCTGCAAGGTTTCATTAAGTTTAGAGCAGGACACTTAATGTGTACATATGATATAAGTCTTTGGTGCCAAAACACTAGAAATTATATTCATTTCTGATTATCAAGCCCATGGACTGTTGTTACAGATGCTATCAGTGACCTTTTGGTCACATTTCCTAATACTGTGCATATAATGCTAAATATAGAGCCACATTTTATATTTGTACAAGACAATACAATAAATGAAATGGTCCAAACTAATTCTCATCGATTTAACACTCATGTTAAACACTTGTCGTTGTCTGCTTCTGTGGTAATTATTATTATCACACGCCTCCTTGCAACTAGTAGAATCCTCACACAATATTTCAATCATTTACTGTTATACAATTTTTACCACCAGTCCACTCAAAATTGATGAGCCATTATCAACTTTCCAATTTCGCCATTCATGGCTTGGAACATTCGGAAACTGATATGAATTCCTAATAGGTGGCTTTTTGAGTAAGTGTTTCAAGTGATACTCTGCAAGTAGGAGAAAAACTAAAGCTTTACTAGGAGGAAAATTATGCCATTAAAAGCAATGAGTACCTGGACTGATGTGCCTTGATATTTCTGTGATAAAGAACCATATCTTAGCTGGTTAACTTTTATAGATGTAGCCATTCCATACATGCAACACACATACTTTCAATAATGTCTCTGCGCTTATTATCTTTCCCCAAGCATTCAAAAACTTATTTGAAGTGCTGAAACTAGATGTATCACAGCAGGTATAGCAATGAACTGCAGGATCACACTGGTCAATGTAAACGCACCGGTGGTTGCTACAACGAGCTGGTGGTTGCATTTTACAGCACCGTTGGTGGCTTAAAAGGTAAAAAAATCTATACCTGTTGACTTTATTATTTATTTATAAACTTGCTTTTATTTTATTTGTGATGACACCTGGCGCACAGACCACCGGTAACAATGCAGTTTATGGCTCTGCCAAGCAATTGGTGATATAATTCATGGTTTGGACTGCAAATCCAACAAAGTTCTGAAGTTTTGCCGTGACAAGTGCTTTTTTCTAGTGTAACTGCCTAAATTGAGTGAAATCTGCATATCTAAGCGCAGCTGTTCTCATATTCCCATGAAATAACATCAAAAAAACGATTACTACTTTGTTTTTTTTCTTGGTAAACTAGCAAATGTTTTATTGAAGAATTTTTATTACAACGCACTGGGAGCATTTTTTGACGCATTGATACAACGCACTGATGGTTGCACAGAATTCCTGTGGTTGCTGGTGCAGACTCACCACATCATTCGCTGTTCATGGTTCCATGGCAAATGATGCATAAAAGCAGCCTATCAAATTTCTGTTTGACCAATGTCAGAAATCTTAAAGTATTCTTAGAGGTACACGATAGAGACATAGCTTTTGCAGAATCAGAGCAAAGTTATCATTTGACTAACACGGATGCAGAGGCAACTGCAGTAAGATTGCTCTTGCCACTTCATAGGAAGAGATATATACCAGAGTCATACTCCATTGTATGCATATATGTGAAATGGCATTAAACCCATATTTAATCAGGTGTTTGATCCCATGACACTGACATGCTGTTTCTGCTTTTGAAGAATGCTAAGGATTCAATTTATTGCTGAGTCAATTTGTTTGACGCTGACACTGGCCACACATACAAAGAAAATTATGTCTCTTGATGGCAAAAGAGGAGGATCGCACGAAATGCTTATAAGTGATGTTTGTCACAATTACCAATTTTAAAAAGTAATCTTAATTAATGTAACACATATAACACCATAGGAAGCTGTATATTTGTTAAAAAACACGTTCTTATGTATCAAAGGTATTCAGCATGCAAACTACATGAATACAAATAAATAGATAGTTTTTTGTCTTCTTTCTGTTTCTCAGACTTTCAATTCATTTATTCTTAAATTGATATGGTAACATACGTATCATACCATTACAGGCTAACCCCCTAGTTAATAGAGTGCAAACATCTCTTATTTGATGCGGCTTGAACTGTTTGTTAAGAAAGGATATGTCTGCACAATTCCCAAAGGGATGGAGAGGAACAGGAGTGTACTCAGTTTGCAGTCCTAATACTATGCCATGATTCTACTGGCTGTGGTGGAATTGGTGATTGTTTTGCAATAGAAGCAGACACAATGGTAGACATTGTGAAGGTTACTTGAATCAAGATTGTTTTTGACTAATTATATTCAATAGGAACATTTATTAAATTGTGTCATTTAAATGAAAACTATTATTTTATATCTATATGTCTACATATTTTAATATTATAGGCATTAGGTAAATATGTGATAAAAAGATTACATATAACATCTGTAACACAATTTCATGGGATTGTTATCAGCGATGACTATAATTACTAAGACTAAGGCACCAGAGGATAGAGATTAATAGGAAAACATGTGAAAAATAGTATTTTTTTCTGAAATATCATCTCTTACTTCCATGAAAATTTCCTTGCTCATTCATTATGCCATGTAACATACGTTACATACTTAAATAAGTGCTCTGATCCTGATGTCAAACTTGCAAATGTATGATTCTTTATTGTATTAGCAAGACAGTGCCAAAAATATAAGATATCTATGAGCGTCAAATATTTTCATATATTGTTCTTCAATAATAGATACCAAAATTGGATACTTAAAATTGGGGGGGGGGGGGGGGGGGGGGGGGGGGTAGGGTTGTTTAATAGCTCATATAAAACAATATATTTGATATAGAAAAACAAACTTTGTTGTTTTTTCTATTAGTCGAATATTAAGTATTTTAGTAAACTAAGATAAAAAATACTTGAAAAAGTGCACAAATCGTCTGTAAAATTAAAGATGTTAGTCACGATTTCAACTTTCAAAGGGAAATTTAATCTATGTAACGCATATAACACCATTGAAGGCTGTAATTTTGTTTAAAATGCTCTTTTTATGTAGCTTAGGCATCCAGCATGCAAACTACATAAAAATATATGAATAATTAGATGGTTTAATGTCTTCTTTCTGTAGCTCAATCTTTCATTTTGATTTTTTCCTTAGTTTGTTACAGTAACATATGCAACAGGCTGTCAGAGACTAACGCCCCGGAGCACAGAGTGCAAACATCTCTTAAAAGATGCAGCTTGAAATTTACTTCAAGATAGTATATGTCTGCAAAATTCCCTAGAGGGGGGAGCAGGACCTTTTTAGCTCGAAGTCTACATTGTCCTCCCTTCCGCGGATTCTTTCAAGAAGGGTTGTTGTCAGTTACAGGTGAAAGTATGTACATGAATAACTGGTTAACCGCTTGTTCAAGCCTGCCCAGGAAAAAGTGTGCTTAGGTGAACTGACCGTCCCGCAATGACCATAGCTGTTGACTTGGGACGTAAAGCAACAAAACAGACAAACAAATCATGCAAGACTCACAGTGCTTATAGTACAGACCAAAGGGTTGTGCAATATAGTACAGACCCAAGGGTCATGCATTTCATTGTGACGAGTACAGGTATTAAAAAGGTATATAGGTAAATTGCTCTAGTGTGTATATCTTAAGGGTCACACAAGATTATAGTGCAGACCCAAGGGTCATGTAAAACGAACATACAGATTATAGCACAGACCCAAGGGTTGTGCAATATAGAGCAGACCCAAGGGTTGTTTTAATCTGATGAGCAAACAAGTAATATAGTGCAGACCCAAGGGTCGTGAAATTTTAATCTCGTGTATAGGTAAAGGGTATATTGGTAAATTACTCAAGTGTGTATTATGTCATATGTGGTTGAGCGGAGTGGTCTAAGAGGCTTTATATATAACACCAAATATACCATGCAGTTCAAGAGTTGAGCATTTTCACTGACCACAATCGACTGAAATGATGCTACGCAAACCCTCGTCCATCGAAAAAGCTGTTACACATGCCAGTGGCTAGATAATGTTGACATGTATTTGTAATTAAATTCCATCTGGTTCAAGAGTTATGAGCATTTTCAATAACTGACCACGGACGGACGGACGGACTCACATAGTGATTATAGTGCAGACCCAAGGGTCGTGCAATGATTACTACAAAATAGGGTATCTGTGGACATAATAGACTTCGGCCAGACGCTGCATGACGCAACACCTTGTGTGGGTCTTCACTGATCACCAGACAGAAAGACAAATAGAATGACCTTTCTTGAATCAGCAAAAGGAGGAGAATAGCCGTAGAAATTATTTCATGATCAATCTCCAGGAAAGTATGGGACTGGGCAGGTATCCAATTCACCATCCCTGGAACTTCTGTCAAACTCACTACCTACTGCGTTACAATGTCCAGTATTTAGTTTCTTATCACCAAACCAATCAGCAGGAAATAAAAGAAGAGAAAATAGTTATTTTATTGTCTTAATAAAGCTTCTATTAATAAATAAATATGGATAAAAAATGAAAGCTCTCAGCAAACTGAATCTTAGACAAACTCCCCAGAATACAACGCAGGGGGCATGCAGGATTAAAACATTGTCTGGTCAACATTGATGCGGCGCCGTGCTTATGAGATGTGGATTGAAACAGCGTTGTTTCAATCAGTGACGTATATTGTCTTTTTCATGTCTCGATTTCTCAATATATGAAGTTGCTGTTAACGTCACCTGATACAGATGCCCCTGATACAGATGCCGCCCTGTTTGCTCTTGTACCAAAGCAAAGACAATAAAATTGTTGCTGCCTGGTTTATCGTCTTGTGAGTGAAGTCTCCAGTTTATACCTATCAGTATTTGTATCGTCTGATCAGTGAATGCTCTGGTTTACGTACATTTGTTTTGTTTGTTTGTGTTGATGATTTATTTCCAAAATCAACAATTGTAGTCATGTTGGGATGATTTCATGTCTTTGGATTGAACCATTACTAAGCAGCAGATAAAATGACACGCCCAAGGGCACAGCACTGTGACTCTGGTGAGAGTCTGAAATTAGAAACCCTTCGAACCCCAGTCAAACGCTCTACAAACTGTGAGTCACTGCGCTCCTTAAGTCCATTTGTTAATATGACGTCGTGCGTGTGAGGGCTTCTCTTTTGTAGCTTGGATGAAACCTAAAAGACACCTAAACAGTATCATGAAAACACTGGTGTGCCTTTGCTTTAGTTTAAGTTATCCAGTGGAATTTGTGTCTGAACCTTTAGCTACGCACTTTCTTTGCATGTGCAAACTGTGGATGCCCTAGTATGACTACACATGTGCATGTTAGGCTGAGCATTCACCAATCGCATATATGATAAGGACCATCCCGCTTATCATACCTGTTTTGCCCATTGGCTCTGTGTTAGAAGTCCCTGGTTTGAGCTGCAGTTATTGTTTCGTGTACTTGAGCAAAAACTGTACCATTATTGCTCAGTACTGGCTAGCACCAAAGTAAGCATTACGACATTACCGATATGACTTATCATTACTGCTTTTTTCTATGTTTGTCTACGTCCATTGACTTAAAAAATCATGAAACGGGTATTGTTATATATTTTAGAGGGAAAATACAGGAAATGACAAAACAGGAAAACGAGTATGGTGACATGTTAATTTTTTCAAAAAATAATTATATGTTTCTATGAAAAATTCCCTTCAAAGTAATAAGTGTTTTGTTACTGTACTTACATTATGTGACATATATAGTCAAGATTTAAAGGATTTTTTCGGCCTTAATATTTTTCAGAAAAAAAATAGGTTTTACCTTAAAAAATAAGATTTATGCATAATTTTTCTGTGGTTTTTGTTTTCGTTTACTATTCAATAGCAGGTAGCGTATTCTTAGACAAGAATCTTGCCATTTTTCTTGTTCAATTATTGATTTTTTTTTTAAACTTCACTTTTTAAAATCAAATAACTTTTTAAAAGGCTGGTGAGTTTTTTTTCCGTCTTAAAATATGAGTTTTGACTATTTTAACATATTAAAAGGTGACTTTTTTGACACATGCCCGTAAGTCCTGTCCCACTTTAAGGACGCTAAGACAACTTTATGTTATGAATAGCGCCTCAACTTAAGTTCATCTAAAGACCGTCTTAAGCTGGTCAACTTAAAGGGGACAGCAACCCTAATGATAAGTATGTTTTATCAGAAATAACTCTATGAACCGTGAATTTTGATACAAGTATCATCAAAATCGGTTGAAAAATGGGCAAGTTATGGGCATTCAAAGAATTCAATATGGCCAACATTTAGCGGCCTTTTGAATAATTAATTAGTTTTCAGAATTTTTTCAACTGCTTAATTTTTAGTTATCACTACTATCACATCATCTGTGTTTCAGCAGATATGCAGCTTTATACATAAGGAAAAATGTTTCATAAAAGATTAATGCAAATAATCCATTGGCTTGTCTTTTATTTTGATTACGCATATTTAATTAGGCTGAGTGACGTTACTAAGCCTACAATATGGCCGCTTCCATTACAGTCCATTTGCAAATATTCAAACACCCACAACTTCCACATTTTTCAACCGATTTAGATGAAACTAGTATCAAAATTCATGGTTTATTAAGATCTTTCATATAAAATATAGTAATCGTCAGGGTTGCTGTCCCCTTTAAGATATCAACGACTTAGTGGCCCCAGGAAGGCATCTTGGATGTAAAGTATACTTAGGTCATTCGCCTGTGACTTACCGTAATGTAAACATTGTTCAAAGTGGTTTTACGATAATGACCTGAGTCAATGACCCCTGGTGTCACTGACTCAATTCCGTGCACGTACGTCTATAAAAGTGACCTAAACTAAACAGAAGAGACGTCACGCATGTGTATTCAGTAGGAATAAACTTTGTGAGATGTGAAACGGTTAGAATATCTTCATATACTGAACAAAAGTGAAAACGGTATACTACAATTATCTATATTTTGTGAGAATGTATTGTACAAAAAGTATTTACTGAAGCTTCATAATGTTTCCCAGACATCCAGCAAACGATTCGTCGCAACTCCACCAGTTTGTCACGTTTGATGTCTGAGTTATGCTCCTTTAAGTGTTAAAAGCTTTATTCATTGAATTTTGATATTGCGCATGCGCAGATTTAAATTGTTATGCTTATCTCGGACCCAGTATAGTGGGTCCGAGTGCTTATCAAAATTGGCAATAATTGTGTTGCATAAAACACAAGAAAACTGCTTAATCACTTGAAACAAGCTCAGAAATCAATTTCGAACTATCAAATTTGTAAAAAGTTGAAAATTGTCTCCGTTTGACAAAAACAAATAGGGAATATTAAATGTTTTGTTATCTTCGATTTATCACGATTTCGATAATTTTCATTTGCCAAATCAGGTAGATCTCTCAGCACACTGTTTCTAGCATTTCTCGACTAGTAATGTCCTGATACTAAGATGCAACAACACGTTGATTTTCCTATTGAGATTCAGTGTTAAATTATCAAACTTGGCAATTTGATGGAAAACCCGATTTTTAAGCTTTTCTAAACGATCAAAATACACTTGTGATAAGTCCTTCACATTTCTGGTTGTCACATGTCTAGACTACCATTTCGTGCAGTAGGATCTCGTAGGTAGTGGATGTCTGAATGCTTAAACTGAGAGATTTCTGTTAAAATTTGCAGCCTGAAAAATTGAACCCTGTCACATTTAATTGGCTTTCACATGTTTCCTCGTGACAAAGTTGTACATCCGTAAAACTTTTACTGTTATACATTACCCAGTATTTGAACATTAAGATACACTTTATTTGCATTCTTGGTTTGCATAATTTTAGTATATAGATGGCAAACAATTCAGGTGTAGCGTTTTCACTTTTGTTCAGTATATTAATTTCGCATTCGGTGAATTTGTGAATTTTGTTTATGGTTGCTGAATTTGAACGCTTGTGGGGAGGTGATTGTAAGCTGGCACAGCAAATATTAGCTATTCGTTTAGTTAAACTAAGCACCACTAGATAGTTACATGAATAAAGATCATTTCGTACTAGGGCTAGAATCAAAATTCAAACACAATATTAAAGATTAATTATTAGCTCACCTGAGCCGAAGGCTCCGAGGTGAGCTATTAGTATACCAGTGACTCCGGCGTCCGTCGTCCGTCCGTCCGTCAACATTTTCAAACATCTTCTCCTCTGAAACCACTGGGCCAATTGAACTCAAATTTCATATGGAGACTCCTTAGGATGGGGGAACGAAAGTTTGTTCAAATGTTCCTGGTCACGTGACCAAGATTGCCGCCATGCCCATATATGGTAAAAACCCTTTAAAAATCTGCTTCTCCAGAACCAGAAGGCCGATGACCTTGGGACTTGCTATGTAGCATTGGGGATGTGGGGCCTACCAAGTTTGTTCAAATAATGATCCTAGATTGACCTTGACCTACTTAAAGTCAAGGTCAAATTTGCTTCCTAATGGATTTAAATGGGAATTTTTTTTTTGAAAAGTTGATTTTTTGAATACTGTTAAAGCCAAAGTGATTATTCTCACTTGATATGTTGAAACTAATACCCCGGCATCCAATTTAGGTTACCTTGCACCCCCCCAGGACAATTTTTCATGGGTGCCAAATTGTTCATTGGGACCCCCTGGATGGGAAACGAAGGTGTCCTCAAAAAAATTTTGGTTTGGGCTATGTGAAATTGCATGGTTTCTATGCCAACCCATAGCGAATTTGAGAAGGGGGGTCTGCCTATAAAATTACTCATATTTCAGCTGTTACTTATCCTAGACTACTAAACTTAATACCAAATTAAAGCTTAGACATATGCCTATTATCCCCTTGTTGCATATGGAAATTATCTAATTTGCATATTCATAAATATTTATGAAAACATTAAAAATGTGTTTCACGAATGGGGGTATACGTACAAGATCAATAATATCTCAGCTGCTTTTAGTCGTAGAGTACTAAAATTTGTACTAAAATAAAGCTTAGACATAAGCCTTTCATTCCATGGTCAAATATGCAACGTACCTTATTTGCATAATTTGCATAGTCATGAATATTAATAAAAACGCTAAAAAATAAGGGAAAATCATTACAAATATAAATAGGCTGATTTCATCCCAATATTGTCATTGTTGCATGTTTTAATATAATCAATGTTACAATTTGACAGGTCCAATCATCCAGTGGTCCTATATGAATATTATCTCATTTGAATATTCATGAAAATGCATGAAAACTTAAAAAAATGAGGGAAATTCACGTAAAAACGATAAGCCTAGGGGAGGGGTTAAGGTAAGATCTATCCTGCACTCCTAGGGCCTTTTAAATTCATGCCAAATTATTCAGTGGGACCCTCAGATTGTGAAATGAAGTTCTCCTCACAAGAAATTAGGTATGGGCTACGTGAAAATGCATGGTTTCCATGGCAACCGCTTAAATGATTCTCGAGATTGGGGGTAGGCCTACAAATTCAATCATATCTAGGGTTCTACTTATCCTAAAGCACTAAAATTGGTGTCAAATTAAAGCTTAGACACATGTCTTTCTTCCTGTGGTCAGATTTGAAAATCATCTAATTTGCATATTTATGAATATTAATGAAAACCTACAAAAATGAAGTAAAATCATAAAAAACAACATTTAATGACAATATTTCAGCACAAAAACATCATCACACCACCATTGTTGGCAGTTTTTATATCCTCAGTGATTTAATTTGATAAGTTCTTTCATCCAATGGTCCTATATGAAAATTATCTCATTTGCATATTCATTAATATTAATGAAAAATTTTGTTATTAAAGAAAAATTCTTGGAAAAATTAAGGGGTGTACATATAAAATGACAAATATTTCACCTACCATGTGTTCCAGTGTATCAAACCTAGTGCCATTTTAATGCTTAGACATTGTACTTTTACCATAAGGTATAATATGAAAAATATTTATCATGAATATTCGTGAATTTAAATGTAAACAGAAGAAATGAAAGAAAAATTGAGGAAAAATCAAGGGGTGCACTTCCAAAATTACTCATATCTCAGTAGTTAAGTGCCCAATAGTGCCAAACCTGATTTTAAGTCAATGCATAGACACAACATGTTTATCAAAATGATCCAATTCATAACACATCAAATTTAAATTCTCATGAATATTGATGAAAATATGAGAAATTAAGAGAAAATACAGGAAAATTAAGGGGGTATAGCTACAAAGTGATTCATATCTTCGCTTCCAATTGCCCAATAGTAACAAGTTTGATACCATATCAAACAGCATAATCCTAAGTAAAATTGAGTAAAAGAAAAAAGTATAAAATTTATAACAGCTGAGATATGAGTAATTTTGTAAGTACACTGCTATAAATTTGTATACATTTTTTACTTGTATTTTTAAAGTTTTTATTAATATTGATATTAAACAAATTAGTTAATTCTTATACTAGGTTTAACTGCTATGCACAGACTTAAATTAAGTATATTGTATGCTACTCTAGGGCAATTAGCAACTTAGATATTGGTAATTTTGTAGGTATACCCCATTCATTTTTCGGCGATTTTTCTCTTTATTCTAAAGTTTATATTAATTTTCATGAATATGTAAATGCGACAACTGGCAAATATTACCATTGAGATATAGGGCTGTATCATAATCAGTTGGCACCTTGTTTGCTACGTAAGGGCTATAAGCTGCTCAGATATGAGTAATTTTGTAGGTATATCCCCTTCATTTTCAAATATTATTCTCAAAATGCTCATGGTTTCATCAATATTCATGAATATTATAATATGACCGTTTTAAAATTTGATGATTTGTTAAACATACTATTGTCTTAGCATTAGTTTAAAACCAATTTTGGTACTCTAGGGCACTTAGCAATTGAGATATTATTAGATTTGTAAGTACACCCCCTTGATTTTTCCGCGATTTTTCATTTGTTTCTTCTGTTTTAATTAAAATTCATAATTATTTATGTTAACTACTTTTCAAAGCTGAACTTAAGGTAAAAGTATTATGTCTAAGCATTGACTTGGCACCAAGTTTGATACACTCGGATGCATAGCTGCTGAGATATTGGTAATTTTTTACATACACCCCTTAATTTTTCTGAGATTTTATCTCTCATTTCTAAAGTTTTCATTAATATTCATGAATATGGATATTAGATAATTTGCATATCTAACTACCAAATTAAACTGCTATGTCCAGGAATTGGTTTGGTACCATGTTTAGTAATCTAGGATGAGATGTTGTTAAGATATGAGTATTTTTTGTACTGATACCCCCAATCTTTACAGCCGGCATAATGGGTTGCCATGGAAACCATGAAATTTCAAAAACCCAAATAACATTTATTTTTGAGGACAATATTTTTTTACATTTAAGTGGTCCTATTGGACAAATTTATGCCCATAATAAAATGTCTGATGTGTTCAATTTAGGTCTGATTACCCCCGTTGCATACTATAGTTTACCCATGCTTTTTTCCATCATTTTAAGATTTCACTAATATTCATGAATATGCAAATGAGATAATTTTCATATAGGACCATGAGATAATTTTCTAATAGGACCACTGGATGAAAGAACTTATCAAATTGAATCACTGAGGATATAAAAACTGGCAACAATGGTGGTTTGATGATGCTTTTGTGCTGAAATATGTTCATTTATGTTGTTTTTTATGATTTTACTTCATTTTTGTAGGTTTTCATAAATATTCATAAATATGCAAATTGGATGATTTACCAATCTGACCACAGGAAGAAAGACTTGTGTCTAAGCTTTAATTTGACACCAATTTTAGTGCTCTAAGATAAGTAGAACCCTAGATATGATTGAATTTGTAGGCCTACCCCCAATCTCGAGAATCATATAAGCGGTTGCCATGGAAACCATGCATTTTCACGTAGCCCATACCTAATTTCTTGTGAGGAGAACTTCATTTCACATTTTGAGGGTCCCACTGAACAATTTGGCATGAATTTAAAAAGCCCTAGGAGTGCAGGATAGATCTTACCTTAACCCCTCCCCTAGGCTTATCGTTTTTACGTGAATTTCCCTCATTTTTTTAAGTTTTCATGCATTTTCATGAATATTCAAATGAGATAATATTCATATAGGACCACTGGATGATTGGACCTGTCAAATTGTGACATTGATTATATTAAAACATGCAACAATGACAATATTAGGATGAAATCAGCCTATTTATATTTGTAATGATTTTCCCTTATTTTTTAGCGTTTTTATTAATATTCATGAATATGCAAATTATGCAAATAAGGTACGTTGCATATTTGACCCATGGAATGAAAGGCCTATGTCTTAACTTTATTTTTGTACAAATTTTAGTACTCTACGACTAAAAGCAGCTGAGATATTATTGATCTTATACGTATACCCCCATTCGTGAAACACAATTTTAATGTTTTCATAAATATTTATGAATATGCAAATTAGATAATTTCCATATGCAACAAGGGGATAATAGGCATATGTCTGAGCTTTAATTTGGTATTAAGTTTAGTAGTCTAGGATAAGTAACAGCTGAGATATGAGTAATTTTATAGGCAGACCCCCCTTCTCAAATTCGCTATGGGTTGGCATAGAAACCATGCAATTTCACACAGCCCAAACCAAAATTTTTTTGAGGACACCTTCGTTTCCCATCCAGGGGGTCCCAATGAACAATTTTGCACCCATGAAAAATTGTCCTGGGGGGGTGCAAGGTAACCTAAATTGGATGCCAGGGTATAATGAGACAATGGCTATAAATAAGTTTCAAAGGTCAAGGTTGACCTTTGCCTTTCAGCCAAGGTCGCTCATATTGTGGTCCAATCAATATATTAAAACATAGTTTTCTCACAAACCATTGGCCCAATTGAGCTCAAATTTTATGTGAAGACTCCTTATGATAATTTAGCCAAAATTTACACAAAATATTTTGGTCACATGACAAAGATGGCCGCCACGCCCATATATGGTAAAAACCTTTTAAAAATCTTCTCCAGAACCAGAAGGCCAGTGACCTTGAGACTTGGTATGTAGTATTGGGGATGTGGGGCCTACCAAGTTTGTTCAAATGATGATCCTAAGGTGACCTTGACCTACTTAACGTCAAGGTCAAGTTTGCTTCCTTATGCATTTGAATGGGATTTTTTTTTTAAAGTTGATTTTTTGAATACTGTGGAAGCCAAAGTCATTATTCTCACTTGATATGTTCAATCTAGTGTCTAAAAATAAGTTTAAAGGTCAAGGTTGATCTTTGACCTTTCAGCCAAGGTCGCTTATATTGGAGTCCCATCAACATATTTAAACATAGTTTTCTCAGACAATTCTTGGCCAATTGAAAGCAAATTTCATTTGACAACTCCTTATGACTGGTTAGCCAAAACTTATACAAATTGTTATGGTCACATGACTAACATGGCCACCATGCCCATATATGGTAAAAACTCTTTAAATCTCTTCTTCTCTGGAACCAAAAGGCCATTGGCTTTAAGACTTGGTATGTAGGATCGGGGATGTGGGCCCTACCAGGTTAGCACAAATGATGAATCTAGGTTGACCTTGACCTACTTTATGGGAAGGTCAAATTTGATTCCTAATGCATTTACATGTAGAAAATCTTAAAATGTTCATTTCTATAACTGAGCCAGCCAAATTCATAATAGTTAAACCTATTGCGACAATGGTTTATTACTAGTAAGTACCAAATGTCAGGCTGACCTGTGACCTTTTATCCAAGGCCACTCATTTGGACTGCCACATACCTATCTAAACATTTTTTCTAAGAAATCACTGGGCTATTTGATGGATTATTCATTAGATTGTTTAGGTAACTTGACCAAAATGTATATGGTAAAAACAAAATTTGTTCCATTAAAAGCTGTAGTTGACCTTGACCTATTTTAACATTATTAAGGAGATCAGGTGAGCGCTTCAGGTCCTCTAGTTTATCTTTCAATAGCACCGTTTGTGATTCAAAAATATTGTAAGAATATAAAAAAGTTAGTAAAGATAATCCGTCGATCACACCTGTAGAAGTACAAGTACGGCGTTTCTTCACTATAGTGATCAGCAGCGATCAATAGCCGAAGAGCCGTCGATCGATCAGCAGTCCCCGCAGTAGTCGCCGTGGTCGCAGTAATGCTCCAAATTTCAGAATCCAAAGCGTTCATGAAACCAGTCGGGGACCGATCGGCGACTGATCAGCGACTTTAAGAAAACCTTTGCAACCAGGCTGCGGTCAAAATCAGTCGCGGCTAGTCTTTTGTGCATGTTCCAAATACTAGCTGTGAGCCTGTGACTAGTTTTGTTCGACGACAGCGCGGTGACCTTGTTTCGACCTTATATATAATAGAAACATCTTCAAACGACATCTTTCGAACTGTAAGCCGAATTTCAAAAATATTTTCACACAATTGCATGCTGTAGTATCATCAAAATTGCTTAAACAGTCCCTATTTCACCGAACAATGTGCGAGCTACATTAATTTAATAGCGTGGTACATGTATCGTGGTATGTATTGCCATGTCTTTATGCTTTATTCCGTGATTTAGTTTTAGAATCACTATGTTTGCGCGCGCGTGTGCGTGTTAAATACAACTATTTATTTAGTGAAAGCTCTAACTTGTTTACAGAGAGAACACAACAGAGATCACGGAAATGCTGCATACGGTCAACGTTCGGGTTAATGCCGGGCTATTGAATGAAAATTCACTCTTACCAGAGGTTTCACAAATTTTACAAGTGGTCCGACCGGCGTGGTCAGTTGGAAATATACAAAGCAAGGTAGATCTAGATTTTTTTAATGTATGTCAATTTTATGTTGCATTACGTCCCTTGGATATTTTGGCTTAATTTTACAATGACAATCATGTAATGATTTATTTGCAACTCAGATTTGCAACGAAACACATTTACATAAAACATTTACAAGCATCGTTCATGCATGTCTATTGGGCGCATGTACCACGATCTCTTGAGTTGTGACCTTTGGGGTATATTTTATGGTGATTTAGCGTTGGAAAGTCTAATTTTAGTGATCAATTCAAAAAGGTTGGATATAATTTGGATATCATGCGCAGTCTGCATGCCTGGTTTTAAACCCAATCACGGTTTATAGCTATGGTTTCCTCTTTAATTGCACGAAGATGGGTCAGGCCTCAGACTCTATGACGGTTCTGACGTAAAGCTTTAATTGGTGGGTTGGTGCCTGATACTTATCTGTTACGCTGGACCCACCGTGGCTCAACTTGAGGTTTTCTTTAGCTCTGACTACCTGTGAGTCATGAGCCCTTTTCATTGTTTCACCATGGTGTGTTAATTTGATTAGAGTGTTTCTCGATGATAATACATTGCATTAATTAGATAGAAGGCCTCCATGCGAGCTGAACATTTCTTATACTTCAACAACAGCAGAATCTAGGGCGAAGATTTGGTACCAGTAAAATGCATTTAAGCCCCACGGTGGCTTAGGCTGCTGTCCGTTCTAAGGCGGTGGATTTTTTGTGTATTGTTTCTCCCATTGTGATTGTGGGAGTCTGTAATTGTTCTATGTTTTGTTGTACGTTCGTTACTTTATGTCCTTTCTAGTATTGCAATCATTTTGATGGGGAAGAGAGAGCTGGTTGCTTTGCTTAATTTGTCTTCCTGGTATCTCGTGATGGTTGAGTGACTCTTCTTCGCGGTGCCATGGGGTTGTCTACAGTTTGTGATTGTGGTGTTTCCAGATCATACTCACTATTATTTTCTATTTCAAAAGATCGATGCACATTAAATGAGCATGTCGCGCCGGAACATGTCTGTTGTTTTTTTTTAAATATTTTATAATAAATATAAATAAATGCCTTAAACCATTTTTTCTAGGACTGTATTTCATATTTTAAATACATGAAGCTATACAGTAAAGTAAAAGGGAAAAAAAGTCATCAACAGCATGTGCGGATCCAGAAAGTTTGTCAGAGGGGGTCCAAATTTGATAACGTTATTTTTTTCTTTTGTTGGTGATGGGATAGAGGATCCAAATACCGCTATAAATGGGCCATCATCGGCCCGCGTTTCGCTGGCGGGTCGATGATGGCAAAACATTAAATGCTGGCTTGGTAGATTTGTGATTTTTTAGGGGATCCGGACCAGTATTACTAGGAAACCCTATAATTTGTGATTTTTCAGAGGGGGTCCGGACCCCCTGTCCCCCCCCCTCTGGATCCGCACATGAACAGGATGTGAATTGTCTTGTTGATACATTGGTTTGTGGAACACGATTTTTTACGGCGGCCAAAAGGCCGCCGTTCTAATATCGCTTTAGCTCTAAATTATTCACCAATCAGAAGCATTTTTAAATTGTAATATTCATCACACCGACTGGAAAAAGATGCTCTCATTGGTTGATACTCAGAATGTCCTTACAATCTTATTAAACATGAAACTAAACTTGAAAACATACATGTAAATGGCAGAGAACCAGTCTGTGCACTTGGTCTAAAAATGCAAATGTATTAACGACCTCGTCTCGAATATAGGTCAACCCCCGATGTACAGTATTTGTAAATTGCTGTCACTATCATTGTTTACATGCCTTGCACACAGTAAAGAAGTGCATTATAAAATAACCCACTAAATTCGAAAGGACTTTACAGTAATATTACGTTATTTAAATAAAATATTTGTAACTTTTCCAATTCCCATATCTGGACATGATTATAGTCTGTTTCATATATTTCGACAATAGTCTTTTTTGGCCGTTATACGGTTATATTCCCAATGCCAAAACGTTTCTTTTCTCCTATGTTCAGATGAAAAATCCCCTTTTCAAGTCGGAAAATATCAAAGAAAAAATCAACGTTTTTTTTCGAGTAAATTGTGTTAAAATTGTTTGTTTATCGGACATTTTCAACCGACCGACTATCGGCATATCAGTCGTGCTACTACCATGTAAATCCTCTCGTTGCACTATAAGGGCCCAAGGGTGTTGCGCCCTCGTCTAAACCAGCGAATTTGGTTGCGTTTATCGTCAGTATTTGAGAGCCGCCGAATATCTTTTTTAAAGATATTTCTTGTTATGCAATAACATTTATTTCCTCGTAGTTTTGAGTCAACAAAACTCTGAGTAAATAAACAATATAAAGCTTGTGGAGTGATAAAAAATTCATTTACTATGCAGTTAACTATCTTAGATTAATCGATATGTACCAGCAGACCTGGTACGCATCTATTAATAATTCAAACAGACTAGAAACGTATGCACGCTTTAAACACGAATTTTGTCATGAAAAATATTTAGACATTGTTACAGAAAGTAAATATAGAAAGGCATTAACCGAGTTTAGGCTCTCTTCACATGATTTGGCGATTGAACGAGGTCGATATCAAAATATAGATCGACAGGAAAGAATTTGCAATTTCTGTACGGGCAAACTTGTAGAGAGTGAGTATCACTTTCTGCTAGTTTGCCCGCTCTACAGGGAACTACGACAGAAATATATGAAGTCATATTACTGCCGTTGGCCAACACTTAATAAATTTGACAGTTTGATGTCAGCAGATAACAAAAGAACAATTTTGAGTCTTGCAAAATATATATATTATGCTTCTGAGCTAAGGAGAAATAGCCAAGTGACGTGATTATCCCTGATGTTTACTAATTCTACACCAAAATAGCACGGCGATATCAGCAGCTAATAAGGGACAATGTCCCTCAGGAGTTTCTGAAATCATTTGTTACACCAGGCTATTTGTCTGTAAAGCTCCTTGATAACTGTATGTATTGTCCTCACTACTCTATATATGTTATTGTAGGCTATAAGCATAGATATGTTTGCTTAATGCTGAAATAAAAGTATAGTATAGTATAGATGGACCGTGACTCTCTCAACCAAACCATAGCTTTAGCATAGATCAAACTGTGACACTGCATTGATAGTCAGTGACATCAAAACCCTGATCTCTTTTCAAACCGTGACGATTTTGTGCAAAATGCAGCGATGAGATGGTATTGCTGAAACTATAAACAACTACGATTTTCGAAGTGGTAAATGCAGTTTTTAAATGATCTTACATTTTTCAAATAAGTAAAGCATTTAAGTGATATTTATAACCGATAAAATGACCGCATCATGTGCACAATGCAGAAAGTCCATTTCCAGCTTCGATTTGCGACAGTTTTATAGAAATCTCACGAATAAGATCATTACATTATATATTCAGAGGATACAGACCTGGGCCCGGAGTTAAGGAAGACTTAAGTTAAGTATTGATTTTTCAGGATGCGAAAAATAACGTTTAAAACTCATTAAAATCAAAATATTTTTAATTTTTCTGAAGATCACAATGATATCTTTGACCACAAATACCACATCTATCCAGGCAATTTATTTAGCAGTTAATATAGCATGTTGAAATATCAATACTTAACTTAAGTCAAGCTTAACTTTGAGGAGGCATTGAAGGAGGCATTGTAATTCCGGGCCCTTATTGATTTTATTTTCATAAATGCAATCGAGATGTAAGAAATATTCTAAATAAGTCACTTACGTCTCTGTTGTCGGAATTGTTTCACGACAACCTATATATCGTTATGACGGAGTTGGGCACCAGTGAAAAAGTGAGTATGATCAGGAAATCCCACTATAACACACTGCACCGATAGAACGAGCCACAGAACATTAATAGTACCAAGACAAGAAAGAAAATGGAAGCAAAACAACCTTCTACAATACAGGGATCACGCATGTTTTTCATGAATGAATTTCAGAGGAAGCTGAGCACGAGGCCGATAGGCCGACTTTTCAAATATCTCCCAAGGGATCTGGCTAGCTAGTGTTACAGGTACAACCGTACATAATGCAGTGAAACAAACATGTATAACGGTATGGGGGTGGGGGTCGGTTTGCTGACTGTATCTCATTTTTTCTAAAATATCCCATGAACATGAAATAATTTGGTCTAACTGAGACCAAATTATTTCATTTTCATAGAATATTTTAAAACGGGGGGAGGAGAGGGGGTTCAGCGAACTAACTGAGCCCCCTCTGAATCCGCCACTGTATATTAGCTAGTCTCTGTTGCTGTTCAGGCTGGTTTGAGCTCTATCTGATTGCAAACCCATGAAGAAAAGTAGTCTTGCGTCGTTGCCAATATTATATCATCTATTTAACCATTTTCATTCTTGTGGATTTCCCCAAATATAATGGGATAGTCCATTGTGTTTGAAGGGTCACAGGTCGAAGTTCAAAATTATCATGTATTTATGTCACTACAGATTGCTTCTATCGCAGCAATCAGTGAGTATCCTGACAAAATGGCGCTACAAAGACGGCAAGAACGAATAAATTTACGTTACACCCTTAGCCTACAACAATGCTTTGATATACGTGTGTGTACATACCTTATTTGGCAAGGCCCCATTATTTTAGCACTTTACAGGCGGAGCGTCCAACGTGTTGTATGGGTATTTCGAAGAAGGGAAATTTGAGAAAGATGTTGTGTTGATTCGTGTAGATGGCGAGGGGACAGAAAAATGGCTTTTCCGAGCACAGGAGAAAAGAAACATGCAGGTATGCAACAGTAATACCAGTATTGCTAATAAACAAGTTTGACATATACACTGAAACGGTGTTATAAGTAGCCACCTTCCATTTTTTGAGCCTGTTCAGAAAATAAAAATCGCTATTACAAAATTTTAATGCTATGAAAAAATCAAAGACTTTGTAGAGACTCTGCAAATTATCTCGTTTCAAAATGACAGGTAGATCTTGCACAGGCAAAGTTCGAGAAAAGGTACCCTCATTTCAAAAAGTCACACTTTTAGTGTGATATAAAATATTGCTCAGATACGTTATCCATTTATATTTAAATCAGTTTGAAGCTGTTATTAACGGCTGTGATATCAGATGAAAAAGAATTAAAAAAATTGTGCCGATTGAACTCCCCATTTCTCTTCTACGTTAACATGAAGAGAGTCACTATGACAGCTTTGTCAAAGAGTTTTAGCCTTAACCATGTAATTTGCATACAAACTTTGCATTCCTTTGTACGCTTTATTATTTGTGGCATGGCATTGAAGTTTTCAGCGATTGTTTATTATTAATAGACGACACTGTTCTATTTAAAAAAATGAAGAAAATTTTTACATATGCCATTTAAGTGACCTTTAAAGTTTCACGTTAAAACCGGAAGTGGACACCAGTCTTGAAAAAAATTATCGTTAGAAAATGGGCTGATCAATCTGTTTTGTGTTTGGTCTAACATGTTCACATTAAATAAAATACATACAATAATTTTAGTACGCGCAGCAGATAATTTATGAAAATATAGGGAAAATTGCAGAAATTGAGATTTTTAAAAAATTCATAAAAAATCTGTCATAACCAAAAAATCAAGTGTTTGGTGTTTTTCAAGTCGGCCAGACGGGGTTGTAATCACCTGAACTTCAAGTCAATAAAAATGCACCCAAAACGCTTAATTTCTTCAAAAAGTTGATTTTTGCATTTTTGAACCCAAAAATTGTGTTGTGATAGAAAACTCTTCTAAAGCACCGCTCAACTTTAGTCCACTGGAATGTACATATTTGGGCAAAACTTCATTTCAATACCATAAGCACTAAATCAGAAAAAATGAAATTGACAAGTTGCTACTTAGAACTTCGGTTCAGTGTATAATACAATACGGTATACCTCCCTAACATGGTTATCCCCATACTAATGTGTTTCCTAGGACTTACGTGACCCCCGTTTGTTGCTAATTATTCTTAAATGGTGATTTTAATTGAAAAAATAATTAGAGAAATGAATTTAGAAATATACCGCGTAATTGAAATTATTTTATCCACATAAATATGAGTTTTTGTATAGGCTGGGATTAGATGGAATTTTGGTGTGTTTTGCTGCTCTTCTTTGAATTAGTCCCCAAGTGAACCTAGCGATATAAATAAAACATGGCTTATACAGGTCAGTGGAGGTAATTCGTCAGTCCCACAGATAAGAATGTGTAAGAGAGAATTATTTTTCCTATTTCTCAACCAAAAAATATGTTGTGTGTACTCAAAACAACCGTCTCGATGATATGGTTCTTTTGAACACCCAAAACACGTGTTTAAACTGATAAAAAACAATCGCAACTTCACGCTAAAATTGCTTAACTGGCCCAATCTTCGTGCATTAAGCTATATGCTTCACTGCTTATACTGACTCATAAACTTCACTGTACATCTAAAGGCGATGCGTTGAAATGGCCTGTGTTAAAAAAAAACCGATTCAAGTCGCAGTATTGTCTGAACCTTAAATAATGGCTGAATTTTCTTTCGAGATCATTGTTTCTTAAAAATATGTCTTTCATGAATACAAGTAGGTTATCAAAGAGTATGGATCCAGATAATGCCCAACATTTTAACCTGAACTTGCCTTCGACTGTTGACAAAGTTTATCAGCGAAATAGCTTTAGCAGGCAAATGTTTAATGCTCTTTAAGTTTAATATATATCCCTAATTCGCTATTTCTCGTCAACTCTCTAGACTTGAATTGTCGTCATAAACTCTTTACTTACTAGTGTCGTCTGCTGATTACCTTTGCAAACAATTTGGACACAGATCAGGCCCAACAAAACGTCGGTCATGATCTGGATCCAAACTGCTTGGCACTCTACTGATATTCCGGAAAGATCATATAAGAAATAGCAACAACAAGAAACAAACTGATTTTGAAAAAAATATCAGCAGACGACAAAATCATGACAAATTACCTCGTAGGCAAAACGAGTAAATGAATTGAAATGGAAGGTGCTACATGTACATGCATGTTTCGTACTTAAGCCTTATATTTGCCTGCTTTCAATACGGCACGGTCTAGGACCCCTATAGACTTTTACAATTGCGTGTGTGCGTGCGTGTGTGTGTCAAAATGATGACGAGTGAGGTTTGCGGAATAGATTTTCGTTGAATTATCGGATATAGATAGTCCTGTAGGCTAGTACATATCGTCATAGAAATGCAAATATACCACGTGTATCTATTGGGGTACACATAGGTATATTCACAGGGAAAAACAACTAAGTTATTCTTTTGTACAGGGGACTGGGGCTTCATTTACAAATAAGGGCGTCGCCCAAAAATAAGTTTTAGTTACGCGGTGTACATTTAAATCCACATGCTAAGTGCCGCTCTTCTAAGTTCAATTTAAAGCTGTTTAAAAAAAGAAAAACGGGGGTCACTTATAACTTGGAAACACTATAGTGCGCTTCTGGAGTCTTGGCTCAAGTTGGAGCGTTGCAAGTCGCATAAAGCCGCACGTCATCCAACGAAATATGACGTAATTAATGACTTCAAGCTATTTCCGACATCAAATTTTTGACGTTATCCAATCACATGTCGCGTTACAAAATCAAGTGCATTAGAATTTTTTATATATCCGAGAATATACATTTTATAGTTCAGAATAACGACAGTCTGTCGAACGAGCAAAACAGAAATCGTCTTCCAAGGTTATAAATCACTTTTCATGCTAAACCTTCATGAAAATCGTTTAGGTCATAATTTTAAACTTATTAACATTTTAAAAATTATTACCGGAGCAAATGGCATTGTATACTGATCTGGGCCAGAACATTTTACCTCATTTGAAACTTACCGGGCGCGTAGCGCAGTCGGTAACGTGTCTGGCTGCAGATGCGTGTCTGACTGCAATTCCAGGGGTTGCGAGTTCGATCCCGGCCCGGTCCCATACTTTCGTGGAGATTGATCATGAAATAATTTCTACGGTCATTCTCCTCCCTTCCGCTGATTTATTCAAGAAGGGTTGTCAGTTACAAGCGAAAGTATGTGCACGAATTACTGGTTATCCGCTTGTTCAAGCCTGCCCAGGAAAAAGTGTGGTTAGGTGAACTGACTGTCCCGCAATGACCATAGCTGTTGACTTGGGACGTAAAGCAACAAATCAAAGAAACAAAATCATTTGAAACTTACAACGAATAGTCAATGTGGTGTAGTGAATAAACCACTCGCCTCGTAAACCAGGGTCGCAGGTTCGATCTCTGTATTCAACAGTCTTTTAGATGAGACCTTATGCTGTGCTCCCATCTCCATATGACCTTATGGTTATTGGTATGACGCTAAACACACACGGACACAAGGTGTTTCACGATGTTATTATGTCTAGTATTACGTCTGTGACATAATCTATTTCTAATTTCCCTATACTGTATTCTGTGTTGATGCTTTACGTCCCAGTTGACAATTTGTCAGTCATGTCGGGCCGATTTCCTTTCTTCCTGGATTGAACCAATACTAAGCAGCGAATAAAGTGTCTTGCTCATGGGCACAACACAGCGACTCCGCCGGAAGAGTGCCTAACTAGCAACCCTTCGATCACCAGTCTAAGTTCTAGATAGCAACTGAGCCTGGAGCCACTGTGCTATCACGGTTGTGAAGACGGACGTAATTGCGTGAGTGCACAGGCCCCTCCGCGAGAATTCGATGAAAGTCTCCATCCCCCAGTCTCTAACAATAATCCTTGTTTGTTCGATCCAAAATGTCATAAGCATGCATTTGATAATGTTTTCAGGCATTACATGAAATTGGATGCAGTGCTCCCCTTTACGCTGAGTTTGAGAATGGAATAGCCTATGGTTATGTTCCAGGTGTAACGCTTGACGTCACTTCCGTTAAAGATGAGAAAATAAGCAGGTCAGTCTATTATGTGTACCAATTGATTCTTTCTTCTGTTTTAATACATTACGCTTTTGGGATGGACGCTTGTATATATTGAGGGGTCAAAGGTTATAATTTCCAAAAAGTATTGCATTCATTTCTCTGAATTAAACAAACAATGAAGACCCTGATTAAATGCCATATTATGTGGCATTTCATTTGGGACGTCACTATTCACACAAAATGGTTCAGCAGTTAAGGAGCTATCACATATTTGGCACTGGATAGCCCAAGGGCTTTAGCTTGAGGTCCATAATGCATGCGCGGATCCAGAAAGTTTTTTTCATAGAGGGTCCAATATGTTCTTAAAAAGGTTTGACTACTTTTTTTTCGATTTTTTCTTTTAGTTGATACCACTATAAGCGGGCCATCATCGTCCTGCCAGCGAACGATGGTGGCCCATCACTGAATGCTGGCTTGGTAGCTTTGTGATTATTCAGGGGATCCGGACCAGTATTGCTAAGAAACCCTATATTTTTGTAATTTCTAAGGGGGTCAGGATCCCCTGTCCCGTCCTCTGGATCCGCACTGATTGCCCTGTGCTTGACTTCGAGACCGAGGGGCCGCGGGCTCGAGCCTCACCGGCGTCATTGCGTTGTGGTCCTTGAGTAAAAACATTTATCCTAGCTTAGTACTGATTCAACCCAGGAAGACACGTCCCTGTTTAACTGAAAGATTGCCGATGGGACGTAAATAATCAAATAAAAAAAAACATGATAGCCCAAGGGTTTTAACTTGAGGTCATAATGACAATGGTACTTGTCAAATAAATCATGCGTAAAACGCTCTTTAAACGTACATGCACAGCTAACTTGTGGGGCTACAGGTTTTGTGCTCCGATTGAACCTATCTCTTATTACAATCCGTCAATCCATATAACTTTTTTAATCTCAAATTCCAATCCGTCAATCCTTATTCCTTTTTTTTTTGAAACTCCAATTTCTAACCGTCCATGAGGGTCCTGATAACGTTTTAAGGCCCCCTGTATTTTGTATTATGTGTAACCCTGAAAATAAAAACTTATTTTTTTATTTATTTTTCTACTTTTTTAACATCAACGTTTTATTTCACAAGGCCGTAATGACCTCCATCGAGAAGCAATTGCTTCTCAAGGGGCCCGTACCAGTCTTTCTAAGGAAACCTATAGCCATAATGAAGATTTTCCATGGGGGGATACGGACCCCTGCTCCCCATCCCCTCTGGATCTGCGCGTGTCCTCCGTGAGTATACTTCGTTGCAATTCGATCTGGAGGTTTGATCAATGCCAATGAAATGTACTGTATGGGTTGGTGTGTGCCGGCAGGAGAGGGGGGCTAGTATCAGACACTTCATTCCCGCTATCCCTGGCGTTGTGTGAATTATTCGAAAGTCAGGTAGCATATGCGCGAGCGTCTGGACCCTACTGAACAGAATCTTGGATGGTGATTTGGTAAGTTAATTAGAAAATCTGTAAGTATCTAACCAGCCTGCTCAGCTAAAGAGACAATCAAGAATATTGAAATTTTCGTCTATCAAGTGGAGTCATTATATATTTTAGTAAAGTGGAATAACAAAGACACTGAAACAGTACGCATGGGTGCACAGGCTAGTCTGTGCCTTTATTGTTCACAAGTGGAGTAGGGAGCGCAGTTGGGCAGTGGTAGAGTGCTAGACTCGAGACCGAAGGGCCGCGGGTTTGAGTCTCACCGGCGTCACTGCGTTGTGGTCCTTCAGCAAGACACATTTATCCTAGCTTAGTACTGGTTCAACCCAGGCAGACCCGTCCCTGTTTAACTGAAAGATTGTTGATGGGACGTAAAGAATCAAATCAAACAAACAAAGTGGAGTCATTATACATTTTAGTAGGCGAATAACAAAGACACTGAAAACAGTATGCGTGGGTGCACAGGCTAGTCTGTGCCTTTATTGTTCACAAGTGGAGTACGGAGCGCAGTGACTCAGTGGCAGAGTGCTAAACTCAAGACCTAAGGGCCGCGGGTTTGAGTCTCACCGGCGTCACTGCGTTGTGGTCCTTCAGCAAGACACATTTATACCTAGCTTAGTACTGGTTCAACCCAGGAAGACCCGTCCCTGTTTAACTGAAAGATTGTTGATGGGACGTAAAGAATCAAATCAAAGAAACAATGTCGAGTCATTATACATTTTAGTAGGCGAATAACAAAGACACTGAAAACAGTATGCATGGGTGCGCAGGCTAGTCTGCCTTTATTGTTCACATGCAACGAAAAAGTAAGTGAACATGATCGGGAAATACCACAATCATACACTGCAGACCAACGAACGGCACCGTGAGGAAGAGACACAGAACACTTACAGTCGAAAGACATCAAGAAAACAATCAATAGTAAAAATAACAGCTCTCTCTCTATCTTTCCCATTCAAGATGGTTGCAAAACTAGAAAAGACACCAAATAATACGTAACATAACAAGGACCAAACACAGAACCCCCACAAACAATAGTAGCAGCAATAAACAATAAACCAACAACAACAACAACAGAAGTCAGGTTTAGTCGTGTCGCGGTCCAATTATACTTAGACATGCTAGATCATGTTAAAATGTCATATTTTTTCAGATTGATAGCCATGGAAATGTGTCGTTTTCACAGTGCACGACCGGAAGGACTAGAACCAGTGTGTGGTCAATGGAAATCTGCTGACGTCAGAATGACAATCTTACCTGATGGCTTTCCAGAAGATCCAGAAAAACACAAACGGTTTGCTAAAATAGCTCCTACTGTAAACCACTTAATATTAGCGCAATTAGAATTTGGCGACTTAAAAGACTGACATTCTTGTGTGGT
Source organism: Loripinus fragilis (assembly GCA_964019695.1). Lineage (NCBI taxonomy): Eukaryota > Metazoa > Mollusca > Bivalvia > Lucinida > Lucinidae > Loripinus > Loripinus fragilis. Next base: position 74,605,647 of record OZ026519.1, on the reverse strand, counting down.
TTAATCTTGGTGATTTCTCAATTGAACGCCCTTCAAAGTCTTTTTTCTTATATGTGGCTTCTTTTAAATGAAAGAATATGCTCCCCATAGGGCCCCTTTTAAGATGTTGTTTCCCCTACTCAACCTTTCATAAGTTGTTTATTTATGATACGGATACCAACATACTAAGGGTGTGTGATTATTTATAGCATATTGTGTTATTGATTTCCAAATATTTCGTGGTCTTATATTTTGGCGATATTTATGACCACCAATAGCGCCAAATTTATATACCTGCCAATGCAGTATATATATTTGTCATTTAGGCCCAGAATTACAAGAAATACTTCAATTTATGTTGTTCTTAAGTTAACCCATTTCAAATCAATGGACTTTTCCATAGAGCAACATACAATAAAGTCAGGATGGTCCATTGCATATATTGATGGGTCACAGGTTATGCATTATGATTGGGCGGGGGGTAACTTCAGGGTAATTTTGGCACGGGTGTGTGGCCCAGTTTTTTGAAACCTACCCCAATCATAATCCATTTCATCGAAAAAATTATCAAACAGGGTTGTCAGAAAATGGGACCATTCATATAACAATGATGGAAAACTGTGTCAGTCATATACTTTTTCTTAGAAAAAGATGGCTTATCGTATACTTGGCAGCACTGAAAAAGGGGGCTATTCACGCCATACATCCGTTTTATGTCATATATAGGTAGTTACCCCCCACCCCCGACGCATTATGCAGCATTTCATCTGGGTCTTCACCGTTTGCCACAGTATCTGTTTAGGTCTTCAAAGGGTTAAGAATTGAATTTGCATGCACATAAATTGACTAATGGAACTGATTAAAATATAATGTGTTTACTGCAGATCATAATGACATCTTCAGCCATACTGCACTGAACCTTGGGCTATATCAAAAATAAAAAAGAACACTGATCAAATATCAATGATTCACTAAGTAAATACACATAGTTAATCTTTAGAATGTTCGAAATTCTGGGCCCGTGTCTTTGAATGCAAGCATCACTGTAGTCATACCACTACGGCAATTTTGGTTTTGTTACTTATTCCGGTGTTACGGTAACTTTCTCCTCATGTTCAATTTCTTCATTTTGTCACAGATAAATGTCCCAAAATGCTTGGGTTCCATTTGATTTTTGTACATCAAATTCACATTGTATCCTTTAGCTTTGAAATTATATGTAACGTTTGATGTCTAGACATGAAATAACTAATTACGGTTTTGTCATCGTGGATAATTTATCAATGACAAAACCGTATAATTATGACTAAACCGTAATTGACATTTTTTTTAATATAACTGTTTAAAAACACATTTAAAAACTGATTTTATCTCTGTTTTGGCAAAACAACACAGAGGTTGTTAACTAGACGATGCAATCTCAAACATATTCGAAAGTTCTCATTTTTGTCAGCTTTTATCTGAAGGTAATTTTACTATAACTCTCGAGTGGGCGACAAACCCCAAATTGCCTTAGTGGTATGACCACAGCAAGCATGCTTCAGTTTAAACTTGATTGACTATAAAGTATTTTTTTGCAAAATAAGTTACTTGAATGTCTGGTATACTGCAAGGAATTTTCATAAATAGATAGATTTCTTATTAAAGTAAAACACCACTAAATTGGGAGCACAGTGGCTCAGTGGTAGAGTGCTTTACTCAAGACCAAGGGGACGCAGCCTCGAGCCTCACCTGTGTCACTGTGATGTATCCTTGAGCAAGACGCGTTTATCCTTGCTTAGTACTGGTTCAACCCAGGAAGATCCATCCCGACATAACTGAAAATTGTTGACTGGGATGTAAAAAATCAAATCAAACAAACAAAAACCATTGAAATTTCAAATCTGTTTTGCTTTTGATGATTTTTTAACAGAGTGATATAACATGAAAATAACATAAAAAGTCAAATAGGGCGCCATCTAAATAAAAATGTTATATTGAAAAAGAATCATCCGAACCCTTTTCATTTTCAGCAGCATACCTTGATTTGTATATCAACATTTTAAGATTTTGAAAAATAATTTCAGTTGCCTGGATGTTGGTGCAGTACAGTCACTTTAAAACACTAAATTTGTGATCCATAGGGATGCACTACATTATAGGAGAGGTTTGTTATAGGGGGACAATTTTACAGAGACACTATAGGAAATTGACCATATATACATGGTCCTTTGCCTATAATTCCTTTGTAAACGCACATGAGCCACAGCATGACCAAGTTATATCCAAGTCTGTGTTATATCAAGGTGTATTATAAAGGGACTGCAGGGTATATAAGTACATCTCCACATAACAGACACTAGGTTTCATATGGATACATTTATTTTTGCAGCTATGTTGAACATTTAAGACCAAAGCAAGTATTATAAAGGGACTGCAGGGTATATAAGTACATCTCCACATCACAGACACTAGGTTTCATATGGATACATTTATTTTTGCAGCTATGTTGAACATTTAAGACCAAAGCAAGTTTTGATAGAAGAATACAAGAAACTACGTGACCACCTTATATCCTTAAACTCGCCTGTAGTGTTTTGTCACAACGATCTGCTTCCTGGGAATATAATATACAACACAGAAAAAGGTAACATTCTTAACTCTTTATTTGCTGGGAAATTTTTCATCCTTTGATTTCATCTACTGACTTTTTATCAGAATCAAAGTTTTGAAAGATTCTTTCAGGAACACCATCAAAATGTCAAACCGTTTGGATCCAGATAGACTATTGTCTTGTCAGTACTGATCTTGGCGCAAACTGTTTATTAAGGTTTTCAACAGATAACTAGTGTTTCCCACAGCATGAAAAAAGGGCAGGGTGCTGGCCAGAAAAAGGGCACTTTTGATGCATGCAATTCGCCCAAAAGGGCGCTTTTGTTAGAACAGACTTTTCAAATGTGAGCTAGATAAAGGATTTTATGTCTGTTAAAAGGTTAGAATAGCTTCTATTAGAGCAAAGGATTCATTGGGATAACAAAAAGTTATTTCATACAGTAAAAATTAAAATATGACTATTCTTATATTAAAATGAAAATAAGGGCAGGAGGGGGGAACTTTAGGGCAGCAGGGTGCTCCCCCTGCTATTCTTCTTTATAGGAAACACTAATGACAAAAGTTGCTGCTGTAAAGGGTTGAAGTATGCATGAATATCATCATAGCTGAATACTAGCTTAAAAGTACTCTTTGTACATGTAAAACAATATATATATTGTTTTTTTTTTACTTTAAGACTACATATCGTTAATTACATAGAGAATCTAACATGAGTGCCCATGGAATACTAAATTAATGAAATGAATTGAAGAAAAAAAGTGATAAACTGCAAGGTTTGTCGAGCATTTTATCATATTTTCTGCAATGATTTTAATAAATTCATTAGTACAGGAGCACAAATGTTAGATTCTATTTATCATTTGACACTAATATTACTTTTAAATCGCGTTTTTGACGTGCAAGGCTCAGGATTTTGCTGTATATACGCGACGTTGTTTAGCCGTTATTACATAAAGTACTAAATACGGAAACCTGCATGTGAGGAGCAAAGGTGCAAACCAGCTCTTGTATTTGCAGGTTTTCTTATACAGTGAGCCACTTTAGTTACGCACCACTTTTTCAGCGCCCACATTTTGACAAAAATGCTGGAATCGAACATTCTCTATGACAATTTACTTATTGACATTTTATCTGTTTGATGACATCGAAAAAAATATTGGAATCGCTCATGTGAATCATTATGCTGCGCCAAAGGCAATTTTGACAAAAATGCACGTGCAACCTGAACGTCTATATATTCTATTTGTGTTTTACGCTATGCATTATCCATGATGATCGTTGTGACGGTAAAACACCAAAAACTATTATTTTAATCACAACAAGTAAAACCCCTTTTTTGGTCGTTGAATTTAGTAACACCTTTACTTTTTGAAGAAATGCTCGTTTTGACGCCATAATAACGGCAGGTACAATAATCAACCAGGTTTTTCTTCGCAGATCGTTTTGTTAAGTGTCACTTGTTGACACAGAAGTATCAAAACTCTAAAACATCTTATCATTGACACATCTGATAGCCTTGGTAGTAGTGATGTCATTACTAACGTCAACACCAAGATGCCTATAAATCCATTATTTTTTCACGAAAATAAACGGCGAACACATGGTTGTTTAAAATGAAATTATAAAAGAAGTGTTTTGATAACTAGTTTACTCAGGATCATACGAAATTTTATCTAACTTTTAAAAAAAGTACTAAATCAACTTTTTTCAAACCTGTGCCAGCTGGGAACCAAATTAGTAAAACGTTTAAAACAATGATAAAGTAAACAAACACATTCCATTCTTAGATATTGCCAAGAATAAATAGGCTCTTATCTATGGCAAAGCAGAAATTCGACCCTGAAAAAAGGAGCAATGTGATTTGAGTTTCATTCGAAACAATGCAATGTGAAATGGTGTTTTGAGGGTAGTGTCCTTGAAGATCAATTTTCTCATTCGTTTTTGATATGATCACAATAACATTTCAATGGCTAATACAAATATGAATGTTTTTTACGCTGGTAGTCTCAGAATTAAACTATCATATTTCTTAACGGAGTAATTTTACATTTAATAAGTGGAGCTTAACTAAAGTTGCTCACTGTATTGAGATCTGTATATCTGTTTCACTTTTCTTTTTGTTTTGATATTTTTCTAGTTTTCATTTATAGTCTTTTATGTATGAAACGATATATCAACCAGTTTTATTGATGTACATCTTGTTTTGAAAGTTTTTTTTAATGATTTTGAAGCTGACTCTCTGTGGAAAAAACTGAATTAGACCTATTAAACTGAGATTTATTCTCAGTTCATATAAATACAATTGACAATTTCAGGACCGTAAAAATTTTGAAATACCCTCCATGCACTTTGGAATTATGAGATTCAATTGTATACTCAAAACATGCAAATACTTCAAATGGATAGGAATGCAACTTTAAACCTCTCCTAGGATTTTGTATGTGCTGGTAATTTATTACCCGTAACATATGTTGCTGAAACAAATAAAAAGTTGCCTAAAACACATTTAACCTAAGTTATGGTTTACTATTTATGGTTTGCCTCAGCAATTGATATCTAAACTGGTCCGCACTTGAAATATTAGAGGTTTGCAAATAACAGACCAGCCTGCGCATCAGCGCAGTCTGATCAGTGCCTTTGTTATTCGCTACTTGGAAAGTATCATATGTAGCCTTGCTACAGGTCAAGTTTCAATTTTCAAGCTAGTCTCTGTAGCTGAGGAGACTGGTTTGAAACTCGCCTTGACGGAAATCCTGAAGACAAGTTTTCTCGCTTTGAGGTCCATATATTAGGGATGTATGATCAGTCAGACGACAATTTAGAACTTTCTTTCTGTTGGATATGTCAGCAAGATCGTTAAAAGCAGTTTAATTTGCGCATATGAGAATAATACCAATATGTCATAATCTGGTCCATAATAAAGCATATGAATTGAATGTTTCTTAACGGGGTCATGTAGCGCAGTCGGTAACGTGTCTGGCAACAGGTGCGAGTCTGAATGCAGATCCAGGGGTCACAAGTTCAATCCTGGCCCTGTACCATACTTTCGTGGAGATTGATTTTGTAATAATTTCAACAGTCAACTCCTCCCTTCCGCTGAATCATTCAAGAAGGATTGTTGTCAGTTACAAGCAAAAGTAAATGCACAAAGTATTGGTTAACTGCTTGTTCAAGCTTGCCCAGGAAAAAAAGTGTGGTTAGGTGAACTGACCATCCCGCCATGACCATAGCTGTTGACTTGAGACGTAAAGAAACAAAAAAAAAAAAAAAAAAATGTTTCTTGAGAAGGAGACCATATAGAAAACTATGCTAATGAATGAGTCTAAATGTTATTGAACATATCACTAATTTGCTTTTTTTGCAGGTAGGATACATTTCATAGACTTTGAATACTCCAAGTATAACTACGAGCACTATGAGGTAGCCCTGCACTTCTTTCTATGCACTGGTAAGCAAATTTTGTTTTAATACTATACTCATATGTCCAATGAAAACGCACCACCTACAAAAATGACTATATCTTTTTAACGACATTACATTTTATTTTGCAATTGCGTCTTATTGTACTGTAGCGATTCTGTAAGTTACTGATAGGTCTTTAAAACGGAATGATCGCTGATGACACATGCTGGAAGCATTTAACAAAACAACTGTCAAAACAGAAAGTCACAGAACCAGCCATGGAATGTGTCAAAATTTTCAAAAGGATTATTCTCGCTTTTTCTTTGTAGAAATTGCAAATAATTTCTAAATTGATTGCCATGAATTGTCATCTTGCCTTGAAAGCGGCTATAACGTCACGATGTGACGTCACTAGTATAATTTTGACTGGGCGTAAAATCGAGACATTCAAGGAATCCTTATTTTACTGATGCAAAATTACGACAGAGTCGTAGCAAGAAGATTTTTTGCTCGTGTAGCGGGTCGTTAACATAGACGGAGCGGAGGTATTAACGTTTTTTTTATAAACGCCAATCTCTAAAACTCGTATACACAAACATAAGAGTTTCTGTGATGAACTTAATGTTAGATAATACTGGCACTAACAGATGAACAGAAATTTTAGAAGATTTAAAACGCTAGCATTGCAAACAATGGCTGGCGACGCGCTCAAATTTGACGTCAATGATGCAACGTCAAATTTTTAGAGGATATGTATGACGTTTTGCATGTGTATGAGTTTGTACGACGGCAATAAGCATTGTGTAGAACACTAGGACTGTAGAAATCGCAATTAAACATTTTGCGTCGAGTTTTGTCATATCCACTCCATATTTAAGCTTATATAGTGCCATTGTTCAGGTTAGTGTAGCGTTAGGTGTTGCATCAAAGTTGTTGGTTGGTTTTGTTGCTTTACGTCCCAAGTCAACAGCTATGGTCATTGCGGGACTGTCAGTTCACCTAACCACACTTTTTCCTAGGCAGGCTTGAACAAGCGGTTAACCAGTAATTCGTGCACACACTTTCGCTTGTAACTGACAACAACCCTTCTTGAATGAATCAGCGGAAGGGAGGAGAATGACCGTAGAAATCATTCATGATCAATCTCCACGAAAGAATGGGACCGGACCAGGTTCGAACTCGCGACCCCTGGATATGCAGTCAGACACGCATCTGTAGCCAGACACGTTACCGACTGCCCTACGCAGCGTCAAAGTTGTGGCAAAATGACAGGGGATCTACTGGCAAGCAGAAAACATTTAAACGAGATTTTGGGGTCTTTTTGTATACGCCCAAAATGCAATGAAAGCAATTTTGAGGCTGACGTTTCCACATGTGTTAACGGAGTCACTGGAATTGAATTTTTTGCGCGAAAACATTGCAATTGTCCTAAATAATAATTATAAACAACACAATTTTGCACAGCTTTTGATAGGCCACAAATATGCGCCTCTGAAGAGTGGTGCCTTTTTATTGGACATGAGTATATGTTTTAAACCCTTCTCTACATTTAAGCTAGCAAATGTTAAAAAAATAAAACATAATAAAAATTGAAGATCAGACCTGGTTTATTAGAGTACACCTAACTCAGAAAACTGGTAGGATAACTTCTGGCTAGGGAATCAACTTTCACTGACACCAAGCTCGTTCAAGTTATGGAATTGAGCCAGCAATCTGACAGTTTTATAAGCTTTTTGAAACGTTGCAGATGTTTTCTGTGTGGTCTTAAGATGTGTATTAGATTTGTTTCATAATTCCAAGGATAATTTTGACACTTTTCAGCAATTCGAACTTATTTTTGGTCTCTTATGCCATATAGCTGTATAGATAGTGGTTATTTGGTGAGGGCAACTGTTTATACCAGTCTACTGATGAATCTTAATAGGTGTTTTGATCATAGGATCAAAATGTGAACACCAGATGAATATCTGACACTTTTCAGCATTTTGAACTAAGTCATTTTGGGGGTTGTAATGCCATGCAACTTCATAGAAAGTGAATAGCTTGTGAGACCAACGCCTCCTACAGTCTTATACTGATATTTTATAAATTTTACATTTGTTTTTATCATAGTCTTAAGATGTATACACTGTTTATTTCATAACCCTCAGTTAATTTTATATCATTTTCGGCATTTTAAACTTAGTCATATTTCGAGCCCAAATACTATTGAACTGTTAAGATTACCATATGAGCCCATATCCCCCCATATTTTTATACCCATCTTTTTAAAAGTATATACAAGATATCCTTCAGGTCTGACATTAACTTATTAAGTGAAGTTCTGTCTATATTTATGACTTCATACAGCAGGTTTAGAAAAGTATATAGTCAAAGTTGGATATGAAATCAGTAGCGAATGTTAACATGCGTCTCTTCAAAATCTGTGTATTTAAAACAAATGAATACAATCATATGGGAAAAGGTAATTGTATAGTCTGGCAGATATGATGGCATTTTATTAACACCTCTGCTGTAACTTTATAGAAAGAGTAATATAAACATTCATATGGATAATAATAGTATGAATACTTAGTGGTCGGATCCAAGGAGGGCAAAAGGGGGTCTGACCCCCTCCCCTGGAAAGTAAGTAAGGGTGCAAAGATCAGGAATCGATACAATCAAGTACCACACCTTACCCAGGATACCAATGGGAAAGTGATAAAATCTCACAGTTGGACACCACAAACGAGAGCCAAGATGTCAGCCCTTTCCCAGCAGGTGACCACAAGGCACAGATAAACAGACGCTCACAAAGGCATAGCAAACACAAGACAGAAAAAACATAAAAGATCCACAAAAGAAGTACCGTCTTGGGATGGTCAGTAAAATATTTGACTGGAGGGCTTAAACCGGTTTAACGGCGCCAACCTCACCCTTAATTCAGATGTGGATGAAGACACATAATTATTTGGTTTGCATGAAAGACCCCTAACTTATCAATGCATCATCTCCCAGAACATATAAATCAAGATATAACAAGGAGATGAGGCAAAGATAAGAACTCAACAGTAAATAAAACTGAATACCGGAGCAAAAGAAATCCAACAGGTAAATCCCGGTGGGCCCGACAAACAGCCAAAGTATCAGGACCCTACCATCTCATAAATAGATAAGTCTTTAAGTAGGAACCATCATAGAATCTGAAGTCCGACCCACCGGCATGCAATTAAAATCGCAACACATTATATATTTCCTTTAGAAATACTGCTACTGACTCCCTTTGAGTAGCAACTGGACCCCTCAGGTCTAATTGCTTCTTGAGGGAGTCTGTACAACCCTCTGTAAAATATGTTGATGACTAAAAAAAATCTCAGCACCCCCTGAAGGAATTCTCTGGATCTGCGCATGTACTTTGATGGGTCCATCTTTGTTTTAAAGGTCCATTAGAAGACTTAGATTTTAGGAAATACCCAGACAAAACTTACCAGTTAAAATGGATTAGAAACTATCTTTGTTGCAAAGCTGAACTGAATGGTGGAAGTGAAGCTGATGTAACTGAAGTAGATGTAGAGGTATTCTATGGTAAATGTAGGCAGTTTGCTATGGTGAGTGTTCTGTTTTATTAAGCTGCTCCTGGAGTTTACACCATGAGTAACATACCACCCTCTCCCCCTTCCCCCACATACCACCCACATACACTACCCAGTCCCATTCGTGGAGATTGATCATGAAATAATTTCTAGGGTTATTCTCCTCCTTCTGCTAAATCAAGAAGGGTTGTTGTCAGCTACAATAGAAAGTATGTACGCAAAGTACTGGTAACCTGCTCAGTCAAATTTGCCAAGGGAAAAAGTGTGCTTAGGTGAACTGACCGTCCCGACATGACTGGGATGTTAAGCATCTTGACATGGCCGTATATGTTGACTGAGACGTCAAGAATCAAACAAAACAAAACAAACATACTCTCCTTGATTTGATATTTTACTTTTTGTCCCAAGGGTTTGCCAAATAATCAAAGTCTAATTTATTGAGGCCTTCAAAAGTGTGGTTGTTACCCGCTTCAATGTTCTCTTGAAATGCTCATGCTTGTTCCTGTCCCCCTACGTTCAAAACTGCTTTCTCATGTTCCCTGTTGTCTGGTTAGTGCTTATGTTATTTGCTCTATTGATAGTAGAAAAGCTAAACAAACAACTATGATCAGGAAATACCACAGTTACACACTGCAGACCAACTCATGACAGCTTGGGTAAGAGCCACTGAACAATAACAATCACATTTTATGGTGATTTAGTTTACAAATTCAAAAGAATTGTTGGAAAGCCTAACTGTAGTGGTCAATTTAAAAAGAAAATTAAACATAATTTAAAAAAACGGGAATACAGCATGGCTAGCATGTGACAGTCTGCATGGCTAGTTCTAAACTCAATCACAGTTTAAAACCTAGCTTTTGTTTACTCTTTAGTTGCTAAATGGTGGGTCAAGCCTCAGACTCAATGAGGGCCCTGACATAAAGCTTTCTTCAGTTGATTGATGCATGATGCTTGTCATTGGCTGACTAGAGGTTTTTCTTTAGTTAGGATATCTGTGAGTTGTGAGCACTTATCTTTGTTTCATTTTAGTGTGTTAATTTGATTTTATTATTTTGCTGTAATGAAGTATTGCAAAATTTAGCAAGCCTTCATGGGAGATGAACAATTGTTGTGTTTTAACAACAACAGAATCTAGGGCGAAGATTTGGCACAAGTAAAATGCATTTTAGCACCCCCTCCCCACAGTGTCTTAGGTTTTACTTAAACCGTCTTCCTGATGTTTTGTGACTGTAAGTGTTCTGTGGCTCTTCCTTACTGTGCCATAGATTTGTCTGCAGTGTGTAAGTATGGTATTTCCTAATCATTTGTTGAAGCCCATTTATTAGTATTTAGTGGTTTGTTTTGTTTTATAGGCACCACTCTTTTTCCTTGGGATATGGGGTCTGGTTCAAGCCACCATGTCAAAACTAGACTTTGACTTTCTTGGGTAAGTGAATTTAAGGTGTCTACACTCCTCTTTGAATCAAAACGAATGTTGATAGCACCACCAATAACCTTAGGCTGTCTTCACACTAGATATTTTATTTTTTGTTAACCCGTTTAAGCCGAATAGAATATTCCACTCTCATAACTTGGACCAATCAATTTCCTTAATGGATTGTTTGGTGGTATTGTTCATTTATATTAAAGTTTAAATATAACATTATGTGCGCAAACGGATGAGACCCTGATCAGACGCTTTCTGTGCCGTCTTATCAGCGTCTGTACTGTTTGCATGTGTCCGACAAAAAGGGCTCTATGTTTATAGGGGCTAATTCTTTATAGTTGACAATGGTTGTTTAATAACATATTAAATAAGGATGATAGGCAAGCTTACTGTGGAATAATGTCGAATCATCTAACTTAGGACATCAGGTAAATTTGGACATACAATTGCAAACAATGAAAATCCAGATGTGACGGTTCAGGATTTTCACTGGTTACTTAGTTAGTTTATTTTTATTCCTATAATTAGAATATGAAACAAACAGTCTGGCTGTCTGAATTTAGCTGTCCGTCAAAATTTACCTGACTTTACCCTTACAGAGCTCACGAGATGACACATGTATTAATATCTATTGTTGTCTTTTTTCTTGCATATATGCTTGGTTATTGTTATTTTGTTCCTGCTATTTGTACATAAAGTTGAAATGCAACATCTCTGATCTGACCATACCGGAAAACATCATCAGGACAATGATGAGATACCTGTCAATATAAGTATCATTCAAGGTGCCATAAATTCAAAGAGAAGTTAGGAAACCATACTGGTTTGTCTTGTCATCATTAATGGCCAACGGCACTGTTATTAATAATCTTATTCTGTACTATATACCTAGCCTTACATGCAGTATCTCTCACTCTCCTTGAGTGTTTCTAAAAGCGACCATTGTATCCACCAATAAACAGATAATGATCCAGTTACATTACTGTAAATTCAGAAATTTTCAGGAGGGTTTTATTTTCGAGAAACTTCGCATATGCGAAGTTTCGCGAAAATAAAACTCTCGCGAAGTAGCGAAAACTCTTTGTCCCTTACTGATGTAGGTAAATCATGCCAAAGTCGCGAATTTTTACCGTGGCAAATATGTCGTTTAACGCTATTCGCGAAAATAAAATTCTCGCGAAAATTTCTGAATTTACAGTACTATAAAGTATAGAGTTTATATGTTCTGTTACTCTTTTTCAGATTTTCTATTCGCCAGCTTGGAGAGTTCTTTGCCAGAAAGGATGAGTATCTAACATAGCAACTCCCAGTTGCAAAATGGAAATAAAGGGCATTGTGTCTAAACTAAACTGTGATATAAATGGTTGTCTACTGATTAAAAAACATAAATTGTGCCTCTGACTTTGTATAATTTAACAAATGGATAATAGACTGTAGTCAAATTTACCGTTCACTGCCAAACGCGACTACAATAGAAATTTAAAGGCACAGTTGATAGCTATCTATTTATAACCATTATAAGGGACACAAATGTTTATTTCAAAATGTTCAAGGACATAATGATATCGCATATGGAAGTATACGCGATTTTCTCTACAAGATATTGACTTTACAAAAATGTTTGTAATGTCATTAGATTTTGTGGACCTCAAAAACAATGAAAACATTTCCAAGGAAAGGACATACAGGACGCATTAAGCCCTTCAACTGCTATATTTTGATTTATTTCTGATGAAACAATATTATATTGGATTAAATTCTTATGTTTGATACTTGGTTTAGATGGATCTTTTATCTTTTTTGCATAAAATAGTTGTTTATAGACATTTTTCATATTTTCAATAGGGCATCCAAAATGGCCGCCAACGGTCACATGACTTTTTTCATTATTATTGGTCCAAATGAACTTTCTATTTATAAGCAACATTCTGTGAAAGGTTCACAGCAATAGGTTGAATGGTTCTGGAGATACTCTGTGTTGAACCCATATACCCTCAATATTCAGGAGTCCTTGAAACATGCTTGGCACGGAGGTATTGGTTTTTTTAGGTGCTTGGCAGCGAAAGTGTTATGGTTATTGTAAATGTAACAGACGGGACCAGTGGGATGTAATGTATTCTAGTACCAGTACTTCCCTGCACTGGCCATATACATGGGGCAGACAGTCATTTGGCAGGCAAGTGTGACTTGGCGTTGTGTTTAAAGACTATAAGCATGTAAAATCCCATTGATTGTCTACTCCAACAAGATTCCAGTTCGTATCACTGGATTTGAGGCGAGACGGTGTTTTGGGAAATTAACAGCAAATCCATTACTTTTTCAAACAAATTTATTTACAAACACATGTGAACAAAATACATTCTGGTCTATATATTTACCAGTTTCACCTTTGTATGGGTAGTTTAAATTTAACTATGAATACTTTTCTGAGTATATGAGGTATTTTAAATTTGACTTTGAATACTTCTCCTGAGTATACAAGGTATTTTATTAGATATTTATTCTATAAGCTATCAGGAAGAATAAAGCAATTGATTTTTTTTATTCTGATTGTCATATGATATGTATCAATATAGAAATACACCTTTTAAATAATAACAGTTTAAATATTTCATGACTGGTTCATAATGAGAGCCAAACTAAATACAGCAGTGTAGAGAGTAGTAGCATTATTAGTATTATTACCCAACAGTCTATATGCGGAGTAATTGTCTTTTTTTGCTTTGTCATGAGTCACTGAACTATTAACCAGTCAATATTTTCGACTATTGACTGGCACCATACCATGGCCTGGTTTCCTGCTTCCCTGTTAAAAACACACATGCGTTTATTGGCATGCGGGACGACGATGCACATATGGTTCGTTTATGAAATTAGACATTATGCAACAATGATGAAAATGAGGCATGGATTTGCAACTTTAAACTCCAATAAATTCGTTATTTATGGTCAGAAACACAAAGTGTGGATATTCGTTTTCTTAGTTAGAACGAGGGGAACATTTCGAGACCAAAATATAGCAGATTTGGTGAAATGTTCTGTTTTTCAACAAAGCCACATCGTCGACAGCAACACATTCAAGGAACGCTGCTAAGTATATCATCAAATGGGTTGGGTAATAAAACTTATTTCATGCCTGTTTGTAGTATAGTCAAACTTTTACCCTTCGGTACCTGGACGACCTGATGCACTCTTGCACATTTGGCCTAGTGCAACTTCAGGGTAATAGTTTTGTCTATACTACAAACAGGCATGAAATAACTATATAGTATGTTCTACACTGCTGGGGTATTGCTCATGTAATAGTTCACCAATATTTCTTAATCATAATTGAGTATTTGTATTTGACTAAATATTAATTACAACATGTCTGTAGCAAATCAAATTCAATTACAACAGCAGTATTTATTTCTAAAAGCATGTTAGATAATGCTTGAGGCATACAAATAAATAATAGACAATCTCTGTTTACTTATCATTATATTATCTATCAAAACACATATTGTTTTCAACATCATAAAAAATATAGCTTCATTTAAGGGAGATGATTATGAGAGACCCTTGGAAACAAGGTTTCACTCTACACATACGTTTCTACTACATAAATATTGTTTTTCTTTAGGTTGGTTCATATTACACAGAAACAAATTATATGCAAATAAGTTGAAAAAACTCTTGATGACTTTCATCTGGTAGTGATGTATATGTCTATTGTTATGAAAATGTGTCCCAGTCGATGGGACGTCAATACTAGTGCATCAAATTGAGACATCTTGGTACCTAAGCGCAAAATGACGTCTATTTGGTACCTTTTAGAAATATTATTAAAATGACAAAATAACTAGAAAAGTCTATAAAGTTGATCCAGCAAAAACATGTCCATAAAGGTTCATATAGAAATTTAGGAAAGCCTAAGAAAATCTTACTATTCAAAACAGTACTGGGAGCCCAGTGGCTCAGTGGTTGAGTGCTTGACTCAAGATCGAGGGGTTGCCGATCGGAGCCTCACTGGCAGCACTGCCTTGTGTCCTTAAGCAAGCTACATTAAACCCTGCTTAGGACTAGTTCAACCTAGGAGGACCCATGCCAACAGAACTTAAAAAATGTTAACTGGGACGTAAATGATCAAATCAAACAAACAAAACAGTTTAGAAAAAGTTGTACTGAGTGACATTTTTACCACTCTGAAGGGAGTTTCAAGATAAACTTCTTTAACCCCTTAAAGCGCCAATCACGATTGAAGCAGACAACATAATTTGCAACATATTTCCTTATTTTTGAGAAAAAAAGATATGATCTTTAATGAGAATCATGACTGATTTGTTACTTTTGAAAAAACAACAAAATTTGAATGTCGTCTGAGCTGCTGCAAATTATAGACGGCGCTACATGAGTTAATATCCTATATTGCTGGGGTCAATATGGATTTCCTGATAGAAAAATATGAAAGAAGGCAAGGATCAGGAATCAATGCAATCAAGTACCACACCTGACCCAGGATACCATATGGTAAGGTGACAAAAACATAAGGAAACATGAAACAAGAGAGCCAAGAGGTTGGCCTATTCCCAGCAGGTTAGAAAACCTGATTTAGTTACATGTGAAAACAAAAGCACATACAAGTCTGTGCATATGCTTAGTCTGATCAGCACCTATGCTGTCTTTCCCCCCCCCCCAGTGTTTAATAACTAAACATGCACCTGTCTGTGTAGGTGAGTAGGTTGGTCCATAGTATATATTGAAGAGTGGGATACAGGTTATTATTTCAACGGAAATATTATATTCTTTCGCTGAAGATAGATTGTCTTAGCAAACAGTGGAGACCCTGGTTAAATGCTGCCCTATGAATCATTTTATCTGGGCCATCCCTGGTTGATAAAGTACCCTCAAGGGGGTTCCAGTCTACTAAGTATTTCTTGAGTCCCTAATTGATGTTTATTGAAAGGGCAACATCTTTCACGACCTCAGCACAGACATAAGCGATATTCAATCTGGTCTAATTCAGCATTGGGCACATCTGTCATTCTGGTTAATTTTTTATAAACATATATAATGGGTACGTAATCACTTGGGCAGCTCCAATGCAAAATATTCTTCCTTTCTTGCATAATATTCACGAAATTTATCGATTCCATAACTGAAACACAAAGGAAGACAACTCTTCAGCAAAATATTCAAATTGTAGAAAAATAATTAAGTGATCAGCAATTTATAAAAACAGCAAGGAACATTGATGGCATCAGTTTTTTTATTTCAAATTACCATTTTAAAAGTTGTTCATCTGAAAATTACAACAAATACAAAACAGTTTTGGACAGAGAATGTATGGGTTTTCAGATTGTCTATGTTTTGTTACAGATTGTTTCACGAAGAGCTCAGTTTAATGCCAGTATAGTGTGCGGTTTTGTTTGCGTTTGTGTGCCTTTTGTTGTTGTTGTTTCTCTAATCTATTTTACGCTTAACACTTTCACTGTCAAACGCGCGACTGTAGTCGAATTTACCGTTCACTGCCAAACGCAATTATAGTCGAAATTTAATGGCACAGTTGTAAGCTGTCTATTTCTAACCGCTATAATGGACACAAACCTTTGTTCTTTATTTCAAAAGGTTCAGGAGACATAATAATATCATATATGGAAGTATACGCAATTTTCTGTACAAGAATTGGCTTTACAAAAATATTTGTAATGTCATTAGATTTCGCAGACGTAAAAAACAATGAAAAAATGTTCAAGGGAATGACATTCAGGACGCATTTAGCCCTTCAACTGCTATTTTTGATTTATTTCTGATGAAAGAATATAATATCAGAATAAATCCTTATGTTTGATACTTGGTGTAGATGGATGTTTTATCTTTTTTTTGCATAAAATAGTTGTTTATTGGCATTTTGTATATTTTCAATATGGCTTCCAAAATGGCGTCAACGGTCATGCGACTATTTTTATTATTGTTGGTTCAAATGAAAGTTTTATATACTAGCACCATTTTGTGAAAGTTCACAGCAATAGGTTGAATGGATCTGGAGATACTCTGTGTTGAACCCATATACCCTCAATATTCAGGAGTCCTTGAAACATGCCTGGCACTGAGGTATTGGTTTTTTGAGGTGCTTGGCAGCGAAAGTGTAAATAGTTTTATCATATCTTAGCAAAAATACACTGGTTGACGAATAGCTCATTATGAATTCATACTAACCTCATATAATCAAAATTAATTTTTGAAGTGTTGGCCTGAACAATCGCCCATGTACCAGCCAGAAAAAGTGACAGCTGAAATAAAGGTTTTACAACATTGGTTTAGCAAGTCTCCACAAAGTAGTTAATATACCAATATTAAATGCACTACCGTCAGATCTTAGCAAAGATACACTGGCTAACGAATTGCACATTATCAATTTAAACTAAACTAATATAATCAAAATTGATTCTAAAAGTGTTGGCCTGAACAAACGCTCATGTACCAGCCAGAAAAAGTGACAGCCATAATAAAGGTTTTACAACATGCGTTTAGCAAGTCTCTACAAAGTAGTTAATATATTAAATGTACTAAAGTCGAATTTAGTAAATTCGTAGTCCTCGGGACTAGAGGTTCTAATTCGAATTATCAGTAATTCGAGTTATCAGGAGGAATACTTACAACTTTGTTATATAACTGGAGAGTATCCTGTCTCCTGATTGGCTTAATTTGTCTTCATAAATCTCTATGTCTACCTGGAAACTGGTCTAAACCGGTCCACAGGTTAATATTGCATGAAAACCAGCTCGAACTAGTTTCCAGAAGTTAATATTTTTGACACTTCTGGAATATTACCCTCTAGAGAGCTAAAATAGCATGATAAGTGTGAAACTAGCATGTGCTGCTTGAAATTGACATGATTTGCTGTTTCACTTCCCAACAGGTAAATTAAAGACTCATGATTTTTTACAACAGCTTTGTTTTGTTTTGTTTGCTAATTTATCTTTGTTTGAATAAACAAACTGTAAAAAAGTTTTATGATAACATTTTATATTCCCCATTATAGCTGCATAGTCTGTAACTTTTGATCTTCTAATTTAAAAAATAATGTTTTTATTTTTCAAGAACACAGTAAAAATACTCAAATTCAGTTAAACAGTTTACCATTTTCGTAAATCTTAACAAGTTATCACTATCAAAACAACTGCATTTATGTTAAAATTCAACGGTCTAGAATTATTGGAGGGACGCAAATAATTACCAACAAGAGAAAAATACACCTATTTGGTAAGATAATTCACTTTTCCGTGCAGTTTTCAGCTGTACTGGACATTTTTATTGTGAAAACATAGCTTAATTCTACTTTTACAAATGATTTAAAAAAAAAAAGAAAATTTTCCGAAAAATGTTCATAGTTACAGAGTATGCAGCTTTAAGAGAATATACATTTGAAAATGCAAAATACTATTGATAATATTTTAATAAAGTTGCTAAAACTTGTGAGAAAGTCCTTAGATGTCTTAGATAGAAGATTGAACATGTCTTTTAAAAATGACAACAAAAGTGAATGTAGAGTCCTTGCTCGGTAAGGGTAGAGTGACGAAATAGGTTAACAGTTAAAAGTATGAAAGAAAACCCTGTATTTGTCCAATCGGGTGAATAAAGCACCATCACCTGACCAACTACATAACTCTACGCGTATCGAGCAATACCTATAGCAAAATTTTCATTCTTAAATGAAAAGTCATATGACAAAACAGTTATTGACTTCAATTTCGGTAACAAAAGGATTTATCTACCCTTTAAAGTGATATTCATCTCGGCCTAGCGGCCTCGGTGAATAATCACTTTCGGGTAGATAAATCCTTATGTCTACCTCATTCAAGTCAATAATTGTATTATATAACCCACAAAATAATACGATCGTCAGCATATATCAAGTGGGCACAGTTTTGGGTGGGTTAAAAACATCTCATGGAGAAATCATTGTTACCCACTTAAAACATATGTCTCCATGAGATGTTTCCTTTAAACACCCAAAACATATGTTATCATAGACAGTTTTCTGAAAGACCTCTTGACACTTTGATAAGGTATCTGCCTATTTTTCAAATGCTTTCCAAAACTTCCCTATGCATAAGATATTACTGGTATCCTTTTGAATAGAACGCTTGTTGTATTAGAACCGAATAAGGTTATAATGAGACAGGAAGACTCCTACGACAAATCTGGAGACGCTACCAAAGGGGGTAGGGGTTGCAATTTTTAACGTCATCAATACATTTAGAAATAAATTATTTTCACATGTTAGGGGATTATTTCATCAATTCTTGATTACACATCAAAGTGAAAGTATTTGAAAGTCCAAAATCATGAGAATTTTAATGAATATTTTTGTTGTTGTTTTGTCTATCTTATATATTAAGAACTATTCTGAAGTGCAACTGTAGTCCAAAGTCAACCTTGATGACAATGTATTTACCTGGTGCATTAAAATGCAGCAATGTACTATAACCATTCATCCATGCGTAAAGTACACCTAGTCAATGGTCATGTAGTCTATGTGTATTGGATAGATACAGTAATGTGCAAAATAATCTACCAACTGAATTTAGTAAAAGGACAATTTCCATAATCTAAAGAAAAATATGCTAAAAACGTTGTAATGTTTCATGACTAACCGGTTACGAAGAGGAAATGCTTGTACTAATTATTTCATTATACTGGAAAAAAGATTTTCAAGAGGGCACACCAATAATCCAAATGCTAATGTTGGGGCTCACTCATACGTAACATTTTGGGCTGTGGGTTATCAGTCCCCCGAGTCCCAACTAGCTTTTTACATATATTATGTAAAATATGAGAACGCACTTACGTGCAAAAGGATTAGTAGGGACTGAGGGTGGGGGAATGATGTTTAATTTTTTTTCTATTTCCTATATGTATAATACAAAAAGTGAGCATTTTAGCCCCAAAATAAAGCCCTACGTTCATGGAAATAGAATGATCAAATGCAAAATCATAAAATAGAGACCAACAGCGAGCTTATATATGAAGATGAAAGCATTTTATCTACTTAAATTTTTATCAAAATCATAGGCAGTGATGCACTGTGATTCCCATAACCACCCTCAGAGGTCCTTGATCATCAATAGGTCCTATTCTCTGAATTCAGTGTATCCCAAAATTATTTAGAATTAGTGAATATTTCAAAATACTGATGTTCGAAATTTCGAGGGTTTACTGTAAATCACACAAGTAGCATTGTATTTGAAAAGAATATCATCTGAACAAAAATGTTGATCATTGTTAACAAGGCCGCTACAGTCATGTAATTCAACTCCCCAAAAAAGTAAATAAGTATGATCAGGAAATACCACAATCTCACACTGCGAACAAACCAATGGCATCGAAAGGAAAAGCCCAGTTAGGAAGAGACACAGAACACTAACAGTCGTAAGACATCAAGAAGACATAAAGTAAAGATACCAGACCTCTCTTCTCCATCAAGATGATTGCAAAACAAGAAAGAACACAAAGTGTTGCACAACAAAACAAGGAACAAGCAAAGAACCCCAACAATAGGGTGAATCTCTTTATTATTTCAAAGCATACACTTTACTACATAGAGAAATGAGGAAGACATAAGCTGTTAGCATATATCCTTTCAATACAATTGAATAAAACACATCCTTCCAAAATCTGGGTCAAATGTTATTTTGTTTTTTTTATTGCTTTGACTGTGTTCTAGTTGTTTTGTGGCTATCTGTGCTCTGTATTTCTTCCTGGGTGTGCTGTAAGTTGGTATTTTGTCTATGACTTGCATTTCCTGGTCGTGTACACTTATTTTCCCTTTTATGGAGTATTTTCATCAGAAATTAAAAAAGGCATATCTATTATCACGCCCCTAGCACCCTTTTAAGTAGAGCTAGACTTACTGTCTAAATCCAATCATTTTAACGCATCAGCATATGTATGTACTACAGCAGAGGACAGTGTACCACATATTTCCTGCACATGAAAGTAGTAATAAGATTCCTTTAATGTTTAAAAGGATGACACTATGGAGGGATGGGCCTTCTTGTTACAAAATAAAAGGGATGGGACTTACCAGAGAAAATTTATTTATTTTAGCATAACAATCTTCTATTTCTCTGTCTGTCACATCTGCTTTACTTTTACCTCTTAGTTCTGCCTGGTATCCAAGATAGCTTTTAATCCATTCTACCTGATACGCCTTGTCTGGGTACTTTGTGAAATCTAACTTTTCAGTGACACCTACAAATGGTTATGAAAAAAATATTATTATTGGACCGCGGTGCAAGATTACCTGTCTTCAGTGTTTCCAACCAAGTAAGAGTCAAATCAATCTGATCAGCAGCAGCAACTAGGTTAATCCTGAAATTATGCATGTAGAATGAATGGATGCCATATAGTACAGATAGCGAATAATTTAGGCACTGGATAGACCGCAGATGCAAAGGCTGATGTACACCTTTGTTGATCGCACTGAACTTCTTTCTTTGAGACTGATATGATAACCATACAATCGACATGATGACAGAAATTTGCTTGTGTAAATATAAAGAGTGCCAACTGATAAATTGCGAATGTTTACCCTTCCAATGTATGTTTGACATGTTTGAAACAACCTTATTTCAAAAGATTCATTACTCTTGTCGCAGAACCAACACTTTCTATAAGATATATATAAGGAGAAAAAGAGAAGAAACAGCTTTTAAAACATATTAATCCTGTAGCACTTTCACTAAAACGTAAGTTCTTCAGCAGGATTTGAATCTCCATGTTGTAGTGATTGCTTTACATAATGTTGAATTAACGGCACGCCAAAGTGAAGTTGTTAAAGGCTATTATTAACAATTTCGTTTGAATAACTTAAGTGAAGGCAAACAATGCAAATTTTTTTATGAAAGATTGATTGTGTTTTTTAGATGCCCATAACATTATAAACGACGTATATCTCGGTCAAAGTTAACCATACATTTCAGTTGCTGTTAATAAAGCAAATTAAGTGAATGTATCACTTGTGAAATATACTATGCATAATATATTTAGCATTTTATGATTTACATAATGTTTTGCTCACCTTGCTGTATCATTGAATAATTTCAATGGCAATGACCAGAACATATTTTAGGCAAATGAAAACACAAATTAACAGATGCCGTCATTTAAATACGCATTTGTGGAGAGCAACATTTGCAAAAGGGGCCAGTAATAAAAATTCACATCCATTAAAGGAAATTCAAAAATGATTATATGTTTGGCGGTCTTTCATCTTTCTCATGCAACCTATGCTTTATAAAATTTATTGATTGCGTGACAGATGGGATAGAGCTCTTATTCTGGAAAAAAATCAGTGGCCTTCAATGACGTCAAAACGTAGTCATCACTTTGTTAAACTCTGATGTTCATTGGTGCTTCAACATAGCAGAAAATTAGATTAGGAAGATACCATGGGCTTACAATGTAGCCCATCTCATGATTGATTAAAACCTTAAGTTAATGAAAAATAGTACAACGCGTTTTTGAGAGAACAGTGACATTAAACTTTTAACTTTCGGCCCCTGCTCTGTAGCTGTGAAGATGTTAAATTTAGCAATATGTCTTAACATGCTCTAAGGCATCAAACCACTAAACTTGTAAATATGGCTCAAGTAATACCGATTAGAAACACCGTTTAAATGCAATATCATAAAGGTATTGTTAAAACGTCAAACTGTGCAAACTTGGTACTTTATTTCTCAAAGACAGTTCAGCATATTTCAGCATTTTGCTTTCCTTTTTTGTTTTCAGTGACTAAACAATCACTTAGAAATGGTTTTGGGGTACCCTTATGATCAGAAATGTTTACGTTTACCGCAAGTCTTAAAATCTAACACCATGTTAGAGCGACCTCTACGTTTAAAAATCCTGTAATGTTTAACATGGAAATCCTTGTCTGATGATAGGTACTTGTATCTTCATGCCAAAAAATGAAACTGAGGATCCGATGTTGATGGACTGACCCATACTTACAATTGCTAAATTTATTTTGCATAGTATAGTTTTTGTTTTCTTTAAATTTGATGACATTATAATGATTCGTAACTCAGTTTCATTCTTCAAGGCCATGACAGTATGTTATTTTTTTATCAGTAATTGATTTTTGGGTACCATTGTTGCCATAATCTACCTTGCACTACATTGTATTCTCTATCACACTATAGGTGGTACTGCTTGTGTTATATATCAGATTTATTTGGAAAGCTTTATGACATTGAATCTCCTTGGAAGACCTCAAGTCTTACCAAAGAGCAAATTGAGCGTGGTGGTATCATAATATGTAGAGTAAAAACATTTTAAAAGTACACCTTAAGCATACTGTGAGCACACATGTGCCAAAATTTGCCACCTTCTGATACTCAAGTTTTTATTTGTGTGACTTTGAAGAAATGCCATGCAGAAAAGACAGTGAATTGGGATAGGGTTTTGCTTACACTGAGCCAGCATTTTCGTATTTCAATGAACAAGCTTCAAAAAATGAAAGTTCAACTTGTCTATTCATAGTATTACAACTGCAAAAAGATTCAGGTTACTTTGATTGATAATCTCTAATCAACTGTGAATTTCTTTGTTTCAAAGTATGGAAGTATCAATCATTTAAGATACTAAGAAAAATAATAATATGAATCCAACAACAGATGGACATATGTCGTCTATCCATACCTGTATATTCACAGAAATGATGGGCTATGTCATAATGCTCGTAGTTGTACATGGCAAACTCATAATCTATAAAATGGACCCGATCTGTAATTAAACAAAGGTAACCAGATCTGTGAAAAATAAAGGTACATATCAAAATAAAGGGAACATCTCCATGTCAACGTCAACCTAAAATATACTAGACGACTTTGAAAACGCATCACCATATTTTTGCACTTTTCTTTCAAACCACATATGCGATTGAAAAGTTACTCGCAGGTTTAAATGTGCAACCTAGAATTGTATGAATCAGTCGTTTATTTGACTGCACTATCACGCGACGCTGCTGATGACGTCACATTGGTACATACAGCATCCAGCACCTTTCTGCACAGTTAAATGAAATTTTTTGATTATGTTATGTTAAAACTGTAGCGTGTATAATACCGTATCACCAAAATATTTTATAGACTTTTTCTAATTAAAAGTAATTGATAACTTTAATATTTCGAAAATAAACGTCAAATTTGAACATCGATTTGTAGCTCCTTTTAGAAACATCTCCATAAGTTACCTTTATGCATGCTTTAATTACTGATATTGACTACATACACTGGCAGTCTTATGGGGAAGACGTTTTTATGTAAATCATGGCAGGAGATATGCTGTCATGTGATCGAGAACGTCTAAAAAGCTACGTTAACGTCACTTGCACAGTACAAAAGACACGTGATACAAGCCTAATTTATGCATAATCTGTCATTTGTGTATGCCCTTAGCCATTTCCAATAAAACCGGACGTAAAACATTGAAACTTTGAAAGGCCCAAGACCTTGGATTTTATTTTTAGACTATAGTAATCAGGGTGGGTAGGTATGTCTGTATTTTTAAAGGGGTGTAATTTTGAGTATACCCAACTGTCAATTAATTTCTAATCGTTAAACGATGAATATGCAATTATGAAAGAAGCAAAGGACGCAAATCTGTTGAGTCAGGAATCAAACTAACGCGTTTTAACTTGCAGTTGAATTTGCGTCCTTCAAAATCGACCACACCTGTCTTAAAACGGATACATTTTCAATACCTTAAAGTAAATTTACAACCATGAATTTTCTAGGACACACTACAAGCTGGCCAGACTACAATATGCAACAACAATTATCTCGTTGACATTCTCAGGGTTTGTGAAATAAAGGATTTAATCTGGGTGATGCGTTTTCAAAGTATTTACGCATAGTATTTCCTTTACTTTGTAATAAAACATATAGCATGCACGGCTTCAGATAAGAGTGTGTAATTGGAAATCGCCAAAGTCTTGCAATAACAAGTAAAATGTTTTATTTTTATAAATAAAACAACAGCATGATTCTTTTTTTTATATAAATGAAGTTCATTGTCTCTGAATTAGAAATCAGTATATAGAAAATTGCATTTCATTATTACATGCTGCAGTAAGTTATTGGCAAAGGCTAATATTCACAAACACTAACGAACATTTCAATATGGCCTTCCCTGGCACAAGTTAATGCGATGCATTGTTTCTGCATGGACCCTACAAGTCTTCTGCTGCATTCCACTCAGGCTGCATGCCATCTGCAGTTCTGCCACATTATGAATGTCCAACATTTTCTAGGGGGGGGGGGGGTCTATGTTTCAAGGGAGGGTGCGGAGGTCCAACTATATAACGTGATTTTCAAGGGGGGCTGTACCCTGTATCCCCGGGCTTGATCAGCGCATGTTGAAGACAAAGGCATGCACTTTCCATAAAATATTCAATTGGTTGAGAGTCAAGGAATATGCGAGCCATGTTAGGACAGGAATAGTGTTGGCTTGAATAAACTGTTAAGTCAAACAAGCTCTATGTGGTCGTGTATTGCCCTCCTGAAGGATCATACCAGGGTTTGCTATAACTTGAGGTATGACAACAGACCAGAGAATTTCGTCCACATAATACTTTACTGTGAGTGTTTGTTGACGTTGACATACGTCACGCCCCAAGGCCCAACTGCAGCCAACTTGATGAAGATGATGTCACTCTTCTGGTGGCGACTTATGCTGCCAAAAACAATGGTTTAGATGCCATCCCAAATTGATCAGCCTTCTTTATACATGCGTTAGAAATATGACAGAATATGTGTTAATGCCCGCCGTCAGAGTCTGTCACTACAATCGTCTGATCAGAAAATAAGGTATTCCTCTATGGTCTGGCGAGAAAACAAAGGTGTTGATTAGACCAATCAAGTTGTCTACGTCTACGTCGATGTGCAGCTGATAATGGAGCAAAACATAAAGTTGCTGACAACATATCCCCAAAATACATAAATGGAGTTTCATCCAGGTATCTCCAGTGCAGTTCATGTTGCCATCTTAAACTGGTTCTTTAGGGAGCGCAGTGGCTCAGTAGTAGAGTGCTTGACGTGAGAACGAGGGGCCGCAGGTTCGAGCCTCACCGGCATCACTGTGTTGTGTCCTCGAGTAAGACACATTAATCCTAGCTTAGTACTGTTTCAACCGAGGAAGACCCGTCACTTTATTACTGAAAGATTGTTGATGGGACGTAAAGATTCAAATAAACCGGTTCTTTATGTGCATTAAACAGATCACAAGATCCTGCCATAGAGAGGTTCTACTAGTTATTGGACAATAGCAATTGATTTCAGTTGGAAGTGGCTTCAATTGCTTATGAAGACCGTATACCTGACCAACAGCTAAAATAAGACTCCAGTGTTCCAACCCTGTATGAAACGGATATTTTATGAATAGAGCAACTAAATAATTGCATTTCAACATAGCTAGTTGCAATAGTTAATTATCAGACAGTGTGCTAAATTTCAGACAGAACAGACTGTATATCTGATATCTCAGCTTCTTGGAACACCACAAGAATCTGAGGCCTGATGAGTCTTTAACCTCCGCTTTAACCATCTAGTTGTATTGCCATGGGTACCTGCTTGATGAGTGCAAAAAAGTGTGCTTAACATCTCAGACCATTTGATAAAGCATCTTAGTGCACTGGCAACCGAATTATAAGATTAGAAAATAAAACTGTCACATGGATGCACATTAAAACAATGTGAGCACTGGTGTGTGCATGCATGTTTACGTCACAAATGCACGCACGTACGCTTAAATATACTGTACTGCAAACATAATGATTAACAAGCACAGGTGTTGCTCGCAACACATAAGTCCCCTACTGGTTAAACATTTTGACAATTTCTGTTACCATAGCATCCACAATGTTTATGTGACAGCGGACATCAATGTCGTGCATAATCAGCACATTGCCACATGTTCACATAACAAGTTTCATTAAGCATTGACTTCTCACGGGATCCATATATATTTGGGGCAATTTAACTATTTCCATTTTCATGGGACACTTGTTCACATACCATGATTGGACACACATACAGATGGATGGACAGACAGAGAGCAAACCTATAGTTCCCCACCCCAAGTGTAAGGGAGCAACCATTTGATCTTTATGGGGGGGAGATTACTTTGGTCCTGAATTTTTTTCTTCCCACACCCGAGCCTGGCTTTTTATTTTTGGCATGGTACGGTCCTGGATTTTTAATACCGCCAGGATCATGCATATAAAAACAAACAAAAACAGTTTATTATATAAGCGTTGATGGATCTGAGACTAATTAAAAGTCTTGTATTGTGAAAATGGGACACAAGGATTAACGAAACTCTTGTTTTGAAAAAAAAATGCAATTTTAGTATTGAGTACAACAATAAGGGAAAGCTGCTTTCAAAGCTCTTACTTGTATAAACTATTTCCTATATAAACAAAAATGGCTTTTTTATCAAGGAAACCAATACCTTTGGCCGTGTTGTTGTATGAACAATTTATACATCTCACACAGATCACTTTACACCCGAACATACAGCTTTTGAGCACTCAGCAGCATGCTTATCAGTCGTTTTGAGTTACTTCCTGGTTTTATACCAGTTGCAATATTGTGACACTCTGGGCGAACTTTAGAGTAACATTGACATGAACATGAACTACAATATATGAAAGTATTTTCTCCCAAATGTACAAATATCTGGTACAAAAATATATTTTTCCAATTTCTGCTTATAATTTTTTTCATGGTAAAAACCAAATTTGTAAATAATACCAGAAATACATACATTTGAGTCCAAATAATTTCATATATTGTAGTTTGATAACTGTAGTTCTTGTTCATGTTCTAGTTCATGTTAACATTTTTATCTTAAATTCATCCAATATGCAACAATATTGCAAACGGAATAAAACCAGGAAGTGACTCAAAAACGACTGATAAACATAATGATGATTGCTCAAAAGCTGTATGTTGGGGCGTAAAGTGATCTGTGTGAGATGTTTAAATTGTTTATACAACAATATGGCCAAAAGTATCCATCTTCTGGATTAAATTGCCAGTTTTGATTAAAGAAGAAAACTTCCATACAAGTAACAGCATTTTGACCAACAGCTTTTTGGAATACATTTTTTGTACATCTATAATGTATTCAAAAAAGCTGTTGGACAAAATGTAAAACCTTAACAGAGCATGCAATTCATACAATTTGGCGTAAATCTCTTATTTTCTTTCCGAAGCTCAAGCGGTTAAGAGCATCTAAAAGATACTGAAACATGCTATTGCTATGGTATTTTAAATTTCAAAAAATGATGCTTATAAATATTTGAAATAACCCTGTGAAAATTTGTGTTTTTTTTTCAATGTTACAGCATAAGGTGGAAAAATGGGTTATTTTTGCCATCATTTTGGCTTCTTGTGAAAATGGAACATATATAATCATGTCATATACCATTTTGAAGGGTCAAGTAATGTCTTGTGGGTAAAACTAAAGTATTTTGGCTGTAAATTATTCACAAATAACATAGTACAACCACTATAACAAAGACAGCTTCCTAATGTGCACTTTATTATGAAACTGCCGCTTAATAAGTTGCAAAACTTTTCAGTTTAAGTATATATGATTTACAGAACAGACCATTCTGACTCAAATAACTAATAGCTAATAACAAAAAAAAGAAAGAATCTTGTAATATGGACTTCATATTACTGAGGGTTGCCTGTTTTAGATAGGTAAATAATTACCAGTGCCTCTGCTATATATTATATTGTTCACCAACAAATCTGTGTGACAAAATACAACAGCTGAGTGGATGGTTTCTAGATGCTCCCGTAGATTTTTGTATTCTTCTTCTAAGACATGCTTTGGTTTGATATTTTCTTCATATCTGCAAATAGATGTTATACACTGAAACCAATTTCTAATCTATCACCTTACATGTTTACGCTAGTTCAGAAAGTAAAACATAGGGTATGCCAAATTCATGCTTTATAAATGAAGCAATACCTTGCAGAGACTCTGTAAATTATTTTATTTAAAAATGACGTGTGCTTCTTGCACAAACGAAGTTAGAGAAAAAAATACCCTCATTTCAAAAGTCACACTTTTACTACGATGTAAAATATTCAACAGAGACGCTATCAATTTAGTTTCTGTTTGTTTGAAAATGTTACTGACTGCCATGATTGCAGAAGGATAAAAATCAAAAGTTTTGTTTCGAAAGGACTCTTCAGTTTTGCTACACAATAACATAAGACAAACCCTTTAAGCAGCCTTATGATAGAAATTCCGTTTTAAGCTTACAATTTATATCTAAAATTTGCGCTGCTCTGTGCGCTTTATTATCAGTTACATGGCATTGAAATTTTCAGCGATAATACACTATCACAAGACGTCACCATTCGTTTTTGAAAATTTAAAAAAAAAACACAATACAATGCAAACAAATTGAATTTTAAACTTTCACATTGAAACCAGGAGTGTGCAGTAGTCATAAATTTTAATCATCAAGAATGGACAAATGAAGTTCTACTGTGTTTTAGACAAACAGTTCAGATAAAAAAGTGCATTCAACAATTTTAGCATGAGCTTCTGATGAATTTCAAAAATCTTGAAAAATGCAGTTCTTTTAAAAATGCGTAAAAAACCCAAAAGCAACATTTCAACTGTTTAGTGTTTTTAAAGTCGAGTAGACCAGTTTGTAACCACATACACTTCAAAATTCTGAAAAAACACGCGCAAATCCATTTTTTTTAAAATGGGAAATAAGGCAAATACTTACTTTTTTTTAAAAAAAATGGATTTAAGTGTTTTTTAACCAAACATTTTGGAGTAAAAGAAAATTGTTCCAAAGCAATGCTAAACTTTTGCCCATTAAAATGCACATATTTAGACAAAAGTTCATTTCAATTTTATTAATGTTTGGTCAGAAATAATAAGTTTGAAAAGTGAACAATTAGAACTTGGGTTAGTTTACCACAGGTGAAAAACTACTCAGACAGAGCCATTGATTCAAATAAGGAAATCTTATGTGGGCCATTGGGTAATGTGTGACTCATAATATGCCAACTGAATACATCGCCTGAGCTTAGTAAGAAAGTTTCAATGGCAATTTATAAGGCAAATACTTACTGTTCATGCTATGAGGTTAAACTTAACGCTGAAAAGATCTAATTGGTATTTAATAAAAAATTCCATTTCACATAGAACACCGGGTCTTTGTTTAACTTATCTGTGTAAGGTCGCAATCACACTATATTAATATAACATCTTATTGCTGTTCAAACTATATAAAAGTAAGCGTTTTTATATCTGAAATGTGTTGATTACTTGCCTGAACCTCCTTATCTGAACGGCTCCAATGACTGCCCAGATAGTTAGAAGACAAGCCTAGCACACAAGACAACGCCACATAGTGACTTTAACTAAATCTATGGTTGTTTGTGCCTTTGTTGTTGGTGTAACAAAGAAACATATTTTTGCAAGACATAGCACACATATAACAGAAACTGACTTCTATAAATTTCAAAAGTATGGTTGCCTGTCCAAACAAATGTCCAGGAACATACTTTATTATACATTATAATATCTCAACCAATGATTGGAGTAGGCAATTGTCCCAGCCTGCTCCCATACTTTCGTGGATATTGGTCATGAAATAATTTCTTCCATTTTTCTCCCTTTGGCTGATTCAAGAAGAGTTGTTGCCAGTTACAAGGGAAAGTATGTGCACAAGTACTGGTTAACCTCTTGGCCAAGCTTGCCCAGGTAAAAAGTGTAGTTAGGTTAACTGACTGTCCCAACATGACCATAGCTGTTGACTTGGACGTTAAGCAACAAACCAAGCAAGCAATTGCCAACTATTGATAAAATTATGAATACGTTTTACATTCGTAAGGCCTCCTATTGACATTGTGATATGATTATTTGAAATAATGATATGACTGAAAAGTTTATAAAGCATATTTAAGCTCAAGAATGTCTGAAGACTGGGTTGAGTAAACTGTGGTTCTCACTACTCTTTAATCCTACTGTGGACACTATAGATATACCAATTTGGCCCAGTGTAATCAATAAACAAGGATTAGATAACCTGGTGACCACCAGGCTTTAACGTTTTATGTCCATGAAGGTGGGCTCCTTTCATTTCATCCAAAACACTCATCAAGATGAGAGTTTATTTTTCTAAGCTACGCATGAAAACTAAATTGGCAAGACCAGCTAGTTCATTATTAAATAGAGCAAATCTATTCCATCTATTAAGCATGGTTTGTTTTCTGTTTTTTTATTATTAAAAAATCACAGAGCGCTTTTAAAAAAATAATCTTTAGCCTCCACCCAGCTTTTTTCAGCCTATCACCGATCTTTTTACCTTTACATGTATGTTGACTAATAGTTACATTGCGAAAACAGTATACACGAACATACCGTTTTTGTTTATCTGGATCATCAGGAAAGCCTTCAGGTATAAGAGACACGAGGTTATCAAGTAGCTTCCATACTCCTGGAACTGGCTCTTTTCCTTCAAGTCGAACAGCATGTAGTCGACACATTTCTTCAGCTATCAGTCTAAAAAGCTAAACCATTAATGGGACAGTACATTACATTAATTTATTCTTAAAACGTAAATGTCAAGTTTGTCTTTCATCTATCTATATAGAGATTGTTATCTGGTTGTTTGACTGAAAGTTCTCCTACCTGCATACCAGTACTTTATGTGTGCGAGCAGTGGAGTCTCTGGTGAGACTACACAAAAGTGACTCATATATTGATGATTTTTTTTTTGTTTTGTTGCTTTACGTCCCAAGTCAACAGCTATGGTCATTGTGGGACGGTCAGTTCACCTAACAACACTTTTTCCTGGGCAGGCTTGAACAAGCGGATAACCAGTAATTTGTGCACATACTTTCGCTTGTAACTGACAACAACCCTTCTTGAATGAATCAGCGGAAGGGAGGAGAATGACCGTAGAAATTATTTCACGATCAATCTCAACGAAAGTATGGGACCGGGCCGGGATCGAACTCGCGACCCCTGGATTGCAGTCAGACACGCATCTGTAGCCAGACACGTTACCGACTGCGCTACGCGGCTCGGTGTATATATTGATGATATGGAAGGGACCTGATGCTTTGGCTGTTTGTCCGGCCCATCAGGGTTTGCCTGTTGGATTTCTTTTGCTACGGTATTCAGGTTTTATTTACTGTTGAGTCCTTATCTTTGCTTTATCTCCTTTTTATAGCTTGATTTATATGTTCTGGGAGATGATGTATTGATAAGTTAGGGGTCTTTCATGCAAACCAAATTTCTATGTGTCTTGATCCACATCTGAATTAACGGTGAGGTTGGCGCTGTGAAACCGGTTTAAGCCCTCATGTAAAATATTTTACTGACTTTAGTATTTATAGTACTTCTTGAGTGGATCTTTCATGGGTTTTGGTTTTGTCTTGTGTTTGTTATGCCTTTGTGCGCGTCTGTTTATTTGTGCCTTGTGGTCACCTGCTGGGAAAGGCCTGACCTCATGACTCTCGTTTGTGGTGTATAACTGTGAGTTTGTCACTTTCCCATTCGTATCCTGGGTCAGGTGTGGTATTTGATTATATCGATTCCTGATCTTTGCACCCTTACTTACTTTCATCTTAGCTTTATTCACACAGCTCGCACACAAGGTAACTAAGTTTGCACGTTACATAAGTAAACAAAGTACAGCTACCATAGTTGGTGCAAAAATTATCCAGTTATACTCATCTATTAAAAGATCTTTACCGGATGCTAGCAAATGAATGAATTGGCGCAAAAATCAAATGACGTTTAGAATTTTATATAAAGAAATAATACGTTTGTTTTATTTTTATTTTATTTCCACACTCAATAAAAGTAAGACTAGAACACATTCGATGGCGCGCCATCGCAAATCACCACGCTCTCGAAGATATCTAATGGTATTTGATCCTTTGACCCCATCCCAAGGTCACCAGTTTGATCCTAGGGTAAAATTTTTCAGTGCATCCTGGTCTACTGCTCATCCCTTTTAATTTGATATGCCACATGACCATGTTCATAAAATTAAATTTTTGACCCCCCCCCCCAGCACCCCAAGACCCAAACCCTGGGGCATGCATCACCCAGGGGACAGAATGAAAATCCCGTCTAATATGTTTATATCTTTCATTAGTGAGAAGACACACAAAGTTTAGATTAAAAATCTTTGAAATTGACTTTGTAATTGAGATTTAATGTTATTTGACCTTTTGGCCCCTCTCAAAGGCCCCAGGAGGTGGGGACCCAAAAAATTGTGTCGTTGCATGTGCCATTCATGTAGGTAACTCACACACCAAATCTGGTTGAATTTGGGAAAAAAGTTTTTGGACCCCCAACCCCCACGGTACCCCCAAGTCCCGTCCCTGGGGCATGACCCAGGCGACGGAATGAAAATCCCCTCTGATATATTTTAAATCTTTCAATTGTGAGAAGACACACAAAGTTTGGCTTAAAAATCTTTGAAGTTGACTTTGTGATTGAGATTTAATGATATTTGACCTTTTGGCCCCTCCCCAGGGCCCAAGGGGGTGGGGATTAAAAAAGTTTTGCCGTTGCATGTGCCATTGATGTAAGTTACTCACACACCAAATCTGGTTGAATTTCGGAAAAAAATTTTTTTTGGACAACTCAACCCCCCACGGTACCCCCAAGTCTGACCGCTGGGGCATGACCCAGGCAACGGAATATAAATCCCGTCTGATATGTTTTATATCTTTCATTTGTGATAAGACACACAAAGTTTGGTTTAAAAATCTTTGAAATAGACTTTGTAATTGAAATTTAATGATATTTAATTATATTTGACCTTTTGATCCCTCCCCAGGGCCCCAGGGGGCGGGGCCAAAAAAATGTGCCGTTGCACACCCTATTCATGTGAGCAACTCACACACCAAATTTGGTTGAATTTCGTCCAATGGTTTAGGAGGAGATAGCGTGACAGACGGACGGACGGACAGAGGAACAGACGGAGGCGATTGCAATATCCCCGACGCTTTTTTAAAAAAGGCGTGGGGATAAAAAAAGGCAAAAATCAGGAATCGATACAATCAAGCACCACGAATTATGAAGTACCAATAGGCCCTGCATTTAATTGTTTAGTCACAGAGGAGGGATAGACCATGGGGATATAACTGTGAGTGACATATTCTAAATGAATACTAAAACGTTTCATACATATATTGACACCTCAAAATAAATTCTTAAATTTGACACTTATGAGATAATCAGCTCAACATCAAAACAATTAATCCACTTTTAAAATAGAGCACGCCCTCAGTAAACTTTCAGAGTGTTCACAGTGATAATTGACAATGTTTCAAACACCTGTTTTGTGGTGTTTGTTTACAAGCTGATCAAGATACAAAATTGCATATGATCGCTACACATCCAGATAAAAAGGTAGATAAAAAAGACATTCCTGCCTGTTATTTTCCTTTAAAATGAAGGTAGGTGGTGATAAATACATTATAATTGGTTAGCATGACAAATGATACCTATCATGCTATCAGTATTATCAACATATCCTTAGTCGAGGAATGTATGGTAGAATTTCAATAATTTATAGAATATGTCTGGACTAGGTGTCAGATAGAGGTGTGTGACAGTATTGTCCTTTGCATAACCAAGTTAACAAAAGTCGACTGTATTTGAAAACAGTCATTTGTAGCCCTTTCCTTCATTGGTGGTATCTTGTGCTGTTTATGCAAAAGTTTAAAAATAAGATAAGTAAGATATTCAAATTCACATTAAAATTCTATCCTTGTGTTTCACAGATTCTGCAGATACGTATAGGCAGGTACACATGAGCTGAGCTGATTGTGAGATTACCCCAATGCAACATACTCGCCACCCAGCAAAATAACTTCACTCCTGTGCATGATGTGAAAAAGTTGTGGATTACCTACATAGCAATATATCTCTATTAGATAGGTGGTAATTCTACACCCTGATGCAGTGCATCGAGGACTGTAGCATTAAGCATTTTAAGCCCTCTTGCTTTGCCTAGTTTTATGCACGCACTAAGGCTTTAAATAAGGAGTTCGTATTTTGTGATCTACAACAGATTCATCAGCAATATTTCTTGAACTGACCTGTAGGGTAAAGATGGGTTTATTCGGACAGACTGCTAAATTTGGACAGCCACCTCCTTTGTTTTATAGTTCAGTTATTGGAATAAAAATAAATTAACTAAGCAAATAGTGAAAATCCTAATGAGACGGCTCATAAGGAGCCGTCTCATTTGAATTTCCACTGTTTGTTAATGTGTGTCCGAATTTACCTGATGTCCAAATTTACCAGACTTTACCCTAGTTGCTACCTATTTCATAGTTTTATCATGTCATGTTATGGTGGTGAGGAACAGGGCACTATAGGGAGTGGTGGGAAATGTAAAAGTGTAATTTTGTGGATGGTTTATGTCGTAATATGCTAAACCTATATAATATTGATATGAACCACTACACATGCCTCATAGTTGCAGAAACTGACATAATATGGTATTATATTCCTCATCCTGGCCAGTTTTGGTAAGCCTTTAGACTAGTGCTTTTCCCAAACTTACTTGGAGATTTTCTTATTTCTGACTGTTTCTACGTCAAGCATTTCTCCATGGATATACCCATAAGCTATTCCATTTTCAAATGCTGCGTAGAGTGGCGCACATAGTCCAGCTTTATGTAATACCTGAAACAACGAAGTGGCATTGCACTGATAATAACATATATATTTTCAATGTCAGTCAGTCTTAAGTGAGTGACTCCTTAAAAGCGTTCATGCAATTTGGAGGCCATTATACTCCATGATATATACTGAAGGACTTTAAAAACGCACCACCTGCTTAAATGCTAATTTATGTCGAAAATTTGATACTTTCATTATGTGAAACATCGATTGACAAGTTACGCCATTTAGCTTGCATTCAATAAGAAAATCGAAACGCTGTGGCTTATGATTGCCGTGACGTCGCGATAATTCTGAGACAACTCAAATCAAAAAAATCACAGAGTCCCCATACCTTCCATAATGAACGAAAAAAGTTTTCGGACCAATGTTTGTTCTTGAAAGCAATAGGAAAGACAAAATCAAATCATGAAGTTTTAGGCCTCTGGTAACGGTCATAGGCAGATAGGGAAGATTCCTTATCTTGTGTACGAGACCTCGACTGTACTTTTATATCATATAATGCATGTGGGTAGATATGGTATCAGAAGACAGAGTTAAAGGCAGATAGGGAAGATTCCTTATCTTGTGTACGAGACCTCAAGTGTACTTTTATATCATATAATGCATGTGAGTAGATATGGTATCAGAAGACAGAGTTAGAGGCAGATAGGGAATATTCCTTATCTTGTGTACGAGACCTCAAGTGTACTTTTATATCATATAATGCATGTGAGTAGATATGGTATCAGAAGACAGGGTTAGAGGCAGATAGGGAAGATTCCTTATCTTGTGTACGAGACCTCAACTGTACTTTTATATCATATAATGCATGTGAGTAGATATGGTATCAGAAGGCAGGGTTAGAGGCAGATAGGGAAGATTCCTTATCTTGTGTACGAGACCTCAACTGTACTTTTATATCATATAATGCATGTGAGTAGATATGGTAACAGAAGACAGGGTTAAAGGCAGATAGGGACGATTCCTTATCTTGTGTACGAGACCTCAACTGTATTTTTATATCTTAAAATGCATGTGAGTAGATATGGCATCAGAAGACAGAGTTAGAGGCAGATAGGGAAGATTCCTTATATTGTGTACGAGACCTCAACTGTATTTGTATATCATATAATGCATGTGAGTAGATAAGGTATCAGAAGGCAGGGTTAGAGGCAGATAGGGAAGATTCCTTATCTTGTTTACGAGACCTCAACTGTACTTTTATATCATATAATGCATGTGAGTAGATATGGTATCAGAAGACAGAGTTAGAGGCAGATAGGGAAGAATTCTTATCTTGTGTACGAGACCTCAACTGTACTTTTATATCAAATAATGCATGTGAATAGATATGGTATCAGAAGACAGAGTTAGAGGCAGATAGGGAAGAATTCTTATCTTGTGTACGAGACCTCAACTGTACTTTTATATCAAGTAATGCATGTGAGTAGATATGGTATCAGAAGACAGGGTTAGAGGCAGATAGGAGAGATTCCTTATCTTGTGTACGAGACCTCAACTGTATTTTTATATCATAGAATGCATGAGAGTAGATATGGTAACAGAAAACAGGGCTAGAAGCAGATAGGGAAGATTCCTTATCTTGTGTATGAGACCTCAACTGTACTTTTATATCAATTAATGCATGAGAGTAGATATGGTAACAGAAGACAGGGTTAAAGGCAGATAGGGACGATTCCTTATCTTGTGTACGAGACCTCAACTGTATTTTTATATCTTAAAATGCATGTGAGTAGATATGGCATCAGAAGACAGGGTTAAAGGCAGATAGGAGAGATTCCTTATCTTGTGTACGAGACCTCAACTGTACTTTTATATCAATTAATGCATGAGAGTAGATATGGAAACAGAAGACAGGGTTAAAGGCAGATAGGGAAGATTCCTTATCTTGTGTACGAGACCTCAACTGTAGTTTTATATCAATTAATGCATGTGAGTAGATATGGTATCAGAAGACAGGGTTAAAGGCAGATAGGAAAGATTCCTTATCTTGTGTACGAGACCTCAACTGTACTTTTATATCAATTAATGCATGAGAGTAGATATGGTATCAGAAGACAGGGTTAAAGGCAGATAGGAGAGATTCCTTATCTTGTGTACGAGACCTCAACTGTACTTTTATATCATATAATGCATATGAGTAGATATGGTATCAGAAGACAGAGTTAGAGGCAGATAGGGAAGATTCCTTATCTCGTGTACGAGACATTTTCATGTTTATTCGAACAAACGTAAGTTTTATTTTTTGCTGTTGCAAACACATAAAACAATCAAATTTTGTTTCCTTTAATTAATGGACTGGACCCTGGTATGACCAAATGGACAAAATGACAATTGAAAGCATAACCATGAAATGAAGCCCCAAAATATATATACCTGCCCTACTTCAACTGTTTAATAGCAATAACAAGTGTATTTTTCATGAAAATGCGTACTTTAGTGTGCAATATTCGTTTAAGCTTTAAGGAACATTCGTTCTATTACTTAATTGAATACCAGCCTCTCAGCAGCTGATTTTGCTAGACAGACATGAAAAGTGAAAATAAAATACTCATCCTTAGACAAAGAAATGTCTTAAGTATAAACAAACGCTAATATTGTGTCTAAACATCGGGGGGGGGGGGGGGAGGGGGTAATTACCTATATATGACATAGTACAGAGTAGCGGCAAGAATAGCCCCCCCTTTTTAAGCGCTGCCAGGTATACGATAAGCCCCCCTTTTGTAAGAAAATGTATATGACTGAGCCAGTTTTTCATCATTGATATATGTATGGTCCCGTTTTCTGACATCCCTGTTTGAAAATACTCATAATTTTGTTCTGATATTCAGCTCAGAAACCAAAAATTGTAATATTTATTTGTAAACTTTGTTTGCAGATGGCAAAACGGGTATATAAAAATCAAAGAACAGTATATGATTAATAAAACGTTTTGTTATATCAACTATATGAATAGGTCATTTTTACGAAGACCAAGTATATGATTGGGATAGGTTTCAAAAAACTGGCTCGCACACCCGTACCAAATTTACTCCAAAGTTACCCCCCTAAGGTCTTAACATTTCATGTTTTACACTAGTTTGATTTCTTTATCTTTTTAGAACAATACTCGGCTGTATAACGTGCGCATTATACAATAAAGTATTGTTGGATAAAGATTTATAGACTTATAAGACTCATGAGTATCCAAGTTATTCAGTTCTCAAGTAGTATGAATATGAAAAAACAAATAATACCTGCTATCTGCCTACCCATCTCTGAGACATTCCAGTAAGCCAAACAGTTTTTACGTACGGCCTTAAATAATTTACCTGCCAGACACGTTTCTCCTCTTCTCTTTCGGCCCATTGATCTGTCCCTTCACCTTCTACACGGATCAAAACTACGTCTTCTTCAAATTTTCCATCTTCGTAGTAGGCAAATAAGATATTTGTTATTCCACCAGTTAACTCCTAGAAAACATACGTAAACAGCATGTTTTATTTTGCCTGTTGGCGATACTTATTTAGCACCCGAACACAACAATGTAATGTTCTCTTCTGTACAAGGCCAAATTTTGAAGAAAGACAATTGAGCCAGTGCATGTGATTTCCAACAATGTGGTATTTTGACATGTGTAGACTTGGATTAGCCTCTGCAGCCTCCTTTTAAGCTTAAAACCCCAAATGGTGTTCAGTCAGTACCTTGACAATCATAGAATACTCAAGCGACTAGCAAAGGCTCTGGTCGCATATCTGCTGGTTGCACATACCACATTGTTGGAAACCTCATGCACTGGCTCAATTAGTATTTCAATAAACTATTTCAAAACGATAACATGTTAAATGATTTCTTTTAATCATAAAAATACTGACCTTTAAGCAGCCGCTTTTGACGGCGCACCTTTAATATATGTCCATATTTGAAACCCAATTGCCGACTCGAATACATATTTCCACCCCTTCCTCCATGGAGCCTGGCATCCATAATTTGTACCTATATTCTGGGTTTCCAACAAGCCATACTCTAACCAGCCTGCTCAGCTACACTGAATAGCTAGAATGTTAAAATTGTCAATGTATCATGTTAAGGTATCATTATTTGCATGGAGTAAATAACAAAAGTGTTGATCGGAGGCTTAAATTTGCTTGTTTAATGCTTCATTTTTATTTTATAGTTATGTTTTGTTCTGGGCTCGTTTTTAAATTGTAGCTGGGTTCTACAATAACATTTTATGTAAGACTAAATGTGTTTATTCTAAACTTAAAACACAGATTCTTAAGTACCAACTTAGAATTCAATTTTTTTAAAATTTTAAAGTACTTAGAGCTATGATGAGGATAACTAAATGTGCTGCTTTAAATATGCTTCTCATATGGTTTGTGCTAATATGTATGTACACTTGTCTTAATTGTAAGTTGGCAAATGGCTATTTGTAGCTCATGTTATATTGTTTGTATTTCCAACTAAATACATACATTTTGCATTGTATTGCCTTGTGTTGTTGTTCTGAACAAAAAAGAAAGTGAACATGAACAGGAAATACCACAATCACACACAGCAGACCTAGCCAGCATTCGAATTGCAGGCCACCAGCGGCCATCTGCTCTATAGATAGCGGCCCGCCAGCATAATTCCTCTGCAGCCCGTCATCCGATGTGAAATGCGGCAACTTAGCAGCCCCCAACAAATCAAGTATGTTTGGCCACCAGAGGGCAGATATCAAGTTTTTGGTTTCACTGTAAGCCCATTAGGATTTCTAATATAATCATTTTTCTTCAAAGTAAGTAATGGTGCAAATTCAAGTTTAAGTTCCTTTCAGTATAGAGACTGGCGCTGCATGCCAAAACGTGGCATTGATCATTGGCACATGTAAGTGTGTGCTGCGATACAAACAGTATCAGTTAACATAACAAGATTGGAATTAGTACTAATTAATATACCTGATGATACAACAGAATTTTTATAGCAAAGAGCTGATACCACAGACATCGTCATGGGCGAGGATGGACTCGTGTAAGTTGACGATGCCTTACTTTTTACAGGTAATATTAGGAGGAGTTGTGAGCCTAGAGTTTGTGGAGAAATAAAGTGTACCTACCTCTATTTTTCGCAATAAACAGATTTTTATAAAGCATTTCTTTGTTACAATTTGTTATGTCAGAAATTCTTTATTTTCCGAGGGATTTTTCCACCACAGACATGAAAATGTATTACACTTGCAAATTGCTCGAATCCCTCTTCATAAATTGCCCGTTCCAAAACTTCTGGATAAACCAGAAGCATTCTTTGTTAAATACAAGCAGAAGAAAATAATGAAATCCAACCACATTCTACCAAAAACATTCTAAACAGACACAGTGTTGTTCGATTTGGATAAAAGCACCAGCGATGAGTCTATGTCCATGATACATCACACTTCGAAGAGGCTTTTATGAAAATGATAGAAGAGACTTCGAAGAGTGCAACCAAAAATGATATTTGTTACTTCAGAGACTTCTGAATAGTAATAAGTATATGGGCTAGCGAGCAAAAACGAGTGAGACTGGAAAAATACCATGATCTGTTTATAGACCCTCTCTTCCCAGGGGGAACTTTGTTCACTATGATTTTCTATAACAGCCTTTT
The DNA here is from genome assembly GCA_964019695.1 of Loripinus fragilis. Classification (NCBI taxonomy): domain Eukaryota; kingdom Metazoa; phylum Mollusca; class Bivalvia; order Lucinida; family Lucinidae; genus Loripinus; species Loripinus fragilis. Next base: position 74,564,322 of record OZ026519.1, on the reverse strand, counting down.
ATAAGACGTTAAATGACACATGTTAGCCCTCTTGCAGTTGGGGCGAGAGTGTGATACATCCATGTTAACTATGTTATCCTATAACAGCTTTCAATAAGAGTGTGCAAATACAATCCTATACCTAAATCTTTTTATTGACATGCTGATTGCCTTAATTGTGACACATTTAGTGTTCAACCTTATACAGGTAAATAGTGGTATGCGATCTCTACAGGTAAATTTGTGATATGCCACCTTTTACAGGTATTTTAATTCTGAGTTTTTTACTCACATGTATATTCATTCTGCATTTACATTCAAGAGACGACAGAGATAGTGTTAGTTTATTTCAAAGAAGAATTCACTCAAATGTAATATTGGTGGACGGAGAGAAATACTGTAAGCCCTCTGTAGTGTAGGCCCCGTCTCCTGCTTTGAAATTCACCTGCTATTTGAAATTTTTCAATTCTTCAGTAAATGACTTAGATTCTTAAATATCCAAGATTGTCCTTAGCCCTGAGTAGCATAGATCCCTTATATTCTTTTCTATGTGGCTCTTTGTGCCGGCCCTATGGTCCTGTAGAAAGCAGTCTTCCCAGACCAGTCACTGAAGCCAATATCTGTTTGTAAAACGGCGACAGCTCAAGCCCGACATTGTGGTGCGATGTAGCCCGCCAGTCAATTACCAGAGATGATGAGAGGGTATCACGTGGTTGATTTGGATAGCAAATACGCGTTTTCCATCATAGAAATTATGCCAGCGTGACTATTTGACGTTAATGTGCTGTGTGTGGCATTAGCGCGGCTCTCTATGTGCTGTGTTTGGCATAGAGCGTATTATCAAACTCTATGTGCTGTGTTTGGCATAGAGCGAGCTATGTAACGTTAATGTATTGTGTTTAGCATTAGCATGCATTTATTCAGCTACTATATACTGTGTTTGGCATTGGGCGCATTATTCAATACTAACGTACAATGTTTGACAGTAGCGCAGTTCTCTATGTGCTGTGTTTGGCATAGAGCATATTATTTGACGTCTAAACGCTGTGTTTGATATGGAACGTACTATTTGAAGGCGATGTGCGGTGTTTGGCGGGGCGTATATGAATATTTCACGTTACATGTGATATTTAACATTGATTGACAAATAAAAACCTAACGCTGTTGAGCACAGATTGTATCATTAAACGTTAATGTTCTGTGTGTTGCATTAGCGTGTGATTATTCAATCTCGGTGTGTTGTGTTGGCATAGGGTGCGTTGTTCCAAATCTAAATACGGTATTTGACATTGGTCGTTCAAAAGATTCATAACGCTATATTTCGTACAGATTGTATCATAAAGCGTTAGTGTGTCTCGTGTGCTGCATTAGCGTGTGGTTATTCAATCTTGGTGTTTTATTTAACGTCATCTTGGAACGTATCATTTTGTGCTGATATATATAATTAGGAAACATCAGGGGCCAATTTCATCAATAAAGTTCGTACGATATATCTTAAATTGTGCGTACGTTGTTTTCTGAGAAGTGCGTACGTCAGTTTCATCAAAACATCTTAAATTGTTCGTAAGAACAAAAAGTTGCGTTTCACTAAAAACGTCGTATTTTTAGCTTTGCCTAACTCTAGTCTCCAAATACCATGTGATTGGTCACGTGCATATTCTATATAGCCGTGTAAAGTGGTTTAACTTAGAGTGAAAAATATGTAGGTATGTGAAGAAAGTTTTGATAGCAGAAGCATGTACGGATCCGAATGAAGGCAGGGGGTCCGGACCTTCATCCCCTTGAAAACCACATTCAAGTTATATAGGTTTCCATAGAAATGTGCAAGTTGACCACCTAGAAAATAATGGTTCCCCCTCCCAGAACCTTGCAAACTTGAAGTTTTCCGGACAAAAATTCAAGAAGACCAGCAGGCGACATCATACCCCATTTAGAAATCAATCTCGTCGGTCAGATCTGGAGCCAAACTCTTTGACACGTAGATGACGGGTTTCCCGAAATCATAAGAAACCATGTCCAAGTAATAAGGCACAAATCAGTAAGATTACCTAAAGCCACAAAATATACTGAGAGGAGCGAGAAACTGAAGATGTTTTTTTTTTCTAACATGTCTGGATGAAAAATAATAATTCAATTTATTGTTTTTCTATGAAATCGGATATCCTCAACATCCATCCAACAAATACAATTCACAGAATTAATGATAGCATAAAAACTAGTCCTATACTGACGACAAAGGGGTACGTGCATTAAGGGGCTATTTTGGCCCCCTCTAGAGCCAAAAACTGAAAGTTGCGTTTCACCAATTTCATCTTATTGGTTTATTAGAAGAATAGCCCAAGTGTAAAATTCTGGCATTTATTTTAATTTTACCGGTTGCTATGGTAACCAAAATGGCCAATAAAATAGGCTTAAAATAGAGAAATTGCCATTTTAGGCCAAATTTGAGGCTTTTTGAGACCGATTTTTTATGAATTAGATATCAGCACAAGCAAATACAAAAAAAAACCTTTTAATATATTGTGTGCCGTGATAATTCTCATCATCTGTTAAAATATTTTATTGGTATTTGCTTGTGCTCTATATTAAGTCCTCTGTTACATGTCTAAAAATTGCTCCAAAATGGTCATTTTCCTATTTGCAGCCTAATTTGGCGGCCATTTTTGTTACCATAGCAGCCGTAAAAGTGGAACCAATGCCAGACTTTTACACTTTGGCTATTGTTCTAATAAACTAATAAGAAGACAACTGTGAAGAGCAACTTTTATTTTGTGACCTCATAGGGGGGCCAAAATAGCCTCTTAATGCACCTACCCCTTTCGCATGCTCTCGAAATTTGGTCCTGAGTCGTCGGCATTATGGACAGTTGTCTCGACTTTCTTCACACCCCGATGATTGATTGCTATAATGCTCAACTGCAGATACCTTAAAGAGACCAAGTCTGCAACTATGAACATTTTTCAAAATTTTTTACTTTCTTTTTAAAACATTTGTAAAAGTAGAACTAAGTTATGTTTTCACAATAAATCTGCTCACTATAGCTGAAAACTGCATGTAAAAGTGAATTGTCTTATAAAAACGGTGGCTTTTCTCATGTTGGTAATTATTTGCGTCCCTCCAATAATTATAGACAGTTAATTTATAACATAAATGCTGTTGTTTTGATACTGGTAATTTGTTAAGATTTACGGAATGGGTAAGATGTATCCCTGAATTTTAGTTTTTTTTAACTGTGTTCTTGAAAAATAGTAACTTTTTTTCTAAAATTAAAAGATCAAAAGTTACAGACTATGCAGCTTTAAAGGGGCATACTATTATCATTTGAACATAAAATAGATAGATCAATTTTGTATTCATAACAAAAAATGGTACATGTAATGTTTCATGAAACTGCGTCCCGAAAATTACTGGTTTTCACACTTTATGTTAACCCATACATGTCGAATGGAATTTCCCATTTTAATCTTTTGGACGAGCTCATAACCTGATCCGACGCCACCGTGGTTTTGTGGCGTCTGATCTGGGTCTGCACTGTTTGCCACGTCTAACAAAAGGAGGCAAGGCTTAAATGAGTTAAACATCAAACCCCGGGCGCTTGAGATAGCAAGTCGAAATTTTCGAAAATGTAAAAATCTAGCGTTCGGAACAGATTATGCTAACCCGGATGTATGTCCCTTCAAGGAGAATGTAAAGTTCTACTGAAAGCTCTTGTGAACAGCTCCCACATATACATACTCATACAAGACATACGTTTTTAAACTTTATCGAATGTTGAACGAATGGTTGTTGACGAATGCCCCTCATCATTGTCGTCCCTGGCTGTCATGCAAATGGACGATGACTTATCCGTACACTTGAATGTGTATATTAGTATGTTTAAGCAATGGTGACATGTGAAAAAGTACAAACATATCCTGTTGGTCCCTTCCCTTAGACGTGATGGTTATGCATAAATTCAACTACTGACATGGTGGTCATAGGTGAACCTCTTGGTGACAGTTTACAGCGTGGTAGGGGAAGGGGTGGGAGAGGTTACATAGACAAATAAATAACTCATAAGCACCAAGGAAAGGGAGTCTTATTTTCTCATTTTGGTAAACCATGTGGTATGTAAAGGGTGGTCTTGATTGTAGTACTTTCAAAGTATTTAAACCTTTGTCGATTTTTGCTCTTCAGCCTCTAGAATTCGGTGAAATGCAGCAGCCTTGGTAGCTATGTAGAATGCTAGATATATTTAAGACAAAGATGTCACCTGCGACACCTAAATATTTGTCTTAAATATACGACAAAAAGTAAGAAGTTCGCAAAGTTCAATAGTTTGATAAAACCCGATTTTTAACGTACGAACTTCGTACGATGTTTTTAAGACAAAAACACGTCGTAAACTCGTTGATGAAATTGGCCCCTGAGCTATTAATAAACTTGAAGTATAGTGTAGATCAAAGATAGACGATGTATGGCATCTCAATGCGTAGATTTATGAAAACTGCGACGCACAAGACAATTTTGAGTCCAAATTGTTATTTTATATTAGCTGTGAATATTGTGCTATATATATGTAAAATAATGAATTTATACTGTTGAAAGTTGTCAGTCATAAAGCGTATGATCGCTAGATTCCTTTTATATACAAGGTAAAGAACCTGATTTGTGACATTGGCGATCTCGGCAGGATCTAGCTTTGTAATCATATTGACTTGTAAACTTTCAACTTTCTATCAGTCATGGATTGATTTATAGAGGCGGGTAGAGCATTGGTATAGAAGGTGCATTATTAATAGATTTTGTAGAAAAGAAAGAGAAAGAAAAGATGGAGAGAGATGATAAGAAAGAGGCAGAGAAACTTGCCTGTGAGGAGAAGAAAGAGGCAGAAAGGCTTGCCAGAGAGGAAGTTAGAATCTCAGCCTATTCAGAGAGAAGAGCGCAGTAAAGAAAGAGAGATTAAATTAGCTGAAATGCAAGTTGCGGAAAAGGAAAAGGAGAGGGAGTTTGAGTTAGCAAGGAGAGAAAGCGAAATTAAAGTTCAGTTATTAGAAAAGCAAATTGAGGTAGAAATACTGCAGAAGGCAGAGTTGCATGAAGTACCAAAGTGAACTCATACTTAGCATGAAACTAGGGCCAAAGTCCCCGAATTGCCAGTCTTTAATGAGAAATATGATAGCATGGACTCATATTTAAAGCGTTTTGAACGTTTTGCAGAAAATGCGGGATGGGACAAAAGTAATTGGGCCACCAGTCTTAGTGCACTTATTCAGGATAAAGCATTAGATGTATACTCTAGATTATCCCCTACAGATTCACTCAATTATGACAAATTGAAAGATGCGTTGTTGAAAAGGTTCCAATTAACAGAAGAAGGTTTCAGATCGAAATTTCGCAGTAGTAGACCAGAGGTAGGTGAGACCCGACCCCAATTTGTAGTACGGCTTGATGATTACCTTAACAGGTGGATGGACATGGCAAATGTATCAAAAGATTTTGATGGGTTGAAAGATTTAGTCTTGCGGGAGCAGTTCATGCAATCATCTAATAAGAACTTGCAAGTATTTTTGAAAGAAAGAAAGGTAAAATCAGTTGTTGAAATGGCAGAGATAGCAGAACAATACAATGAAGCACATGGTATTTCAGATTCTAATCGTCCCAAAATACAATCATTTACTGCCGACTCCAGAAATAATAAACCAGAAAGAAAAGAAAGTAAGCCTAAGTATGTTGAAAGTGAAAAGGACAGGTATTGCTTTTACTGCAAGTCTCCTTATCATTATATGTGGCTATTATGAACAGTTTTTTAAAACAACTTTTACAGTGGTAAACAGCCTATACATTATCAACTACATGTGTACGTTTATAATCAACCATTCATTTTCTGTAATCAATTAATTTGAGCTGTTTACATACATTCTTTCAATGGTAACACTCAAGTCAGGGATAATCCTGGACCAAAATGATGATGGACCCTTAAAATGGGTCAATGGCCCATATCCCATTCAAATACATGCAAATTACATAATTTAAATGGACCTTTTGAAATTTCTATGGGCCCTTTGAAAATTTGATGGGCCCAAGAATCCTTAATATCTATATTAGAGCATAATTGACATAAGATTTGAATAAAATCCATTTTAGCAGAACACTTATAGTTTTCTCACAAAATGAATTAGGCCTATCCCAGGATTATCCCTGCCAAGTGTCAAATAAGTAGAATAAAATGCCCAAATTATACCATCAGAACTAATCGAGCAAAAATCAGCCATAATACCAGGCAATGTCAAAATACTGCTTGAAATGATTCACGCTTGTTGAATGCTCAATGTGATATAAATTGAAAACGTACATCTAAAGTGATTTATTCGCAATTCTAATTTATGCAGCAGTACTTTATATGTGCGATACACTTTATGCTATACTGAACAAAAGTGAAAACGCTAAACTACAATATTTTATATTTTGTGAGAAAGTATTGGACGAAAAGTATTTAATAAAGCTTGATAATGTTTTCCAGACATCCAGCAAGAGGTTCGTCGAAACTCCATCAATTTGTCTCTTTTGATGTCCGAGTTATTTGTGTTTAAAGCTTTATTCACTGAATTTTGCTATTGCGCATGCGCAAAAAAGACTGTTATGATTATCAAGATTCGTCATACTTGTGTTGCACTAATACACAAGAAAAAACCCAAGCTCAGAAATTAATTTTGAATTTATCAAAGAGCTTGCTCGGCTTTGAGAACGCATGTTGAATTGCTTTGCAAGCCTCGCAATGTCAACAAGCGTTCTCAAAGCCTTGCCTGGTAAACTTGATATCAAAAAACACTCACCTAGTATTCTCTATATATATTTCTATTCATAAATTGGTATATGCATGACATTTTTCTTCACTGTCTACAGATCAATTTAGATGAAACATGCTATTGAGCTTGTTGTAATTTAGTAAGATCTATTGGTCTTTATGTAAGCCAACAAAATACATATACAGCTTTTGGCCTATTGATGACAGAAACTATATTGATTACAAACAACAAAGAAAGCTTCCTCACAATTTCTAAAATATTAAGTCGTTTTAAGCATGGTCAAAATTGAGGAATGAACAATTAAAACAGGCATTTATCATTTGAACAAAAAGGTTTTTTTAATTGTAATGATTTCGTACTCCTATATGGTACCTACTATGCCAAACCCATGGTTATATCCACTTTTAGTAATTAATCTCGTTATATCTAAAGCATGTCTAGTATACATTGTGCCTTGGTAACATGCATAACAAGAATATGTTAAAAGAATATAACACTTGTCATCTGATTCATTTAGTTATACAGTTTTGTGAAGCATTGAAACATGCCAACGTTGTTCTAAAGGTTCTTTGTTAGTCATATATTTCAAAGGGATAGTACATAAAGAAGCTCCCTAGCATTGTTAGTACTGTATTGTAGACATGAGTAAATGAATGCACTTAAATAATTAATTGGTAATTTTGTTTTGAGATAATTCTGTCAATCATACTAAGTCTAAAAGTGCAATTTTGTTTTCTTTGTATTAACATGCCAAATGTAAATATAATCATGGATAAAAAAAAGTACATCCTACTAATTACTTGCATAATTCAAATGAAGCTAAATAGATTATAACAAGTAACGCAAAGAACAAATCAAATGAGTCAGCACATTTACTTTTTGGTGCAGTTTCAAGAAATGAATGCTCATGTTAGTCTTTGTAAATGTGTAGACGGACCAGAATCTTGGCTACCCCCACATACTAAGAATAGATTTAGACAAGAATAAAGACAGCTGGCTCCATTGCATTAGCATGGACAATTAATGCTGGCTTTTGTCAATAAGTGATAAGTACCAAACTTAAAGTAGCACTTTATACGTTACACTAAAAGAGATCAGCAATTATATTTCATCTAAATGCAACAATTTTCATACTTTTGCTACTGTTATAAAATAAATCTGAGATATGGTTTAAATATTTGGTATACTATATCATGTACACATGTAACACGTATGGCAATAGCTACACTGCAATATCAACATCTGGCATTATGATATCTTTTTCGTTGTGAAAGAAATCTAATTTTTTTTGGAGATGATTAAATATAAACACCCATGGAAATCAGAAATGCATATGACTTATCAACAAAATCTTGTATACTTTGTTAACATCGCATGTAAGTCTATCATGGGTTCACTATTGATAGTGACTAGGGTGGCCTCAATCCTTTTTTGTTCGAAAAATAAAATGTCTTTTTTGTATGGATCCTGAATCCAATTCCTGTTTTTTACAACTCTTTCTATTTGCTGAATATTCGTATAATGCATTGCTACTGAGGATTCCTGCAATAATTTGGTCATGCTAGATTCTGAATAGTGAAAATTAGCATCAACCATTTTAGCATTAATTTATAAATATAAGTAAGATCACATGGCAGCACTGTTTTAAATGTTTTACATTTCCATCCCATGTGCTAAAATAATCTATTTTACATCAACTTGAAAGTCACCTAGTCAAATTTGGCCAGACCTTATTCTGGCTGATAAAATCTTATAAATTTAAATTGGTATCATAAGTAACAACTCACCTGTTTCTTAAAATATGAGCCTGTCACATGCGATCATCTTCACGTAAAACCCATCATTAACACATATTTTTCCCATTTTCATGGAAATATTTGTTCTTTGTAAATTATTTACTTATAAAAATTTACATTGCTTAAGCAAATGATCAGAAATACTATGTTGATTAAGTTATCATTTTTCATCCTTAAACAGTGAAATCTATGCTGAAGATAACATTAAGTCCATTTAAAAGCTAAAAATAAAGTATGTGTCAGCATCTGCATATGCAAATAAGATGACAGTGAAAGTTTGATTTGGAGACAATTCTCAAAACAGGACATACACTTATAAAACATAGTATCTAATGTAACATATATCAAATTTTATTGTACAACACACATTTTTGTATGCTACCTGGTCCAACACATTATTTAGTTAAAATATTTTTTCACTGTAGACAAGCCTAAGTATACAAGAAATACTAGCCTGCATTTTTAACTGACTATGTTCATATAATATGAACAACAGTTAACTGGTTACACTGAAATTACTTGGCTGCTGTTAAATAAGTAATCAAATTAAACTTAGTACTAACAGTCTTCAGGTAAGTGTTACAAACCCTAAATCCACCTTATTTTTCCTTTACAATTTTTTCAAACATTTTTGTCAGTTTAAAATGCTTAATTGTTTCAGTTTAAATAATTTACTAGAATATTTGCTTAATGAATAGGTATGGAGATTCGAAGGGCAGTATATATATAGATGGAAAACAGTGGGTCTTTGATCTACACTGTCTTTTATAATGAGATATCAAGTTTCAGCATGCAAAGGTTTTAAGTGATGCACATTAATAAAAAATGTTATTTTTGTGAAATATTAAAAAATACATACGCATGCACGCTTTAAAGGCCTACCTAGTCTACATTTATGAGGTCGCAAAAACAAACAACTTACTATAGTCCTGCCGCAATGATAAGAAACGCGAAAATCGGGAATATTATTTTATTTCATGCATTTTTCCGAACATTACGCTCAAATCTGGATTTAGAATATCCTGCAGTGTCAGAAGAAAATTGTTCGAAGAATCTACTACCACTGCCCTGACCCCTAATCTCTTGGGAATTTCGACATTTTAAGGCTTTCTGAAACGCGGGGAGAATTCAAATGGTGTAACAGCCATGTAACGGCCTATATATCTGAACTTAAATTTCTACAGGTAAGTGTCAAAAGCATCACACATTTTAAAATCGTGATTGCTTTCAGTGTACATGCCAGTTTTATTTTTTAAGCACTGCCATTCAGTTGAAATTGCCGGTTCAATCAGCCTAGACACAGATCCAACTGATACAATGCGATCAGTTTGATCGGAGGAAATACTGTTTGCTATATTTGTAAGGACATTTTCTACTAAAACAGTGTGATGTGGCTATTATCGACAGTTTTATAAAACAACTTTTACAGTGGTAAACGACCTAAACATTATCAACTTTATAGTCAGCCATTCAAATAGTGCAGAACAATAATAGTTTTTGTCACAAAATGGATTAGGCATATCACAGGATTATCCCTGTCAAGTGTCAAATAAGTGAAACAAAATGCCCAAATTCTACCATCACAATTATTAGAACAAAAGTTAGCCGTAATACCAGGCAATATCTTTTGTAAAAATACTGCCTGAAATGATTCACGTTTTTTGAATACTCAATGCGATATAAAAATGAAAACGTAATTTAAAGTCATTTATCCGCGAACCTTATATATGCAGCAGTACTTTATATGTACGCTACACTTTATGCTAAACTGAACAAAAGTGAAAACGCTACACTACAATATTTTATATTTTGTGAGAAAGTATTGGACGAAAAGTATTTACTAAAGATTAATAACGCTTTCCAGACATCCAGCAAGCGGTTTGTCGAAATTCCACCAATTTGTCTCTTTTGATGTTTGAGTTATGTTCCTTATTGTGTTTAAAGCTTTATTCACTGAATTTTGCAATTGCGCATGCGCAAAACAGATTGTAATGCTTTTCAGAATTCGTCATACTTGTGTTGCATTATTACACAAGAAAACTGTTTTATCACTTGAAACCAGCTCAGAAATCAATTTCGAATTTATCAAATTTGTAAAAAAAAAAAAGAAAATGTCTCGCTTTGACAAAAACAAATAGGGAATATTATATAAATATTACGTTCCCTTATTGGGTGATAGTCGAAAATATCATCCCAAGAAATGTGATTATCACATTTCCAGAGATGATTTTTTCGACTATCACCCAATCAGAGAATATAATATTTATTTTATTATACCGAATATTATTTTCTACCGTCTTAGGCCTACCGTGGTGAGGGGAGTTCCAAAGAAAAAATAATGCATAGCCTCTTATCTATATGCATGAATGAAAAAACATCTTTCACAAAAATTGTTCTTTTAAGTAGTTTAAAAGCTCAAACTGATCATGACGTTCGGTCATACAAATTACGTCACAAAAAGTCGGCGACGCCAAACCTAATACCAAGCAGCGCCATTTAAATGGGATACTATATTGTACTTTCAAAGATAGATGAGAATCGTTGTAAACAAACACTGGCGAGTTTACCTTGATTTTGGGCATGCAGGTAGTCTCAGTTTACAGTTGTATTGACCCTACCACAGATTACTGCATATGCGCGCGGCAGTGAATAGTCATGCTTTACCTATTTATAAGAAAAATAGAATTGCCTCATTACCATGCATTTTTGAAACTACAATACAAGATGTGGTTTTGTTGCAAAATAGAAAATTTCGCCAAATCGGCTCAAATTGGGTCTCAACGTGTTCCTCTCGTCCTAACTAAAAACACGATACCTACAATTAATGTTTCTGACCATAAACAACGAAGTTATTGGGAATGGAAAGTGGCCAAATCATGCCTCATGTTGAACGTCTCCTGACGTGACCGAACCGTACTCGCATCGGCGTTGCGCATCAGACGAACGACTGATATTTTTGACTATCACCCCCTGCTATGACAAACGAGTGACAGTATTCTTTGTCGCTATAGTAGCGGGTGATATGGAAGTTTTGTATGGGAAATTCACGCGAGATATAATAATAAATATTTGGTAATCTTCGATTTAGCACGATTTTCGATAACTTTCTTTCTTTTACCAAATCAGGTAGACCTATCAGCACATTGTTCCCACCATTTCTCGGCCAGTAATGTGCGCAGACTAAGATGCAACAACACATTTATTTTCCTATGGAGATTTCAGTGATAAAATTTCAAGCTTGGCCAGTTTGATGAAAATCCCGCTTTCTAAGGTTGTTTTTTTCTAAACGATCAAAACACATTTCTGGTTGTCACATGTCTAAGACTACCATTTCGTTCAGTCGGATCTGGTCCGCAGTGGATTTCTGAAGGCCTAAACTGTGTTAGATTTCTGTTCAAATTTGTAACCTGAAAAATTGCGCCCCTGTCACATTTAAATGACTTTCATTTGTTCCCTCGTGACAATATCCGTAAACTTTTACTTTATGCATACCAAGTCTTTGAACATTCAGATACACTTTCATTTGCTTTACTGGATTGCGTCATTTTGCATATAAATGGCAAACAAATTAGGTGTAGCATTTTCACTTTTGTTCAGTATATAACCTACACGGCGATCACTGACCTGAAACGCCATCGACCGTTGCATATTATTAATAAACTGGGTCAGTTTATGTCCATTCTACCAACAGTACTACTCCCCCTGAAACGCCATCGACCGTTGCATATTATTAATAAACTGGGTCAGTTTATGTCCATTCTACCAACAGTACTACTCCCCCGTTGAAAAGAACCAAAAATATGCCAAAATTCAATCTAATTATAGAAAAACTCAGCAAAAACATCAGGTTGAAAATTTTGTCAAAAAATACTGCAGCTTTTTCTACCCGCATATCGAAAATATCAAGAGAAAATAACGTGGAAAGATGCACTTTAAGTCGATTTTTTGCGTTTCTTATTAATGCGGCAGTACTTTACCTGTACAGAACCCACTAACCTATATTTTAACTATATATAGGATTGTAAAATATATACTCTTATCGGTAGAATATTTGCATACTAATAAAATGCTAGATTAAGTTACCTTTGAGTCGATATTACCAGGCATCCATGACGGTCGAATCACTTGTAAAATCTGAAAGACTTCTGGTAGAAGTGGATTTTCTCTCAACTTTCCAGCATCAATTCTCACACTGACGTTATGCCACATCACGGTTGCTTAAAAAGCTGTTACAAGTATTAGCTATTTTAAACTATATGAGCAGTGACATGCGATTTCCAACAACGTGGCATTTTGACAAGTGTATACTCAAACGAGCCTGTGAAGCCTCCTTTTAAGCTTAGAAACTCCAAATGGTGTTCAGTCAGTAGCTTTACAGTCATAGAATATTTAAGGGACACGCAAAGACTCTGATCAGACTGCGTATATGCGCAGGCTGATCTGAGGCTTTGCTAGTCGCACATACTACATTGTTGAAAATCTCATGCCGTGGTTCATATAGACTTGCAAAATGCCAGAGACTGTCCATCAAATGCTAAATATGGCGTAAACACCACAGTCATTTGTGTTTGGTGGAATGTCATTGTTCATAAGTTTAATGCTTATTATTTGAAGCATATTACACATACTCAGCTCTATACTGGTTGGAAACATCTAAAGTTAGACCACTGTCATACAATCTGACAGCCCAGAAACAGGATCCTCGTATGTGGCGACAGTGACCCAATGTAAACCTCCAGGTAACGCCAGGTAACGTCTGTTGCTATAGACGTTATTGTCCGTCACAGCTCCGTCTCCGTGTTTTGTAAACATTTCATGGAATTTACGGACTTTCCCGTGGTTTCGGCGGTGTAGGCCATTTTCGGCAACCAATCCGTGCTTTGTCAAAAGAATCCGAGTGATCGTGTTATGTACACAATACTACGGACATTTCCGAAAGGGGGAGTTCCACCCTATATGTAATTTACATAGGGTTCTGCCCACGCACAGAATGTCTCACGTTTTGTCACGTTCCAATCAAGTTCTGCTAGGTCTATCAAGTTATGCCAAGGTCTACTACGGCATAACGCAGACGACGGGTGGTGTTTGATCCCCTTTGTACCCACGGTATAAAAAAGAGGGCCCCAATATGCACAGCATTCATTGTTTTTAGATAATATCATGGATTTTAATGACGAAACCGATTTTGTATTTGGATGTTTGCTGGGTGCATATATCCAGTCTTTTTGACCGTCTTTTTACACTATAAAGTGACTCATTGATAGATAAGTATACTATACTTTGACAAACATTAAAGACCCTGATGAAATGCCGCTTAATATAACATTTTATAAAGGTCTACACTGTAAGCTACCACACAAACAAATACAATTCTATTTCGATCCACTCGATATATACAATAGAACCTTCCAAGTGTATTGTATCAAATATAATTAAAGGGCTAATGTGCAACCGAACACACACGCGCACGCGCCCACGCGCGCACGCTATTACTATTTCAAGGGCTTCTAGTGTCTAGTAAGTTTTTGTTTGACGTTCCACCAACAGCTAAGGCCATATTGAGTTATGGCCACAGCTTTGGGCCTCATCCGATAGGCTTGTGTCTGTGCTGGGCGAGTCCTGCGTTTTGCCCTCTTTGGTGGCATGATCTTCTTTCTTTGATGTCTTATCATCGAATGAAGTTTCTCTGTATAACTTCTGCCCAGACCTTGTGCACCGTGTCCGACCGCAGTAGAACGGCATGTAAATCGTAGCACGCAGTGAGGCACCGTGGCTTAACTTGACGAAATGGCTACTGTTCACCTTAGCTCGCCGTAACGACCGTGGGACAACTTGGCAAACCGTGACGAAACGTGCAGCTGTCGTAGAACAAACGTAGCCAAACGGGCATTTAAACGTGGCAGACCGTAACAGAACTTGACAGATCGTGAGGTGCCGGGGAATACTGATGCTTCCCCTCGAGTTACGGACATACTTCAAGTTGTGTTAAGGTCCTGTCACGTTCTCTTGTGTTCTCCCCGTAAGACTACGGCACATAAAGTAGGTCAATCCCGCCGTGGCTGCCGTGGCAATTTTTTGACAGTTTAAAAATTTGTACCGGCAACCACGGCAATCACGGCGAACTAGGTCTGTCGTTCTCGTTCCCTCAAGTTGGCTCACGGTCACCCCATTTTGTCCACGGTGGCCTGAAAAGTGACTGTCCTGGCCGCCGGGGACATAGTGTAAAGGTAGCATATTTAAAAGTGGCCCTAGGCGACAAGATTTTTGATTTTTCAACCTAATTTATTCTCAACATGATGCCTAGTAATTTGTTATTATGTATGTACCATAGATGTATCTCAATGTATAGAATAAACAAGTCCACATAAAATTTTGTTTGAAGGTACCCCTAAATTTAACATTTTGAAAATATTATCAACAAATTAAATTGTCAATTTCGCCTAGTTGCTGTTCTTGTCAACCTATGAAATTTATATCAAATTTGTCCACACATGTGTTTGTTATAATCATAAAATCTCAAGAAAAAATAAAACCGGTAAAATGGAGCGCAGTGGCTCAGTGGTAGAGTGCTTGAATCGATACCGAGGGGCCGCAGGTTCGAGCCTCACCGGCTCCACTGCGTTGTGGTACTTGAGCAGGACACATTTAACCCTAGCTTAGTACTGGTTCAACCTAGGAAGACCGGTCCCTGTGTAACTGAAATATTGTTGATGGGACGTAAAGACTCAAATCAAATGGAGTTTTCTGAATTTCAATCTTAATGGTTAAAATTTTGCAGATTGTAAAAATCAAGATTTTATGTAAACTTCCAGCAGTATGCTCAATTTACATAGAGTTTTGTTCTGCACAGGCATAGATCTTGTTGATATTATGCAAACTGACTGTTTAGCTTATAAGGGTTTGTTTTCTATCGCTTTTCATTTGTTGGTTACAACATTTGGTATTGTGAAGTATGTGATTATAGGGGTACCCCCTAAAATACAGCCCAATTTACATCTATCAGAAATCAGAATTTCTAAAATTGATAATTATTAGAATAATATGCCAGTTCTAGCTTATGTGTGCGGTACACACATTACCATGTCTATCACATAGAATGGTTAAAACAATGTTTCTTTTAGATTATATACTCAATTTCAGCTGTACAAATTAAATCAACAATGTTTGGATCTTAATTATGGCGTGTTACAGTTCTTGTCAACATATAATTTGATGATGTGTATAAGGAAAATATTCACAAGATTTGAAGCCCGGAAATATATTTTGTTTTAATGGTGAGTCAGACTTTTGTTAAATGAATAAATATCATTGAATTAATTGTAAATATTTATGCCCAAGTTTACAGAATTGTTTAGTATGTCAGCATTATGATAATGAGGTCGTTTGAGAATCTAATTCGTGATTCTATAGCCACCATCGGAATAATAGCACAAAGACTGTTTCACCTCGTCTAATGCCAGATGTTCAGTATGTATACATTCAAAATTCGCTAAATGTTTCTTAATATTTAAAAATCATTATAATCCTAAAAAGTACCATTTTTATTTTCATCGACTCCATTTCTATTTATTTGACCAGTTTAAAGCATTTTTTTGGAATAATGCTTTTAAATGGGGTTTATGATACGTAATTTGGATACTCTTTTCAAATGTTTTGGTGGATAGAACTTAATGCAGGAGAAATAAACACAATCGATACCAATTAAGGTACAATGCAATTCAAATAAGAATCTGTAAATCATTCGTTAAAATGTACACATTGAGTGACTAAGGGACTGCAAAATAAGGATACTATTTAAATAATGTGAGAAAACGGATCATTCCATAATAGAAATAAACTATAAAGTTTTAAAACTTAAGACTCAGTTTAACTCAGTCTCTGCATGACACTAAATGGAAAGTGCTGCAGCTCTCATGCCTCCTAGCACTGGCTTAAATGGTCTTCTACTTTCTACTTAAACCAAATATTTTAGAAGGACCAGAATATAAAAATACAACAATCTATCAATGTATACAAAGACAGCTGGTGTGAAATCCAAGTTCTCTGAAAAAAGAACCTACCAAAATAGTGAGAACGTACACAATTTCTTAAACACTTGACCTGGTTTCACTCAGTTTATGAGAGTTAATGAGAGGTATGCACATAGTCCTGAACCAATTTACCCTCAATATTTGATTCGGAGGACATAAGATAGAAGAAATTCTATGTGCAACAGGAACATAGAATGTAGATGTACACGATGAAGTACCTAGCATGAATCTTAATCTGTTTGCATTTTATGAACGGCTGGAAGACATTAAGAGCATAACCAACTGTTGGCTTCAGTCCAAAAAATAATTTGGAAACCAGTGGAAGATCAATTCACAAATGATACCTGCCGGACATCCACCCATACAACTTAGTTCTAGACTGAGTGCTACTTATTAAGTGCTGCTTACAAAAGTGTCAGTTTTATGCTATGGAATTAGCTAAAACTTCTGACACCAAAAAAATTGGAACAAATTTAGATGAAGATACTAAATAGTGATAGTCAAAGCGTTTTTAGAATGATACTGGTGGAAAAACTGCGGTTTGTAAGATCTAACTGGAATATTTTATTTGAAATCACTTGTGAATCAAAACTGACCTAACACTTTCGCTGCCAAGCACCTCAAAAACGCAATACCTCAGTGCCACGCATGTTTCAAGGACTCCTTAATATTGAGGGTTTATCAGTTCAACACAGAGTATCTCCAGAACCATTCAACCTATCGCTGTGAAACTATCACAGAATGTTGCTAATATATAAAACTTTTATTTAAACAAATGATAAAAAAGATAGTCACGTGACCTTTGGCGGCCATTTTTGGAGCCATATTGAAAATATGAAAAATGCCTATAAACAACTATTTTATGCAAAAATAGATAAAACATCCATCTACACAAGTATCAAACATCAGGATTTATTCTGATATATTGTTTTATCAGAAATACATCAAAATATTGCAGTTTAAGGGCTTAATGCATCCTGTATGTCATCCCCATGGACATGTTTTCGATATTTTTTATTTCTGCGAAATCTTATGACATTACAAAAAAAATTGTATAATTCATTATTGTACAGAAAATTGCGTAGACCTCCATATACAATACTATCATGTCCCTTGAACATTTGGAAATAAATAACAAATAGTTGCGTTGCTTATAACGGTTAAAAATAGACAGCTATCAAATGTGCCTTTAAATTTCGACTGTAGTCGCGTTTTGCAGTGAACGGTTAATTCGACTACAGTCGCGTTTGGCAGTGAAAGTGTTAACTCATTTCATGCAAATAATAACACTGTTACCGGTATCCAAACTTTATGAAAATTCACATGCATAAAGAGGATGTATTTGACCTACTTTTCTAAAAATATTATGGGTTGACAAAAACTGGAACATAGTAAAATATTAGGACAGAATCCACTATAGACACTCACTTTAGTTTTCAATATGGGGATAATTCAAAGTTTGATATGTCAGAAAAAGTTATCTAGATGCATTTATATATATTAATGGTAGTAATGTATACCCTGGGGAGTCTTCTTTCATATTCCATTCAAAGAATGTAGCAGTCAATAATGTTAATGATTTGAGACTGATATTTAATATGTCATATATTAGTACAAAGAAGGTGTACATCAAGGTGCCCCCTGTAGCCTAACAGCCTTCGAGGAAAAAAAATAATTTCATTTTTGTAGTTGTTATAACGTAGGTATTCAACATACAAAATATTATCGAAATCCATGCATGGGCAGATTTGGAACTCCCCCTTTACTGGACTTTCCGTAAAGCATGGATGTTTCCGTGTTTTGTCAACCTCCGACTTTGTCTCCAAAGACAAGTAGGGGAGACCAGGGCTAGTTCGGCCTCGGGGCATGTTCAGCATGTGGCTATATTTAGCATGTAAACTAAGATATGGAGCTGGGAAACATATTGGAAATTACTTGTGACGAGTTTCTCTACATGAGTACACAATGGCTACATTGTTGAAGGGTAAATTAATATTGTACCAGAAAACTCGTTTTCTTGCATGATGTATAAATTTTTCATATACAACATTGTTAATTTCTCCTCCTGTACCTTAAAAGGAGCTGTCACGTGGTATTTGGAATTAGTCTGTCAGGAGCAAGTTCGGCCACTTAAGTCGGGCAAGTTCGGCCCATAGCCAAACTTGCCCCCCACTAACATAAAATTTATGCCATTGTATTTTAGGTCACCTATTTTGTAAAATGTACTCATATCATGAATCCCAAATACCTCTGTGTTCATATATATTTAGCACAACGATTGACTGCACAATGATTACGCTATTTCATCGAAAGTTTCAGATCGCCATTTTACATTGAAGTCAAAAGTAAAAAAAACCTGTCTAAGACACGTAATGCAAACTTTTCCTTTTCTGTTCTATTATTATTATTATTCTTATTATCATTATTCTTCTTATTATTATTATTATTATTATTATTATTATTATTATTATTATTATTATTATTTAGAATTATTTTTTATTTTTGTTTTGCAGTACAACAAATAAAACGAGATGCATTCAAAGATTAGATAGAAAAAATAACTTACCCAAATTTTGTATGCAGGCCGAGGAACAATAGATATGGAACATATCAAATGGGATTTTAGTTTGAAGGCCTGGGTATGTTCCCCTGGGTGCATTTAGGTGGTTTGGCGGAGGCCAAAATTGAACTGTTTTCAGAATATGGTCATGTTGTATATCAAATTAAAGGGAACGACGCATGCAGCAACACGGTAGCAAATATTTTGCCCGCAGACACAATCTTGATCCGGGGCTGGGGTCAAAAGGTCAAAACATTTTTTTCTACAAGTAATCATGCTGCATATCAAGTTAAAGAGAACGTAGCGTAGAGTACCATGAAAGCAACCATTCTGTCCTTACATACACCCTCGAACACTGGGTGGGGTCAAAAGGTCAAATATTTAATTTTTTCGGCTTATTGTCATGGTGCATATCAAATTAAAGGGAACGGGGCATGCAGCAACATGGTAGCAAATATTTTGCCCGCATACACACCCTCGACCATTCTGTCCTTACATACACCCTCGACCACTGCGTTGGGTCAAAAGGTCAAATATATAACTTTTACGGCTTATTGTCATGATGCATATCAAATTAAAGGGAACAGCGCATGCAGCAACATGGTAGCAAATATTTTGCCCGCATACACACCCTCGACCATTCTGTCCTTACATACACCCTCGACCACTGGGTGGGGTTAAAAGGTCAAAACATTTTTTTTGTCTGAAAGTAGACATGTTGCATAACAAATTAAAAAAAGATGAAGCATATAGCACTTTGAAAGCAACTATTCTGACTTTACATACACCCTCAACCCCTGGGGTGGGGTCAGAAGGTAACATATTTCTGAAAGTGGTCACGTTGCATATCATATTAAAGGGAAAGACGTGTAGACCAACATGCAAGCAAAAAATTGACCTTACACACACCCCTGACCACTAGGGTTGGGTTGAAAGGGCATATATAGAAATTGTATGGATCTGCATATAGTTTTATTGAACTAAGCACTAAAACATAGTTGACTGCTTGAATGATACCCAAGGTGAACTTAAGGGTTAGAGAAAAGGGATTCAAGTTTTGTGATTTACACGTTTCTCTAAAATAACCCTTCATAGAGGGATATAGATTCGACGAATTTGTCTTGTTTCTCCTTTTTTCGCGACCAATCGTCTAATAAACCTTTTTCTCACTCGAAAATATCTGAACTCAGAGATGGCCGTGATAAAAAAAATCCGCGTTTAATGTCTCATTTTTCCTGGATTTTTATCAGTGGATACTGGTAAATAAATGGCGCTTCGCTGGAGTGCTGATGATGGCCCAACATTGAATGCTGGCTTCGTAGCGTTGTGATTTTTCAGGGGTGTTGGACCAGAAACCCTATATTTCTGTTATTTTCAAGGGGGTCCAGACCCCCTGTCTCCCTTTGGATCCGCGCATGAGTTAAAAGGACTCTTAAAACTCACTTTTGTTAATAAGCCTGCGTCTGAGCTTACAACGATTACTCTCTTGAGACTGACTCAAACTCTCATTAGTCAAGGAGCTAGATTTTTGAAAATTGACGTGGCACAATTCTCCAGCCGGAAAAGGTTTGACTTCAGAAACAGTTAGAACTAACCTTCTACAACATTCCTAGGCACATCGTACATTCAAATTGTGGTAGCAGTTTTTCAGGAGCAGGCCTTTTGTATACCTACCCCAAAATGCTACAACTAAAACGAAATTTCGCCCTTGGTATTAGGAATGGTATAAAAAGTGGTGCATATAGTCGTTCTTCACTGCCAAAACTTCGATTGTGTGCCTAAAAGAAATATTTTTTGAATGTTTTCCTCTGGAAACAAACCTTTAATTTATTAAATTCCATATTGCAGGGTCAGAATTACCCCACCCACCCATTTATTAATGCATATACACTACCAGATGTTTATTAACGTTCCTTTAACATATCATAAGTGCTTCTCGTGTGCTATTCCATAAATTGGGTTAGCAAAAATATTTTCTTGCCCCTGTAGTTGTGGTTACTTTTATTTTTGGTGATATGCATACTGTGTTTAGAAATGATTGCTCAAAATGCCATATACGTGATTTCAAAACTGGTGGTGTTTCTATGTCCGTCTGTTACTTGTAAATTGCTACCATTTATTCATTATTATTAGATTCAGTAGAGTATGTTAAAACATTGAAACTGTTTATACAACTTTCGTCTGCCATGCAAGCACAGCCTTCTGTGCAAGATATTTCATTTCTTCTACAAATGCATATAGCTCCACTAAATGCAGATACATTGCAATTGCATGTTGTAAGTTCAAGCAAACCCTTTGGTGCTGAATCTTTGGTCATTAGAATTGGTTTAAATGTTTCATTTATTGTTTCCCATCCACTTTCAGTGGGTGAATGTAGTGCTTGGATTGCAACGAGTGCCTTTTTCAAGACTAGTGTTTGATAGATTGCTCAATCTAAATGGTGTACTAAGCTATCATGAGTGGGTGGAATGCCTTCATTTTTTAATTGTTTGTGACAAAACAGTCATTACGGTACTTGATCCACAGTGCCTCCAGCTCTTTGGTTAGCTGTGTAAATGTTGCAAACAAGCTTCTCACATTCTTGGCGCGTGCTTTCTTTCAACTTGTCATCTTTGCTCAGCAATTTTAGTGCTTTTTGGTGTGATGTATTTTGCAACATTATGTCCGAAGGTCTCTTTTTACCCTTTCCACAGAAACAGAGTCGCACCCAGTGAGAGCATGGAAACCAAGTACAGCAGAGCACACTGTTTGCCCAAGTTTTTGACAGACTTGATGTATAGGGATAAATCGAAGTTAATCACGTATAAACGTCTTGAACCACATTTCCTCACAAAGAAGCTTTTCTAAATGTGCTGTACAAAGAACTGCCATATCCATGTCAGGCGACTGAATGACACTACGCTTAAATGTCCTTGAAGCATGGCTGGCATGAAGCAATAGCCTTGTGTCTGCTTCTTCATGATCACAAAATAGTTCAACAATATCACCACATGTACCTTTCTTGACACTCACTGCTTTGTTGTTAACAGAAAAGCCACCATCAATAACAAGCTCTTTACCATATTCCATAGAAGCTGGACCATGTAGACACCAAGATTCAACCACGAAGTCACACAGATTTCGTTTGTTTTGTGGGTTTGTCATATGTTTGTCCCACTGTTTTGGCAGAGGTGTAGCCAAACCATATAATTTAACTTCCAAAGCTACAGACTTGCCTTGCTTATCACGTTCACTGGACTTAATTGACATATCTTGGTAACTATCAAAGACAATGTCAACACAAGAACAGTTAAACTGTTCATAGAAAGTTGTTATTGTGTTAAAATACACTAATGATAGATAACCAAACGTAATGCTGCCCCAAGTTTTCATCATTTGAATAAAGGCCATTCCATCAATTATTAAACAAGTGCATGACTGGTCGGTTGCTTGTTGAATGCGAGCAGAAACATTTACACTTTCTTCTAACACTGCTAAAAATGCACTTTTTGCTGATTTTCATTAAGTACCATCACTGTGAAAGAGTGCAAATGGTACAGCTGACAACTCGCATGTCAACAATTCTTTCATATCAATATCTCTAGCTTTGGCGGCTTTTATCCAACGGCCAAACAAAATTCTGTCAGCTGAAACTGAAATTATTTTATCATCTCCCACATTTACTTTACGCGTTTTTGTAAGTGTTCCAAACAGCGGTATCTTCCTGTTTGGAAGGGTATCCCAAAAGCTAGCCTCTGTATTTCTCATGCGTTAGGCAATGAATTCATTTTTTTGCCTTGCCTAAATCTTAAGTATTGATTTGTCTCTCTGCAGCAGATCGTGGCATATCTGCTCCAGTAGCAAAATTAAATAGAAACATGGTCTCATTGTCCTTGCTTAGCTTTGTAAACAGATTGGAAAGCATTCCAGAATCAACCATTTCCAAAAGCTTCTTCACATCTTCTTCATCTCTTCTTATTCTAGCTTGTGAACTTTCTTTATGTGTTCCTACTCATTCTGAATCTTCTATGCCACATATTTCTTTAATAGCTGAAGTAATAGCTGCTCTTTTATGATATGTAAGACACCATCTTTCAAGTACTTTTGGTTTCTGTGTTATACCTACGATCCCACCTTTAGATTTAGAATCTAAATTGACTGACTATTCCAAGGCCATATCTGTCAAAACTTGTGCAAAGACATTCTGGGATCTACTTACATCACATTTAAGAATTCCTCCTGTATCGATGGGTGTACACTATCTAGAGTTTGCATATCAACCAATAATTTGTCCTGTCCATAGCAAAGAAGTGAGGGGTAATGGCTTAAGTAGCGCTTAAGTGCAGTTCCCAATTGCCACTTCGCTCAGCTTTTATAAAGCTTAAAAGAAGGCTAACAATTTTCAGGTAATTGGCCTAGAAGGCAAGTGTCTGAGATTCTTCGCTGCTTTTATTCTTAAAGGCATCTAGCATGCGCTGTATTGGCTTTAAGGATTCAATTAAGTCACTAATTCTATCAATACAGTCGTTTGGGTTTGATGTTTTAAATGATTTGCGTGTGCCTTGTATTTCATCTTGCAAAGCAGTTAAATCAATGCCCGAGTTTTCTTGTTCAGAAAGCAATCCAATGAATGCACGCTACTGAAGACTTAACATGGCTTCATACCTAAGCTTATGCGCTCTTACACCGTGATTATATTGTTTTCCAGCAATGATTGCAGTAGTCGTCCCACTTGCATACAGACCCGATTCTATCTAAAGATCTTCTAGTCCAGTTTCGCTGTACATTTTGCTTAGCAGCGAGAAATTTCAGAGCAATGTGAAAACCACCCAAACGTACTATATCATTTTCCAACTCATATGGTACACGTTATTATATTTCCTTGGCTTTTACATAAATTGTCAGGTCAAATGTTATGACTAAAGCTGCCTGGCCAACACTATCTGTTATTTTCTGAACCATCTTTAAAACAGTGTATACTGTGCTGTATTCCGTTGGATTGCCATTTATCATTGGACAATATCCTATTGATGTAGCAGATGGCACAGAGGGGAATATTTTAGCATGAAATCCACTCCAGCCTGGAACATATTGATCATCTTTATCTTGAGGTTTCAAATTTCCACACAAAGTAATGTCTGTGGTAGAAGACGTACCACATTCCACGCCAAATCTAGATTCGGACTATTCTGCATAATTTGTTTATCTGGCTGAAACCATTCATCCTTAAGGTTATTGACCAAAAACTTCACTTTTGGCCTTTTACCAAATGCACCAAACTCATGCATTATACTGCCAATGTCCAGTTGCTCTAGAGTTTTTTGACATTTTGAATGGTATGCATAGATTTTGCGAGCAGGCATGTAACTGAACTCACCCTTTTGATAAATCACTAGCGTTGTAGGATGAGTTGTCTGTTTACCATCCAGCATTTCTTTATTGATATCATTATTGTCACCTGCAAATTGAATAAATTTCCCTCTTGTAATGTTGGATAGAATGGCAACGCCAGTCTTTTCAGCCTTAGCCAAACACTCTTTTGCTAAGCTAGTATCAATCAACTCTCTTTCATAGTAAGAATAACAATGCCCCAATGTGTTTAGAATCTTGATCAACTGCTTTTATCCTGTCAAATCTCGTACTGACATTGCCAAACTTATCTGTAGCTGGACCCACCGTGACTCAACTTGAGGTTTTCTTTAGCTCTGACTATCTGTGAGTCATGAGCCCTTTTCTTTGTTTCATCATGGTGTGTTAATTTGATAAGAGTGTTTTTCCATGATGATACATTGCATAAGTTAGATGGCCTCCATGCGAGCTGAACATTTCTTGTACTTCAACGACCGCATAATCTAGAGCGAAAATTTGGTACCAGTAAAATGCATTTAAGACCCCCGGTGGCTTAGGCTGCTGTCCGTTCTAAGCGGTGGTTCTGTTGTTGTTGACTTTTTGTTTATTGTTACTCCCATTGTGGGAGTCTGTAATTGTTCTAGGTTTTGTTGTACGTTACTTTATGTCCATTCTAGTATTGCAATCATCTTGATGGGGAAAAGAGAGCTGGTTGCTTTGCTTAATTAACCTTCCTGGTGTCTCGTGATGGTTGAGCGGCTCTTCCCTGTGGTGCCACAGGGTTGTCTGCAGTTTGTATTTGTGGTATTTCCTGATCATACTCACTTACTTTTTTGTATTTTAGGAGTCTTAACACGACCATGTGTTGAACATTGGACGATGTCTTGACCAAGCATGACAATGCGTCTTAGGTCTGCAGAATTTTTTACATTTTGTTGAGGGCTTCAATTCAAACGTTTCTGATGCAGATATAATCCATCTTAACAGCCAATAAAGGCTCTCAGGCACCACATGTTTACAGGTTTGGGTTGTTAAATTATTCAAATGAATAGGCTGGATTGGAATTCCAGTAGTGCTGTTTATATCAGACTTGATAATCATGGCAGCTTTGTACAGATTTTTTGTCTTCTCACTAACATCATCAGGCATTGATGTTTTATCTTTGTCTGGCAAAAGAGTGCCAGTCATGCTTACACCAGCGTCGTTAGACCGCCTGAACGCCTCATTTATAATACATTGTAATGAGATTGAGCTTGATCAAACTAGTTCTGCTTGAGAATGACCAGGAGGCTGATGAAAGACGATTTTATCACCAAAGTGTTTTTTAAGACTTTGCTTAAGGTTTTGTCTGGCGTATAATTGTCTGGTCCCACACCTTGATATTTGAATAAAACCTGATACTTATGTAACAGGCTGGTCATATCATAGGCTTTACCAGCCACTAGATTGGGAACGATTGTTGTAATTAAATCAGCAAAAACATTAGTGTATTCAGTGCTAGTTCCTGGAATAGTTGTTTTGACAGATTTTATTGAGGTGTAAGAAGCATGACAATTATGATGATACTTTAGCTCAGCAGCACACTGATCATTATTTACCCCTCTAAGTACAAGAAGCATTCTTTCATCTCCCCTCACTTTAGCAGCTGCAAGAATTGTTTTGCAAGCCATGTAAGTGGATCGTTTAGAATTTTTTTTGAGTAACCTTTTGAACTGTCAAACAGTGGTTGTTTTGATCGTGATGATCGACTGAGGACAGTCGATAGCTGATCTGCTTCTAGAGATGTATTTGTAACTGGAGTAGGTGATATTGAGAGTTTTCGTTTAGGAGAACGTTGTATGTTTAGTTTGCTAGCATAAACTCAATAACAAGTTGCATTCCAGTAAATGTCTCTAGCTGTCAAACCAGGGATTTAATGCTTCAGCCTTTCAAATACAAAGTCATTTATTCATAGCTTCTATCAAATTAGTTATTGAGCTTTTCTTTGCTTTCCTTAGGGACCCTTATCATCAGACTGACAAATTACACAAGAGGAAAATCTGCAGTTTTCCCTGAGATCTGCACTATTTGAATAGCTGTTTCATCTGAGGAGTCTATCCTTAAGATAAGAGTGTATCTAATAAGAAATTGACTTAAACAATCCACATAAAGCTTATAGATACACAGACAAATGCATACAATTAAACAGGCAGACAGACAAGCAGACAGACAGACAAACAGACAGTATAATTATAGTTGAACAAAACAGAGTGTTAATTCACTTTATAATATTATATCAAATCAAATCTGTAAATTTAAGATGCTTAAATGATAAGGTGTGATAAGTTTTGATTAAATTATACTATGTCATTAAATGCTCTGAAAGATGAACAAAACCTTCAGATTGTTTTATATTGTAATCGTAAATGAAAATAGTGATAGAAGCCGTTTTGAGATATTACAGTCTCAAGCAGTCTTTACTGTTTCAATGCACACGACATTATGAAAATTAATGCATATATTGAAATATTCTTATTGCATCTCCCTGACAGTAAATACTATGCACAAAAACTAGGTGTTGGGCTATATGTCGGTTTGTTTAGTGGCCAGCAACCAGCCGCACCAACCTGTACGTGCTTGGGCGCATTCGACTTTCCAGTCAATATGTACCTCAAGTTCACAACGGAATGAGTTAGATAGCCATTATATATATAACATATTGCGACAGAGAATGTAAACTGAAATTGCTTGTTTTGCTAGAATCGTCATTTCAATGGGTATGGTCTTTGTTTGATCAAAAAAATATGTAAAGTAAAAACATAAGAATAAACTTTAAATTAAGACCAAGAATATTCTATTTTACATGATAAATGAAGAAACAGGGAAAACTGTCATTTTTTTTTTAATTCTGATACATTATATGTGGGGGTGGGGTAAAACCACCCCTTTCCTTGGACATTTTCGCGTCTGATACACCATATATAAAAATGTTATTTGGTGCATAACTATTTTATACTATTGCATGAATATAGAACAATCATTTAAAGGGTATTTTTCTAAAAAGAAAGCATTAGGCGAAGACCAAGCGTGTTTCTCTCTCAATTTTACCTAAGCCTTATTTAGCGTAGGTTGCGCTTAAAGATGGCACCCTACAGCAAATCTGCTACCACAATTTGACTGTACGACATACCTAGGAATGTTGTAGAAGGTCTCAGGACTGCATATCAGCAGTCAAACCTTTTCTGGCAGGTGAGTTGTGCTGAGTAAAAAACTAAGGCCCCATACAGAAATCAGCGCCTGGACAAAATCATAGAATACTCAAGCGACGAGCAAAGGCTCTGATCACACTGTGCGTATGCGCAGGCTGGTCTGAGCTTTTGCTGGTCGCACATACCCCATTGTTGGAAATCTCATGCTGCGGCTCATTTGGGGTTTTCTTTTCAATTTTGGAAATAGTGTTGCAATAATCGCGCTGAGAAAGAGAGAGTTAATTGCTTTACTAAAATTTTGTTCTTTTTGTCATGTGACGGTTACTGTTGTGCGTCTCTTTCTCGCTGTGTCGTGGACTGGTCTGCAGTATGGGGCCATGGTCACTTACTATTTTGAACAAAGACATTATCTCGATTGAACAACACCCCTGTGTATTTCACAGTGCTTGATTTTAATATTTTCTCTAAACTGACAAGGATGCTATGCATAATAGGAAATACTTATTGGTTTCCCTTTTGCAGATAAACTACCATCAGAATACCATAAAAAGCCTTGAAACCCGTGTCTATAACCTTTCAAACTGATGGAGCATTCCGTTGTTATGACTTTGTTTGGCATCTGTGGTAAAATGATGGACACATGTTTCATCCATTGTCGATACCTCTGCAAGAGCTCCCTCAGAAAGGTTAAACTAACACACAACTTAGTCCTCCTGGTGCCATTATGATTAACTGTCAGATGTCTTGGTACCTTATGGACTTCGAGCTTTCTCATTACAACAATATCATGGAAATTATTGACCAGTTCTGGAATTACAACGGTAATAGACCATCTAGGACGGACCACATCCTCAAGCCTTTGTCTGCAATGCTTAGATATAGACATCCACCACTTGTCACTGTGGCATATTTAAGGGTATCATTTCTAAGTGTTGCTACCATATCATTATGGATATCCTTGGACGCTAGACTTTTAATATGTAAATGTTGTAGCACTGCTTTTTCAGCGAGATTAAACACTTTGCGAAATTCACTTGTCTTGCTTACTTAAGATTACTAACACTTTAACATAAACTAATCAACTACACAATTCGTTGGATACACCATTTAAGTGTCTGCGAATAGTATGGCTGATACAGTATCACTTGGGCAGCTCCAAAGCAAAATATTCTTCCTTTCTTGCATAATATTCACCAAATTTATCGATTCCATAACTGAAACACAAAACAAAACATCTCTTGAGCAAAACATTCATAAACGAGTATAACCAGGAAATAATGGGGAAAAGATAAATACGTGATGGGCTTTTTAATACATTATATGTTGTGGAGTTTTATTAGTTAAGGATGTAGCATTTATGAGGGGTTTTATGATGTTGTAAGTTTTGCTGTTTTAATTTAATGAACACTCTGTTTAAGCTTTGCGTAAATCTGATAGGAGGTCATTGTTTAAATAAAACAATAGGATTATTAGATAGCGTGAATGATTTATAAGTTCAGGATATAGTGTTTATGTTTGGGGTATTGTTAGTGTTAGCTGTTGTTGATTTGATAAACTGTACATAATCTTAGTGTGTAACTAAATGACTTGTAAGAGGACAGTGGAATGCCAAACTAATAGATGTCCCTTTTATAAAGTGTGCCAAAAACGAATGCTTGTCTATAAGGGCAGTACTCTTTTGTACAAGACCCATAACTTGGTAATATTTTTTGAATTTGTATAGTAATTTAAACAGAAAATATCATCTCTTCTCAACTTACAAGCTTTCACGCTTGTAGCTCTTATAATTTATAAGATAATTCAGTGTGTGAGACAAACCGAAACGAAGGCAGATAAACAAGTCCCAAAAATAGTATGAAACCTTCACGTTTTCAAAGTTAAGTGCAAAAATAAAGGTCGATAGGTGATTTGAAAGCTAAATCTACCTCTTCACTGTCTAAAAACGCACAAACTAATTTGATACCATTTGAGACAATTACTTATGATTACTAAGGGAAGAAAAGAAAGCCAAGAACAGTATACACCAGCACATAGGATTATGCTTCTTGCGTTGCCTGCCTTCTTACGCACTAAGGTATTAATTCTGGTGTATGTGCATTGTTAAGTGTCACTCCCAATTTGTCTGTTGGGGTTTTATGTTTGGTTCTTGATTTGTGATATTAAAATAGTTATTCCTGTCCTTTTCGTTTTGGCAATGATCTTGTATGACAAACCCAGTAACTTTACTTTAATTGAATCAATTATTGTTGGGGTTGGGTGTGTGTCTGCTAATCTTTCGTTCTGATGGTGCAATGGATTGGCCTGTGACAGAAGCTAAACATAAACGACTAACTGATCATTGCAGTAATATTACCTTAATTTACATGCGCGGATCCAGAGATGGGAGTAGGGGCCCCAAACCCACCCTCACTCCCCTTGGAAAATCACAAAGCTATAGGGTCTCTTAGCAATTTTGGTCCAGATCCCCTGGAAAATCACAGAGCTACCAAGCCAGTACTAAGCCAGTATTCAATATTTGGCCATTATTGGCCTGCCAGTGAAGCGCCATTTTAATGCCAATAATGGCCCACCTGTAGTAGTATTTGGATCTTCTCCCCTAATCAACTAAAAAAGCAAACAAAAAGATCGTCAGAGTTGAGTTGGGCCCCTCTGAAAAACATTCTGGGTCCTCGCATGATTTATATTTTAAAAATGATTCTAGATCCACATCATCTCAATAATAATGCAAAATTTCACTAAAATGAAAAGTATCAAAATGTTTGGTCAAATTCGCGCGCGCGCGCGCGCGCGTGCGTGTGGGTGTGTGTGTGTGTGTGTGTGTGTGTGTTTCTTTTATGCTGTTCGTTTCTCTAAGCTATGGGTACGCTTCATAAAAAGACAACTGTGTTCCCCCCTTCCTCGTGTATCTGTTCGTTTATGTCGTTCTTATAATGTGGTGTGTATAAATATATAACTTCATCATATGTTAGCACTGATAAACATACCAATGAAGAACTTATTATAATTTTATACCAACCCAATATAATCAAAATCAATTTTCGAGTTGTTGGCCTGTACAATCGCCCATGTACCAGTCAGAAAATGTGAGAGCTGCAATAAAGATTTTTCAACATAAGTTTTCAATTCTCTATAATACGTGGTTACTATATCAATAAAAATAGGCCTCGTCGCCAGAAAACCTGTCTTTGGTATTTCTGATTGAGTGTGACTCAAAATCAGCCTGCTCAGCTGCAGAGACTAGCTAAGATAATGCATTTTTGCGTGTGGCAAGTGTACCTATTGTACCATTTTGTGAGCTAACACCAAATGGGCTGATCATTCTGCGCGATGCACAGGCTGGTCTGTGCCTTTGTATTTCTCATGCACCAAAAGTACAATTTCTTGTGTCGAGGCCCAAATGTAAAAAATATAATCCCATTAGCATCATTACGTTAGATAGTCACGTGTAGAAAACATTAGCTGAACAAAAGATTGGTCTGTATAAACGATGCAGCAACTCAACTCAAACTCTCTTCAATAGAAACAGGCGCTTTACTATTTAGAACACCAAAGTAGACATAAGCTGTTGGCATATAGTAAAACAACAGTAAAACATATCCAACGACCAAATAGTTGTCCTAGAATAACAACTTTAAAATTGCAAACCTAATAATAGCAAATTATAAGTTTAACTCTTTAATTTCAGCTTAAGATCATTTTTTGAATACCAGATAATCTATATAGGTAAAATGGAGCCTTCCAAATAAGAAGCTTAACATTTTCAAGTAAGCAGTTATTTTTGTATAAAATTTTGCTTTAACAATGACATGCAAAGATTTGGCATGCAAAATATATTTACCCTTCCCCCTACTCCCCCAGTGTCCTAGGCCACTCTCCGTTCTGAGGTCGTGGTTCTGTGTGGTCATAATTTGTTGCTGTGGTTTTGTATCCAACTCACAATTTGTAACCTGAGCTTGAGACTAAGAGTCAGCAGCGCTACCAACTAAGTCAACTGGCCAACATAAAAGCCAATAATTTGTACTTGCATGGGAAGTCTAAAATGCTGATTATTGGAAATAAAGGGCAAAGGTCAGGAATCAATAAAATCAAGTACCACACCTGACCCAGGCTGCCTTATGGGAAAGTGACAAAAACAGTGAAAACATCACATACAAGAACGCCAAGAGGTAAATCTTTTCTCAGCAGATTATTACAAGACAGTATAACAAGGACAAACACACAACGCAAATAACAAAAATAATCCACAAAAGAAACACTGCCCATGAGCGGTCAGTACAAAAATACTGGAGGACTTTAACATGCTTAGCGGTACCAGCCTTGCCCTTAATTCTGATGTGGACGATTGCCATTGAACCAAAATATCTTTGTATTTGTATTGAAAATGTATGCAACTCATGAGCATGTAATGCTTAAAGTTAGAAGTTGAATGATACAATCCCGTTAAATGTACAGAGTATGAAATGTGCCCATTTTTTCAGTTTAGAAAGTAAAACCGAGCATAGGTTGTCCCCATAATAGATCATTTTTAACATTGCATTTCTATTACAGAAAATTTGCAATTTTGATTAGAAACATGGTCCGCAATTACAAACATTTTCACTTTCTTTTGTCATTTCACCGTTCATCGGCGGGTATTGTTATTGGAATGGACTTTTAATCAGTTAAAATACTTTCAAAATGCATATTTTTTCTTCATAATCTGTGGTTATCTGTAAACCTCGTTAATTTGGCTAGAAAATTTAGCATTTGTCTATCCATTATTTTATCGGTTTGCTTAGCGCAGTCAATAACGTGCCTGGCTACAGATGCATGACTGCTGCAGATCAAGGGGTCACAAGTTTGATCCTGGCCTGGTCCAATACTTTCGTGGAAATTGATCATGAAATAATTTATACGGTCTTTTGTAGGTCAAAATGTTACACAGGGCATCTCTAGAACAAGTTGATTTAAACAAATCAAAGCAAAGTCCTCATTGCATGTTATACAGGCTGCATTGTCACTTAAGTGCTCTGTGGCATAATGGTCAAGTTCTAGGCAGCATGTGCTTTCTTTGAGTCTTGGCATCGATGCACAAAAACTGCAAGTGCACCATGTAAGCTCTGCACTTCTAGCATGCCCTAAATCACCATCTTCTGAACCTGAAAGTCTTTCAAACAGGTTGTTTCAGTATATTCTGGTTCCCACATATATCCTTCATATCCTAAACTCTCATTCTAATCACCTGGAGCCATTATTACTCAATGAAATAATTGAATGGAAGCATAGCTAATTATAGGTCCCTCTACTGGGAGGTGCTTCCAATTAGTCACAACTGAGGTAAACAGACGCTTGATCTCAAGCTGTTAAATGTACCAGATGAAAAAGATGTCTGCAGACAGTTATTGGTTCTCAGGGCAATAAACAGGGCTTTAATCACCTTAGCTGATGAAGAATCAGAGCAGTGAAAATAAATTTCTAATTACTAAGGAATTTATTTTTGACCAAAATAAACTGTCAAAGGATCCGAACAATCGCTTTAAGAGAAGGGACTTACCAGAGCAAATTTCTTTATTTTAGCATAACAGTCTTCTATTTCTCTGTCTGTCACATCTGCTTTACTTTTACCTTTAAGTTCTGCCTGGTATCCAAGATAGTGTTTAATCCATTCTACCTGATATGCCTTGTCTGGGTACTTTGAAAATTCCAACATATGAGTGACACCTACAAATGGTTATGAAAACATAATATTCAAAATTCTATTATTGAAATTACTTTACACTAAAACCTGTGTAAAACGGCCACTAAAAAAAAGACAAAATAGAGGTCTTAATGACAAATGGTAGTTTAATGAAGATGGAAAGTATTGCAGAATGCTCCCCTTGGAGCATTCTGCAATACTTTTGACCTGCATAAAGCGATAATTGGTCTTGAAAACCAATTTTCGGTCATTTTGAGAGTCCCTCTTTTACACAGGTTGTATTGTTTGTGCACTATCATTGTTTGAAATAATATGTACTGTACGTTTTGTCACGCTAGCGCTTACAGAGACAATGCACCTTTTATGATTGTTTTATTACAGCAAAGTTACTGTGAAGTAAGAAATATATGAATGCAAACATTTCTAGGAGGCATCACCAGAAACATATCAGTCATATCAAGAGCAAAGGTATATATTTGTCCACAGTTCAGAAAGCTTCTGCCTAACTTTGTTCTCTATCGTCGCGTTCTATGTATTTGTATATAATCCTATTTATAAAAAGCAAACCACTGCTGTTTGTCTTTGTTTCTTTTACTCTGGGCTAACCGTTTCACTATTCTATCGCATTTCCAACGCTATCTTTATTTTTTACTCGCCTTAAACAGATTTGAAATACCTTAATTCTAGCAGTACAAGATACCCTTCAGGTTCGGAAGATGAAATTATGAAATCTAGGGCGAAGATTTGGTACCAGTAAAATGCATTTAAGCCCCCCGGTGGCTTAGGCTGCTGTCCGTTCTAAGGCAGTGGTTCTGTTGTTGTTGACTTTTTGTTTGTTGTTACTCCCATTGTGGGAGTCTGTAATTGTTCAATAGTTTGTTGTAAGTTACTTTATGTCCCTTCTAGTATTGCAATCATCTTGATGGGAAAGAGAGAGCTGTTTGTTTTGCTTAATTTGTCTTCCTGGTGTCTCGTGATGGTTGAGCGGCTATTCCTCGCCGTGCCGTGGGGTTGTCTGCGGTTTGTGATTGTGGTATTTCCTGATCATACTCACTTATTATTTTTTATTTCAGCTGGTGTCAAGCAAAAGGTAGAAGTTGGCATGTGATCACATCGAAAATTCACTGCACACCCACGCAGTCTGTTTAAGTCTTTGATGGACGCTCTAAGGTTAGCCAATTGCCCAGCCAATTGCCCGACGTATCTTCAGGTGGAAAACTTAACCTCTGATCAGATTTTAATCATTGCAATACGCACAGGCCAACTTGTACCTTATACTGGATATTACTTGACGTTTCGCTTACTGTAAAGGCGGCGCCTCATGAATGCGTAATTAGGACTAGTCAACCTTAGGCATAGGTAAAAAGCTGAAAAGGAGGCGTGGTTTTGTTCAAAAGTAACTGTATCAACTTGCGCCATTACCTCAATAATCGCAAAAAACATTATTTAGTCCTTAAAACGCCAGCAAAATAACTGCATCTGAAAATGTCTATGTACCATAGGCAAAGAGGCAAACATTGTGGACCCAGGTCAGACTGCTCCTATAGGAGCAGTCTGATTTGGGTCCACACTGTTTGTCTATGAGGCTTCAAATATTTTAGTATTCGACAAAAACATACATTTTGTGATTATGCGCTTTAAGGGTTAATAAATGTGAGTTCAGTGTGTATACGGTTAGGAGTTTCATGAAATGCACGCACGTTTGCTCGGCACAAAAAGGCTATTAACTATTTACCAAATTATAAATAGAACCTGATTTCCCTTACTTAGCAGATGAAATAGCCGAATCACGCCCAGATATGAATATTAATGTTGCCGCCTTTACAGTAAGCAAAAAGTCAAGTAATACCTGCTCGTTTGAAGCATAATGAAGAAATATCATGATTACAATGAACAAAGGAAAATTGGGATAGGGTTTGCTTATACTCATGTCCACATTTTGCATTTCACTAGCAATACTTCAATGCAAGTCATAGTACTACTAGTACAGCAAAGACTCACGTTGCTACGATTGAAGAAATTAATCAATTGTCTGCAAAGGGAAAGTTATTCTATCATTTAACTTTCTAAGAAAAGTAATAGAAGGGTCAAAACAATAGGTGAACGTTATGACATTTGGTCATACCTGTATATTCACAGAAACAATGTGCTATGTCAAAATGCTCATAGTTGTACATGGCAAACTCATAATCTATAAAATGGACTCGACCTGCAAATAAACAACGGTTATCAGTTCTATGAAATGTGTATCTATCAAAATAAAGGGAGCATCACTATGTTATCATAAACCATGAATTCCTTTTTGTAATAAAATCTAACATCAGGTTTATGGGGCTGCCCTGATATCATTGTTTGGTATCTCAAGGCTCGCGAAGGATGCCTTAAACTACTCATGAGTACAAATGTTTTTCACCAATGTTTCAAAGAAGTCATATCATATCTTTTGATAGGAAGCAATGAAAGGAAACAATACTTGATCACATTCACGAGATTTTGAAACATGGCTTGTGAAAAATTATTCTATAAAGATGTATACGCAACTATCTATTTATTTTTAAAGGGGTACTTGCATCTGTGCCCACGCATGGATTTTCTTTAAACTTCGCATAATAATGACTCATTATATACAAACCATGAAAATGTATGTATTGAATTAGATAGTTAAGAATAAGGCTTAGGAAGCAACCCTGACGTACTCCACCTTTGAGGTGGCACCTGTCTCTAAATTCCCATGTCCTAAATCTATAGTTTTGTTTATTTCTATGATTTCTCATCTAGATTGAATCCAAA
The DNA here is from genome assembly GCA_964019695.1 of Loripinus fragilis. Lineage (NCBI taxonomy): Eukaryota > Metazoa > Mollusca > Bivalvia > Lucinida > Lucinidae > Loripinus > Loripinus fragilis. Next base: position 74,528,186 of record OZ026519.1, on the reverse strand, counting down.
GTACCATAGGCATTATATTAATACCAGGAAACCATTTGGATAAATTATGGTTTACGTTTTATGAAGAAGTGATTATAAAATTTCAATATTTTTTTTCAAAAATTTACAAAACATTCAACATTAAATTCCAAAGATAGATATGTTCTAGTCTTTGTCAAGATATCATATTATCACAAAAACATGCCATATATATCCTACTGATCTGCGCCAAATTTCATGAAAATCCAAAACCGGTAACTTTGTCATTTCCTACCACTTATGGGTATAGGTCAGTTTTAGAAAACTTAATTTTTTAGTTGAAATGAATCAATAACTCGACAAAAGGGGGTTGTTTTTTAATCTACTTCAACTTTTCTTAAAGAAAGACATGTTGAGACAATTTCAAATGATTCAATGGCCGGAAATGCCAAAGGTCGTGACCCCATGTAATGGCACTTTGTGGCCAAGACAATGTGTATCACTTCCTAAAGTCCTGCATGATATTGTTTAAGAAACATAATATCCTATCAAAAAATGTGTGAAAACAATAAGACTAAATATTTCCTTTACATCCCAACTGAACTAGAGTAACCACATTTTGGTGCCGTGACCAGGATTAAGTGTAACAGAGTCATATCAAAGGTATCATAGAACAGTGTTCTACATGAATAAGTTAGGTCCAGAAACGAAACTGTATGCCTGGAATATACAGCCAGCCAAAGAATAAATGTTGCCATTTGATGGAAATCAGCATCAGTTTTACAAAACAGAATAAACAGAGAAGATTTAAGCATTAATTTAGCAATACCTTTGAAGCCAAGAGTTCTCTGTGACCAAAATGGTTAATTTAAACCAATAGATGCGACAGGGGGTTATTCTTGTGGCCCAGGTTTATTAATGAGGCTTACAATTATAAAACCATAGATATAAGGTTCTTCTCCTGTATGAACTGACTTGTCATAAGGTGTCTCTTCTGTATGAATAAAAATTCTTAATAATGTTACGTATTAAGTGTAACATTGGTAAGATGTAGTTTTAACGTTCGAAACTAGATGTGGTAAGTCCGGTGTCACCATATTGTATCGTTTTGGGTAATATTATTGCGTAAGCACTTCATTAAAAAAGAATCATGGCACTTAATATAAAAAAATATTGTTTTTTTCTTCTTTTTCCAATCAGAAATAGGGAAAAACACTGAACATATCAACTTCTACCAATAAACTTACTAGCATGGTGATTCAAACTAAGCAAGTATTCAAGAATATTTTACACTGAAACATAATTATTGTATTTTTTACATTTCGATGAATTAGGGCCATGTGTTTACATCAAGCTGAAAAAATATGTTACCGGTCCTTGAATTTCATGAAATTTTGTCTACATATTCCTAACATATATGGAAAGTTTATATGTTGAAATGGTAGCTTGACAAAGACCGCAACGTGTAAGTTTTCATTCCAAATTTGACTGAATGCAAAATATACAGTTGAAAATTGGGCTACCATCTCATAAAAATGAATGCCCGACCGCTATCCTAATACATACAAAGCCATTTATAGTATCAACGAACTTATCAATGATATAGTTATTTAATAAAACATTTCTGCGCCCGTTACATGATATGTCAATTACTTTAGAAAGGATTATAACTGGATACCCTAAGGTATTGTAGTGATATCATACATGACGTCATAAATTAGCAATGGAATTGCATAAAAACTCAAATGCACCATAAATATAAAAGTCATACCCCAGACAACTTATCAACATAATATTATCAAATTCCAAGCGTGGGCAGACTCCCATGTTAATTTCCCATACCATGAAAGAGCCCCTTTATTTGTATTTTTGTATTTATTCATTAAAAAGACTCACATTTGGTTTATTCTTAATTATTTTAAAATGTATTATTCAGTATTCATTTTCTGCTATTCATTAAAATAGAATTATTCTTTATTTTAGGACCTTATTACTCTCTAATTGTAATTATTGTTAGGTCTTTATTCTCTATGCATTATATAATCAGGCCATTGTTCACTTATTTATCATTTAACCCTATCTATACCCTCATGTAAACAGAGCAAACACTCAAGTTTATGGACTTCGTATTAACGCGAGTCAACTGCGTTTATGATAGGTAGTTACCAGTGTCTTTGTTATATATCATATTGTTCACTTGCAAGTCCGTGTGACAAAATACAACTGGCGAGTCGATGGTTTCTAGATGCTCCCGTAGTGTTGTTTTGTATTCTTCTTCTAGGATATGCTTTGGTTTAACATTTTCTTCATATCTGCAAATAGATAGAAACACCCAAATGTAATACCTGGGGGAAACAAACAATTTAATCTAGTAAGAGACTAGCCTGTTTATTGATGGTAAACTCTGTAGAAAGGGCTTCTTGTGTTGTGATTGATAATAATAATTTAGCCGCGACATGATATTTCCAACAATGTGGCATTTGGACATTAAGACGGTTCTGTGCAGCCTCCTGTTAAGCTTAGAAACTCCAAATCCTGTTCGGTCAGTAGCTCAACAGTCATAGAATATTCAAGCAAATAGCAACGGTTCTGATCATAGGCCTTGAGCTGGCTATAGACCCCCTCCCCCACCCCCAGGGGGAAATTTTGTACACTATAATTTTCTGAAACTACTTTATGTAAGACACAAAATGAAAGATGTTAGCCCTCTGATAGTGGCAGCGTTAACGTGTAACAGCACTTTATATACGTTACCCCCAAAATAGCATTAAACATCCCTGATAATGTCTCAACCATGACATGTTCGTACATATTTGCATGCTGACACAGGTTTATGAACTTCTTCTAACACAGTTACATATTTTTAATTTTATAAATAACTTGAGTAATTACCGTTGTATACGTTACTTAGTGTTTCCTGCGTTATTTCCGAGTATCAGTATGGTATTTATTGACTATACGTGTATAACATCTGTCACAGAATATAGTTAATCTATAAGGCTGCTACTAAAATGATTTAAAGTTCTTTATTATGGTCGCTTACACTATTTTTTCAGGTCCATGTTATGTATGTTACCTTCAAAATAGCATTAAACATTTAAAATAATGTCTCTAACAAGCCCTGTTTATACTTATTTGCATGCTTGCACAGGTTTATGTACTTCTTTTAGCAAGGTTTACCTATTTTAAGTATTCATTTAATAAATGCCTTGAACTTTAACTGTTATGTGTTTTACCAAATGATACATAAGTTATTCTGAGTATCCGTATAGATGTTGTTGACTATACATGTAGTCTGTCAGAGAATTTAGAAAATTTATAAGGCTGAAATAAATTGAAGTTCCTTATTAATTTATGGGGACTTAAACTAATAATATAATGTGATCTATCAACCTTTGCTGTTTGCTCACATAAACAGTATAGATACCATGCATTCAAATCGGAAGTTCTGAAAGACAGACACTGTGAAACAGCTCAGTTCTGGGCAAGGTATATGGATATGATTCAGATGGTGTTGGCACTGATTAGGACTACAAGGAAAACAACTTTGAATTGCATGTCATCTCTATCTGTATGCCTTGTTCCCAATGTTCATTGCAAAGGATCACCACAACTACGCACAATATGTACCTGTGTAACTGATTACACTCGTAAATTTGATACACATCGCAGATGCAAAGAAATTCTCAAACAAAATGGGTTTAGTGTGTCACAACCATTGGTTCTTTGTTTGAGAAATGCTTTTGACATAACTATCAGGCAAACAATAAAGAGGTATTATAGGCTTCAGCAACTAAAACTATGCTTCGTACTACATATGAAATGGTGTATTACTCATCACATCAGAACTCAATATATTGAAACAACTCTTCAATGCACTGAAATGAAATTTTCAATCTGCTCAGATGCAAAGTAGAACGAGAACTAGAGGCAGTTTCTGCCTTCACCAATCCTTTTAGTTCTAGTTTTGAAGGCAATGAACTGAACTTTTTTTCTTTCGGTGTGCCTGCTAAGCCTGGCATAGCTTAGGATCTTATTGAGGCTGATGGCATTGGTAGGAAGGCTGTTGCAGACTTCATTGACTCACTTTTAGTTTAAAAAATCTGTCTTTCACATCCCCCATAAAATGCTACAAGCTAATAAAGTTTTGATGCTTGCAGGGTCAAGCAAGAAGAAAGTGCCCAATTTACAAAACGTAAACAGCCAGATGAGAGCTTAAAAGAGTGTCTTTGGTAAGCATGACCTTCTTTCTATTGGACATAATGTTGACCTTGAGTTGACACTGCCCTTCCTTCTGGGACCTGTACCATGGTCACTGTCAATTCCTGATGGAATTTCCACCAAAACTGACAAGTCCAAACTGCAGTATGGCTTGCAATCACACATTGAACCAACATTAGATTGGCCATGTAGTGCTGCACATAACTTTGATGTTAATGCCGTAACTACAGAGAATAATAGCTTTTCCTGTCACCTTCATGGATCTGATGGCACCAGTATTCAACCAGGCACTCAAGGCAGGGCATGTTGGTTTTGTCACTGATACATATATACAATGTATAAGCAGCAGTCTATACAGTCTTACAAACATTCTCGCAGAGGATAACCTGGGTGTTTTGTTCAACAATGGTGTATGCAACAAAAGGTGCACCTTCTAAATGTCAACAGCATTGGCCAGAATATGGGGGAAGAGATCTACAGTAATACACTGTTTTACAGATGGTGACACTACCAATGTGCCGATGTGTTAGTTCTACAGAAAGGTTATTCCTATCAAGCGGATAGAGAACCCCTCCCCCACTAGTTCATCAACATTCTAACAAGTGTAGGAAAACAAATAAAGAGTTGCTCTAGGCACTCATCAGTGATATGAAGCCCTAACATGTGCTATTTATGTAATTGCGAATAAGCTGCAGTACGACATGATTCTGGAAAAAGCACCAAAGCCATACACATATACTGACTATTTCAAATGGCATGAACATGAGCTTACCTCCACCCTGCTTTTCTGTCCTTAAGATGTACATACAAAGATTAAACTATCAAGTCTTTCCCATGAAAACAAGTGAGGCTTTCCAGATATGGACAAAATGTGTTGAAAATAATTGGAAGGAAATCGAGTACCTCTGGGTGAAAGAGAACTTAATCGTACCCTAACAAAAGAGCCACAGAATTATATTTCACATTTTGTGTGATATGGGGCTACCATGTTCAAAACTCAACAACTCAAACCTTATAAAAGATAGAAACATAATATTTGCAGTTTCCAAAAGGTACATAAACATTTTGTAATACAAAATGAGTTAGTAAGCACATTCACATTAAATAAATATCAAACTATATTAGTTTCATAAATCATTTATATAGGAATAATGAAAAAAAGTAACATACGTAACACTTTGGGGTGCATATTTGCTTTCAAAGGTCCATATCTGTGATGCAAAAATAGCTTGCTTGGATGATATAGCCAATTTGGAAATCTTACCCTATGGTTTGCACTTTTCAGAAGCCATGTCATTTACTAAAATTATCAAAGATGTTGATGGGTAATGTATATAATTGGCTGTTACAGGGTAATGGTGCCATTACTAGAGTGCTAGCATATTGCAAAATTCTTGCAAGATAAATCTGATAGGGGAGTAATAAGTTGTAAAGGAAAATTCTTTAAAACCCTTGGATGATATATGAAGATTTGCTCTAGTCTACCTGATGGTTTTTCTTTGATCTTTTAAGTTGTTACTCACACATTGCACTGAATGTTACAAACTTTCCGCGAGTATTATGTCCACTATATTTGATGTCTCTATTAATGAAAAAAGCTTTTATGGTAGTTTATATTTTGAGTTACTTCCTCAGCAAATGAGCCAGAGTAAAAAGAAGTACATGGACCTGTGCCAGCATGCAAATAAGTACAAGCAGGTCGTGTTGGAGACCATATCTTGAATGTTTAATGGTATTCAGAGAGTAACGTATGTAACCTGGGCTGTAAAATAGTGTAAGACACCATAATAAGGAACTTTAATTCATTTGAATTGCAGCCTTATAGATTTACTATATTCACTGACGGATGTAATACATGTATAGTCAATAACTGCCATACTGATACTTGGAAATAACATATGAAACACTAAGTAACATATACAACGGCAAAAACTCAAGACATTTATAAAATAAATGCTAAAAATTACGTAACTGTGCTATAAGAAGTTCTTAAACTTGTGCCAGACTTCAAAAAAAGTGTAAATATGTCTTGTTGGAGACATTATCAGGAAAATTTAATGTTATTTTGCGGGTAACGTACGTAACATGATGTTACCCGCTAACGCTGCCACTCTCAGAGGGCTAACATATTTCAATTTGTGGCTAATATAATGTAGTATCTGGAAATTATAGTGTACGAAATTCCCCCTGGGGGAAGTGGGGTCTATAGACAGCGCCAGGCCTGGAGAATTACATTTTACATTTTTCTGTGATATGGGGGTACCATGTTCATCATCTAATAACTCAAAAAGTATATAAGATAGAAACGTAATGCTTGCAGTTTTGAAAAGGTAAATAAAAAATCTTTAATGTAATGCCAAATTAATGAACATAAACCGGTTTCAATAAAATTTAAGACAAACCATATAAGATGCATTTTTCATTTAAAAGGGGGTTCAATGAAAAAATGTAACATACACTACATTGGGGGTGACTATATATGTTTTCAAATGTCATTATCTGTGGCCCAGTAATAGCTTATTTAGAAAATATAACCAATTTGGAAATCTTACCATTTCTTTTGCACTTTTCTGAAGTCTTAAAAAGATTTTTAATTATCAAATATTTTGTAGGGTAACGTATGTAACAGGTGTTACAGCTTAACGCTGCCACTTTTAGAGGGCTAACATGTTGCAAAATCCTTGCAAGACATTGGGCTTCAAGAAAAATATGGTCAACAAAGTTCCCCCTGGGGGAGGTAAACCATATCCAGCCAGTGGCCTATCAGACTGTGCATACACACAGGCTGGTATGCGCCTTTGCCGGTCAAACATACCACATTGTTGGAAATTTCATGTCTCATGTCGCGGCTAAATAATGAACATTGCATGTAACAATTTTCTGTAAAAGGCAAGTGTAAGTCCAGTCAATATTTGATGGTTAACATTTCTAACTGTTTTTTTTTTATAGAAATTCTTCAGGTCAATACAAAGCATTGCAGCATAGCATTTAAAGCCAATTAAATGTTACATTAAATTCTGTGGCGTTTCAGCTCCCATCTATTTTCGTGTTAAGTTACATTTATTTTCTATAGTGTATATACATGGACGTACAGTCAAACGGTCTTAAGCGGACACTCAAAATCGACATAACAAAGATCTAAATAGTAAATGATAGCTTAATGAAGGTCGAAGTATTTCAGAATGCTCCCTTTGGAGCATTCTGCAATACGTTTGATCTTCATTAAGCGACAATTGGTCTTGATAACAATTTGGGTATTTTTGAGAGTGCCCGTTTTAGGCAAGTTTTACTATACCGCTTTTGTTTATCTGGATAATCAGGAAAGCCTTCAGGTATAAGAGACATGAGGTTATCAAGTAGCTTCCATACTCCTGGAACTGGCTCTTGTCCTAGAGGTCGAACGGCATGAAACCGGCATATTTCTTCAGCTATCAGTCTAAAAAGCAGAACCATTAATGGGACAGCACATGTATGAGGTGATTAGGGTTATTTGATGGCTAGTATTTTGCTATTTTTACTTCTGATGGCTGTTGTTTGGACGAGAATTATAAAGATAACTGCTATTTAGAACCTTCAGACCTAGCTGATAGCTGAAATATGGCTTTTGTAGACTTAACATACTACTGGTACATACATGCAAGCAGTGAAGGCTCTAGTGAGATTAACTGTTTGCTCCCCTGGCCCTTTACTGCTTGCATGCAGGATGAATAGTATACATGATAAAATAAGGAACATCTCCGCCAACTTCAACAAACAGATCTCACATCCAAGATGCTGCAGGTTCCTCTGTATTTGTAATTAGATGTATTCTTTGAACATTTTAAGTAAACCACAAATAAACCAAGTCCAAGATGTCAGTCACAAAATACGTTGCACCGCCCTAATTCAATTACTAAAGCGATGGATGGCTTGTTCAAATATAATGAAAATCGTGCCTGATTCGCTCGTGCGTTAAGCTAGTGGGGTCATCTCAAAACCGTTCGTTTCATAGCACGTGCATAAGAGAAAAATGGCACGTCATGCGAAACCCGTTCCTTTGTTCCTATATATGAGCATTCTTAAAGTTGATTCTGAGTATGCAAACGGCAGTTTTATGTTATGAACAGCCTATGAATAACGGATATCTTTTAAACTACCCCTTTCTGTCACGCCTATACGAATTTTACCTGTCAATAAAATACTTAGAAATTCAGGACGAATTCAATTTATTGCAAAATCTTCATCTATGTACACAAAAATCTGTTTGTGCCACAACCACCAGACTTTTTGGAGAAGTTGGCGGAATGTCTCCTCTACAACTTTCATCGCGAACTCATTTTGCTAAAATTGAAGATAAAAAAAGTTATTGCGAAAAATTAGATCTAAAAACTTGACAGCTGGAGGGTTTTTGTGTGTTTTTTGTTGTTGTTTTTTGTTTTTAAGTCTCTGCCAGGTAAAATCCACCATTTACTCAGTATATAAAGAAAAGCATGTAACAAACTGAAATGCAGCCCTATAATCCGTTTCTTGTTTACTGTCGTGAGTTGGCTCTCGGTACCGTTAGTTTAACAGGTGACTGGGCCCAGGGCGACGACAGTATCATAATTCGCACTATACCCTTTAGTATTTATTTCTCCAGGGCCATTCCTTCGAAAAAATATTGACTGTTATCTATGTGTTTAGAAGGCTTATCATACAAGTTACATGCTAAACTTGTATATATATATATTATTGCGCAGCTCCATACATGCCTCACTTATAGCTAAAGAAGCTGGCATTGTAAAATTGATCCATTATTTTGAAGTTTACATCAGGATTTTTCAACTTGAGAACAGTAAATTATGTTTACCGAGGCGAAGCTGAGGTGAACATCACTTTCGAGTGTTGACAAATCCTGATGTTAACTAAAAGAGAATGCATCAATTGTTTTATGATGACTTTTCCTAATTTCATAATAAGTCTTTTCATATAAATGTACTCAAGTTATATGTTTACAAGCTTTTTTCGACAATGTTTTTCCATTTTCTGAAACTCTTATGAGATGTGTAAAGGAATTGTATTTTTTTAATCTTGTTTTCATAAACTGATTAAATTCTTAATTCAAAACATTTGGCCTATGATTAAGACATACGTGTAAGAAAGCATGTTAATCTGATTTCAGATCTCCAATGCATATTTCTACCTGTGCTGGGCTAAGTTAAGTTCGTAACTAATGTAAAAGTTTTGAAATGTCTATTTTTAGCTGTCTAGCAGCATTGACAAAGTTGTCTACCTGTCCTGAGCTAAATTTAGTTCATCAATGGTCGACATAAAGATCTGCAACCACCCGTGAATGGAAACTTGTTTCATCCAATCAGAGGTGGTCTTTTATAGCGGACAGATAACAAAGTATGGCATGCCATCCATTTTTCAGTTGCATAAATCTTGACCTATTTCGGTAAATCTTTAGTGCTTTTTCCAAACTTACTTGGAAATTTTCTTATCTCTGGACGATTCTAAGTAGATCATTTCTCCGTGTATGTACCCATAAGCTATACCATTTTCAAAGGCTGCGTAAAGTGGTGCACACAGTCCAGCTTCATGTAATACCTGTAAAAAGGAATCGATTGTACTAATCATGTATACGTCAATCAGTCAAAATTGATCGACTTCTTAAAAGTTTCGACGCCAGCCTGAGACCATTGACTTAAATGAAATCTAGTATTCATTGCAAAGTAAAGCCTTATTTTGTATGCCCCTTTTAAAAACTTGACAAAGTGGCTGTTGATGGCGAAAAGTCAGGTAAGTCGTTTGTCATAGACATCGATTATAGTATTCCATTCCGTTTCAACTCCTATTTTTAGGGGTTTTCCATACTTTTGTTGTCTGTACTTGTGCTAGCTCAGATCCAGAGAATTTCGTCAGGCTTGTTTTCATCAGGCCAGTTGTGATTCAATATTGAATGCTGGCTGAGGAGGCCTTGTGATTTTCCAGGATGTCAGAACCGGTTTTCCAAAGTAAATATGGGCCTCGCTGTGAGAAAACCTGTCTTCGGGGTTTCCGCCGAAGTAAGATTCAAACCTATCTGCTGAACTACAGAGACTAGCTTCAAAATCGAAATTTCGCTCGTAGCAAGTCAAAATATAACACTTTCCATAAGCGAATAACAACGGTACTGATCAGGCTGCATGGATGCGCAGGCTGGTCTGCGCCTTTGTTGTTCGCAGTCCCCCGAATGCAGTTTTTCTCGCGTCGAGGCCCACATATAGCTTGTCATTTTCAGGTCGGCAACGTTTCAGGTCCAATATTACAATTTGTCATTTTCAATGCCAGCAATACAAAGGGAACATTATAGCCATGTCATTTTCAGGACCAATATTACTATGGAAACATAAAGCATTGTCATTTCCAGTTGGGGAGACCCTAGCCTCCGCACATCTGGATCTGCGCATACAATACTTGGTTATAAAATGTCCAAATTATCTAGTTCATTAGTACCATGGATTAAAAAACAAATGCTATCTGCCAACCCATCTCTAAACATTCCAGTGGGAAGTGGCAAACTAAATGGAATGCTTTAGATGAGTTGGCAGGTAGGATTTGTTTTTCAATTCTGTCGTTTAGACAACGCAGAAAGCACACTTTAAAAGCCCTATATCATACGCCACAGCAAGAAATTGCAAATTTTAAAAAATGCTCTTTTGTCTATACTGGTAGTGTCCCCGCATACATGAAAATAGTTTTCAAAAAGATATCTAGACATACACTCCCGAGGCAAAAGTTATAAAATCGGCATATTTTGACATTGTGACGTCATGTTCTATATTTGATAAATATATATTTTCAGAATACTTTCTAATCTCTTGTTATTAAAATAAGCATAAGCGCTTAGCTAAATCATTTGCCATTTACAAGTTTGAAGCAAGTAAAAAGTATCAGGTTTCTTTAGTAGTCAAGTATATTATACCTTCCAAATGCGCTTCTCCTCTTCTCTGTCTAACCACTGATTTGTCCCCTCACCTTCTACACGGATCAAAACTACATCTCCCTCAAAATTTCCATCTTCGAAGTAAGCAAATAAGATATTTGTTATTCCACAAGTTAACTCCTAGAAAGCAAATACAGCACATTTAAACGTTTTGCTTCTTTGCGATTAAACAAACACAAACATTTGTGCGTGTTGATACTTTACGCCCAGCCAACAATTTTTCAGTCCTTCGGGGCATTTTCTGAGTTAACCTTTAATGCGCCAATTGCAACAAAAGTCGTCTATTTTTCTCGTCTGCTGAAATGTTTAAGAACCTCTATGACAAACAGTGTGGACCCAGATCAGACTGCTCCCATAGAAGCAGTCTGTTCTGGGCCCACGCCGTTTGCTTATATACTTAATTAGTCAGTAATGTTAGACAATTATTTGAGCAGACGACTTCAGCAGACGACATTTTCAAATGCATCTTTTTCTTGGCGCTTTAAGGGTTAAAGCAGTACCAAGGAGAGAATAAAGGGCTTTGCTCAAGGACGCGACAAAATTCCTTCATTGAGTCTCGAACCAACTCAGCCAAGGTGCTCCTCTAAAACAAAGGAATTCCAACGTCTTCACTGTGATGGCTAGATGTTCTTCACTGTGATGGCTGGATGTTCTTCACTCAGTGTGATGGCTAGATGTCCTTCACTGTGATGGCTAGATGTCTTTCACTGTGGCGACAAGATGTTCTTCACTATGATGGCTAGATGCTCTTCACTGTGGTGGCTAGATGTTCTTCACTGTGATGGGTACATGTTCTTAACTGTGGTGGCTAGATGTTCTTCACTGTAATGGCTAGATGTTCTTCACTTTGGTGGCTAGATGTTCTTTGCTGTGATGGCTAGATGCTCTTCACTGTGGTGGCTAGATGTTCTTTACTGTGATGGCTACATGTTCTTCACTGTGACGGCTAGATGTTCTTCACTGTGATGGGTAGATGTTCTTCACTATGATGGTTAGATGTTCTTCACTGTGGTGGCTAGTCTCTCTTCACTGTGATAAGTAGATGTTCTTCACTGTAAGGATAGATGTTCTTCACTGTGATGACTAGATATTCTTCTTTGTGGTGGCTAGATGTTCTTCACTGTGATGGCTAGATGTCCTTAAATGTGATGGCTAGATGTTCTTCACTGTGATGGCTAGGTATTCTTAAATGTGGTGGCTAGATATTCTTCACTGTGATGGCTAGATGTTCTTCACTATGATGGCTAGATATTCTTCACTGTGATGGCTAGATAATCTTCACTGTGATGGCTAGATATTCTTCAATGTGATGGCTAGATGTTCTTCACTGTGATGGTTAGATGTTCTTCACTGTGATGGCTAGATGTACTTCATTGTGATGGCTAGATGTTCTTAACTGTGATGACTAGATATTCTTCTTTGTGGTGGCTAGATGTTCTTCACTGTGATGGCTAGATGTCCTTAAATGTGATGGCTAGATGTTCTTCACTGTGATGGCTAGGTATTCTTAAATGTGGTGGCTAGATATTCTTCACTGTGATGGCTAGATGTTCTTCACTATGATGGCTAGATATTCTTCACTGTGATGGCTAGATAATCTTCACTGTGATGGCTAGATATTCTTCACTGTGATGGCTAGATGTTCTTCACTGTGGTGGCTAGATGTTCTTCACTGTGGTGGCTAGATGTTCTTCACTGTGATGGCTAGATGTTGGAGCTAAAACTATTTCAACAAACTGCTAAACCTCAAAATTGGTGGCATTGTAAGTTTTGAAAGTTTGAAAACCCCTTATGGATGCCATTAAAGGGCGTAAATGAAGTATATTTGTATAGTTTTCTGTTCCGCTTGAAACATCAGCGACACAAACTGATCAGTCACCCGAATCCGTTTTGGATTGTTAAACGTATACACTTTTATCGACCTTCATAGAGTATTCAGTACTTTTGTGAAGAGTGCTTCAGTACTTTTGTGAAGAGTGCATACAAAAAACATGTTCTTATTTCTCAACCAAAACATATGTTGTACTCAAAGAACCTTCTTAACTAGACGGTTAACTATTTTGTGCATCCAAACATATGTTAAAACCGTTAGCTAAGAAAATATTCACAAGTTTACGCTCAAAAATTTGTTTATCTTAACCTGTGCTGTATAATAGTTACCTTTGAGCAGATATTTACATGTATCCATGACGGTCGAATCACTTGTAAAATCTGAAGAACTTCTGGTAAAAGTGGATTTTTTCTCAACTTTCCAGCATCAATTCTCACACTGACGTTATGCCACATTCCTGCTTATTCAATTAGCTTCCTTATAGTTTTTACAAGTATTAGCTTTTTTTTAAGTTTTTTATTACATGGCATAAAGGTGATTGTCTTATCAGAAAAAAGCAGTGTATGTAGCACTTGTGGACTTTTAAGTTGATTTACATGTACATGTGTCACTTTCGACACACGTATCAATCATAATAGGTACAAACCCATATCATATTCACGCCAGGTAAACTTTCAAATTGACCACCGGCGGTGGTCAATGTAAAAATGAAATGCTTCCTGTGGGAAACTTGAACACTTCCTGTCACTAGTTACCTTGGGGAAGCGGAGGTAACAAGTAAGATTTTTCTGGTCCCGAAACATATTTTTTAAAAATCAAAGAATTTCGTGGTATCAGTTTTTACCATTGTATGTTATTAAAAATTTAAACTTGTTACTGCTATCGCTTGTGTCATGCTTGCTCAGTGGCGAGAACAAAAGTACAAAGTGGACAAATGCAGGTAAAGTATCTCTGAAGCTTCCAGTGACCCTGTATCGTTGCAGTCACATGCGTCTATATAAATTACGCTTTTAAAGTGACAAGGTTAGCTTTTAAAAAAAGCTTAAAACCATCGCATGGCGTTTTAAAGTTATAAAAGAAGAACGTTATAGTGTTTTCATATTGCATTTGCTGAATGCTGAAGCCACTCTTTTCAGTCTTTCGTGTGTTTCAAGCTCCAAGTAGTTTTTTTGTTTTAGATAACGATTTTTTCATATGTGATCCATTGGAAGCAAAAAAAAACACAGGAAATATGCATATTCCAGTAAGACTCTGCTCATGAAAACACTGAATAGTGGTAGAGTTACCCCTCTCCCCAGCAGTATGTATAGGTCATACAACCGTATTTCCCATTCGAAGTCAATGCACATATATAATGCCTAGGGGGCATATTGTAACTTACCCATCTACATTAAGTTATTTTGTCACACTTAGCCTAGGATATCCGTCCACGTTTCGGATCTGGATTCTAGTGGTAAGGTCTCTTATTGGCCTTTTCGTTTTTAGAAGCAATCCGGTATCCAATTTTCGTTTTTAGAAGCAATCCGGTATCCAAAGTATATCAACATTGCTCACGCAATGGTGGAATTTTGGAAGTAGCCTGATCGACAGGGAGTTTGAGAAAGAACAGTAAAAGACACTGCTGCTGAGGAGTTAGCAACTTGCTAATAATGGAACAGGCCCGAATCGAACACGCGCCCATGGAAGATCACTAACGTATATCACCATCGCTGATGCGATGGTGAATAATTCAGACTTTTTTTCATATGCATATTAATAGAGCTAACAGTATACTGGGAACCATATGGACATTAATTTTGTTGAAATTGTTCCAATTAGCCCATACTTAAATTGCACTCACATGCCACAGGGGATCGCCATTATCACTTGAATACTCCAAGAAGAATTCCTCAGACAGCACTACAGAAGTGCAGTTACCAGGTCAAACAGGTTAATTACAGTCATTGTTTGATGTTCGGTCTGATCTATTTCTAAACTGAGTGTCAAACAGTTTGGATCCAGATCAGGCCTGACAACAAGTCAGACCTCTTATCAATTTTTTTTAGTAAAGCTTATCAGCAGACGACACAAACAGGTTTAAAGCAAAATGGTATGAGGATCAAGCACCGCATCTGCGTTTGATTATAGTCTGATCAGTGTTTTCACAGTAACATAATGGGTAGCTAAGTATCCAAGTTTCGAGGAATCTAGCTAGAATTGGCAGATGCATGAACAAACAGCCGAAACTCAGATCAGCCGGGATATAGACAATGTATGGTCAGAGTCTTTGTTGTCTGCATGGACCAATGCGCAGGCTGATCTGAGTCTGTTGGGCTTACACGCCATTTTGTTGGTTTGGACCTAATAAACTGGACTTGGTTTGAATTTTCAAGAATTTGCTCAGATTTATTGATATGATAATAGGAATGATAAAAATTATGACATTAGATAATGCAAATGCATGTACTCTTTGCGCATACAGGATTATTTTTTATTTTGAATGTCTTAATTGTCTGCCTTTTTCTTAAAGAAATCACATTTCCAAAATACTCTTTTCTAGAATGCGATTAGAGCACCAAACAGTTTGGATCCTGATCAGGTCCCTTATTTTGTCAGGCCTGGTCTGGGTTCAAAATGTATGCAAAGCAGAAGATATCATGAACAGAGCTAAATGTTACAATTTCAATTGATGTTATTAACTATTACATACTTAGGGTCTCTGAACCAGACTGCATATTTCTGGAGTGCAAAAATGTAACGTAGGCCGTGTCTAAAACAATTCTCAAACCATTATTACTCAATGAAATAATTGAATGGAAGCACAATCTTATTATAAGCTCTCTTCACTGAGATGTGCCACGATTAACTCACAGCTGAGGTGACCAGACGCTTGAATTCAAGCTGTTTGACAAGCATGAAGGAGAACATGTCAGCAGCCAGTTATTTGTTTTATGGGCAATAAACAGACTTTGAATCACCTTAGCTGATGAAGAAGCAGAGTGGTAAAAATGAATTAGTAATTAATGAGGAATTTATTTTTGATCAAAGTAAATATTAATAGGGCCTGAATATTCCCTTTAAGATGTAATTTCATAGACAGCAAACGCTTTCATTTCAATACACAGATCCATTTTACGTAAAAAATACGGTGGTCAAATTGACATATGGTGATTATAATAATGGTAAATACTCTATGAAAATGTGATTCTTAATTTGGTTTTCTGTTAGCGTCTGTTACAAACGTCTTTGATACATCTTCTGGGTACAGTTACAGCAAAAATATGGCTGTTTGTGTTAGTTTGTTAGTTTTGCTCGTCCAAAGACATAGTTAAGGCAATAAGAAAGTCAATTTGAAAGTTTACAGGACATGATATTGGAAGAGGCTTCAAAATATATTAAATTTTTCTATACTATTGCGTCCTAAATGCATTCTTGGCAAACAGTGAGGCCCAGATGAAATGGAGAATCTACTGATGGACATGTCTCTAAAATGTTACGCACTTTTAATAATAGCTTACAGCAATTGAGTGCATACTATTATGGAATAAACTGTTCATATTTTGTCAAACCAGGCCGATATGCAATCTAGGGCAGTAATAAACTGTTCATATTTGACGAACCAGGCCGATAATACTACATATAACTTGACACATACAGATGAGCTTGGCCAATGCTACTCGACGAGTGCAATTCATCCCTAATATTCGAATTATTTTTTTCACTATTCAAAAGTTGTCTCTTGCTAATGGAATTAATACATGTACCATTTTACACAATCATCATAGAGTTAGATAAAAATTGCGACCAGTAAAGTCACAGCTGCTATGCAGCGAAACTTGACACAAAATTAGCAATTTTCCTGTTTCCGCCAAAAGCCTAATTCCAAAAAGCAAAATAATTAGGGGGATTTTTTCTAAGTTCCTTCGTATTAAAGAATATATCTTTCATACATTGAAATGGTAGGTATTATTTCAACTGGTATATCGGGTGACTAAGTCATATGTACTTTATTGAAAAAGATGATATCTACGAACTTTGTAATTCCATCATCGTTGAAATAGTTGAGACATTGTCTTGCATAAGATTACAGCCTCGTTTTTAATCCGAAAACTACATACTCATATTGCAGATAACATTTATTCACTGTTGTCTATTATATAGGGGTAAACAAAATATTTGTCTTGCTGCATACCCCGGACGCAGTTTTTCGCGACGTGGAGCTTACCAAACGCCCCCTTTGACGTCGATGCAACGAAAGTGTGCGACTTCGTGTGCGCTTATATAGTGAGCCCGCGCAATAAAGTTGAATGTATAAACCCGGATTTTCTGGCCACGCACTTTATCTACTTAATGTGAAAAGCTTATATTTTATTAGATGGTGTCTGTTTTCACATCTTTATTTATTTTTTAAACATTTCGGATGATCAGTCAGCCTGTTATAAGTGCTGAAATATAAAGAGATACCTTCTCCCGCCAAATACTGCCACCAGCGACCCCAACATAAATAGCAGCTTTGATAAGATATTATTGGATGATTAAACGAGACTTACATGTAAGGTGAAGTTTGATCGATATTATATCGACTGTTGACTCCTTTGGGGATAACACAGAGATGACGTAGCCATCCAGCACCACTCATACTTCAGAGCACTATGGCAGGCGATAGTGGTGTTTTCTTCCACCATCACCTGCGATCAAAGTGAAGAATCAAAAAAAGCCAATATGGGTTGGGAAGGGAGGGTGTGCGATCCCCAAAGGAGTCGACAGTCGATAAAATATCGATCAAACTTCACCTTACACGTAAGTCTCGTTAAGCCCCAGTTACACAGTCACGATTCAAGCCCCGATTCACCACGACTCATCCCGAATTGAGACAGATGGTAAAATCGGGTTGCGTCGGGATGGAAAAAAAGAAATTCCAGCATCAATACGATGTCTCACGATGCTCCTACGGTGTCTGCACGATTCATCTACGAATCCACTACGACTCAAGACGGCAGCGCTACGATTCACCACGGTGGAGCTTCGAATGCACACGATGCTTCCACGATTCGATACTGTGCTACTACGATTCAAGCCGGTAGCGCTACGATAGCATCACGACCTCCCACGAATGTGCACGATTTAGTGGTTGGCATATGACAGTTGGCAAAATTATGACACCAAATATCATATTCTCTTTGACCTTTGACGAAGCCAGTCATGCCAAAACGAAAAACTTCATCAAAATAAAAAAGTCACCTGACCAACCGGCTAGGCTCAGTCCTGTCCCAAGTCTGGTTGTATCAGATGATGAGTCAACTCTGGGACAGGCTGATCGTGATCCCCCTGCGAAAGAGGGACAGACAGATCTAACAAGCGAGGAACAGACTGATAGGCAGCCAGCCTGTGCAACTACTATGTTCACTTGTGCAGCATTCTGTCCAATTCAAGCTGCAAATTAGCCATTTGAAGTCTCTGGATATTATCCATGATGCTAACTCAAATTCACTTTTGAAAATGATTTTTCAGCAATGATACCTCTGTTTTTATACTAGAATCCTGTGTCAGTGATAACCCGATTCACCACGAACGCCCACGAAAACTAGGAATGATCCCGATCCCGCTACGGTAGAGCTACGATTTAGGCCACGCCCACAATCGAACACGATTCACCCCGACGAGTTTAAACGGTTTAAACTCGTCGTAGCCTTGTCGTGGAGGTTGCCGAATCACCAGGAGTATTCACGAATCACCACGGTACTACTAGGATTCGCGCCGATCTCTCCACGGTGCTGCTACGACTCATGCCGATGCATCACGACTTGATAAATCGGGGTAAGTCGTAGCTCCGTCGTGGCCAAACTCGTGACAGTGTAACTGGGGCTTTACACTGTCACGATTTTAGCCACGACGGAGCTACGACTCACCCCGATTTATCAAGTCGTGATGCATCGGCATGAGTCGTAGTAGCACCGTAGAGACATCGGCGCGAGTCCTAGTAGTACCGTGGTGATTCGTGAAGAATCCTGGTGATTCGGGAACCTTCACGACAAGGCTACGACGAGTTTAAACCGTTTAAACTCGTCGGGGTGAATCGTGTTGGATTGTGGGCGTGGCCTAAGTCGTAGCTCTACCGTAGCGGGATCGGGATCATTCCTAGTGGTATCGTGGTAGTATTCGTGGTCATTCGTGGTCATTCGTGGTCAATCGTGGGCGTTCGTAGCGAATCGGGTCATCACTGACACAATATTCTGGTATAAAAACAGAGGTATTATTGTTGAAAATCATTTTCAAGAGTGAATTTTAGTGAAGCGCATCATGGATTATGTCCAGAGATTTCAAATTGCTAATTTGCAGCTTGAACTGTGACTGTTGTAATTTTACCGCAGCTTTTCTTTTAAATGGCATGACTGACTTCGTCAAAGATTGAAGAGATAATGATATTTGATGTCATATTTTTGCAAACTGTCGCCGGGGGGGGGGGGGGGGGTGGGGGGGGGGGGGGGTACTCTGATATTTTCATACATACGTAGGCACGGGTAATTTTTGGGGGCTCAAAATATTGAAGTTCAGTTTTTTCGGGTTTTCAGAAAAATGAAATTTTTTGGGTACGAAGATTTTGTGGATATTTTTGGGGGGTCATCACAAAATTAGACTATATTTAGGGGTCATTTTTATGCACTTTTGGGTCTTTTTAAGGTCAAGGTACAGAATGGGGGTATTTTGGGGGGTTGCTAAAATTTCAAATATTTTTGGGGGTTCTTGAAATTCCTGTTTTTTTTTTTTTTTTTTTTTTTTTTGGGGGGGGGGGGGGGGTGAACGGTAGATGTTAGGCCCGAGCCAAAGTTGGAAGAAAAAATGAGAGTACCCCCCATCCCCCCCCCATGGGACTGTCGCCTGACAACCACAAAATCGTGCAGATTCGTGGGAGGTCGTGACGCTACCGTAGCGCTACCGGCTATAATCGTACTAGCACCATATCGAATCGTGGAGGCATCGTTAGCATTCGTAGCTCCACCGTGGTGAATCGTAGCGCTGCCGTCATGAGTCGTAGTGGGTCCGTAGATGAATCGTGCTGACACCGTAGGAGCATCGTGAGACATCGTATTGATGCTGGAATTTCTTTTTTTCCATCCCGACGCATCCCGATGCAACCCGATTTTACCATCTGTCTCAAATCGGGATGAGTCGTGGTGAATCGGGGCTTGAATCGTGACAGTGTAACTGGGGCTTAACTGGGGCTTTAAATCATCCCATTTTATCGACTGATGACTCCTTTGGTGGAACCCACAGAGATTTTAGAGTTTGATTCTTCACTAATATATGAATTGATTACGCTAATATAAAAATCGTTAGAGTAAAAACAAAACCTAACTCGAACTGTCATAATCAATCTCAATGATTCACAACAGAAAAACACAATATTTATTATTGTTTGAGAAATAAGTCATCGTAAATTTATTAACCGAATGCATTCTATTGGCTTACTAAAATCACCCAGATTTAAACACCCTGCATTCACTGATAATGTATAATGACAATGGATACCTCATACCTATATCGTTATACAGTGTAAAATTGGTCTTAATCCGGTAAATGTTCTCAGCAGCAGCTAACAGCTGTGCTAGGTACAATTGTTATATGACTGGAGAGAATCCTGTCTCCTGATTGGCCCAATTTGTCTTAATAAATCTCTATGTCTACCTCAAAACTGGCCTAAACTGGCTCAGAAGGTGATATAGGATGAAATCCAGCTCAAACTAGTTTCCAGAAGTTAATAATTTTGACACTTCTGCAATATCACCCTCTAGAGAGCTAAAAATAGCATGATGAGTATAAAACTAGCATGTGCTGCATGAAATTGACATGTTTGCTGTTTCACATCCCAACAGGTAAACTAAATACCCCGGCATCCAATTTAGGTTACCTTGCACCCCCCCCCAGGACAATTTTTCATGGGTGTCAAATTGTTCATTGGGACCCCCTGGATGGGAAACGAAGGTGTCCTAAAAAAAAATTGGTTTGGGCTATGTGAAATTGCATGGTTTCTATGCCAACCCATAGCGAATTTGAGAAGGGGGGTCTGCCTATAAAATTACTCATATCTCAGCTGTTACTTATCCTAGACTACTAAACTTAATACCAAATTAAAGCTTAGACATATGCCTAATATCCCCTTGTTGCATATGGAAATGATCTAATTTGCATATTCATAAATATTTATGAAAACATTAAAAATGTGTTTCACGAATGGGGGTATACGTACAAGATCAATAATATCTCAGCTGCTTTTAGTTGTAGAGTACTAAAATTTGTACTAAAATAAAGCTAAGACATAGGCCTTTCATTCCTTGGTCAAATATGCAACGTACCTTATTTGCATAATTTGCATATTCATGAATATTAATAAAAACGCTAAAAAATAAGGGAAAATCATTACAAATATAAATAGGCTGATTTCATCCCAATATTGTCATTGTTGCATGTTTTAATATAATCAATGTTACAATTTGACAGGTCCAATCATCCAGTGGTCCTATATGAATATTATCTCATTTGAATATTCATGAAAATGCCTGAAAACATAAAAAAATGAGGGAAAATCACATAAAACTATAAGCCTAGGGGAGGGGTTAAGGTACGATCTATCCTGCACTCCTAGGGCCTTTTAAATTCATGCCAAATTGTTCAGTGGGACAATCAGAATGTGAAATGAAGTTCTCCTCACAAGGAATTAGGTATGGGCTACGTAAAAATGCATGGTTTCCATGGCAACCGCTTATATGATTCTCGAGATTGGGGGTAGGTCTACAAATTCAATCATATCTAGGGTTCAACTTATCCTAGAGCACTAAAATTGGTGTCAAATTAAAGCTTAGACACATGTCTTTCTTCTTGTGGTCAGATTTGTAAATCATCTAATTTGCATATTTATGAATATTAATGAAAACCTACAAAAATGAAGTAAAATCATAAAAAAACAACATAAATGAACATATTTCAGCACAAAAACATCATCAAACCACCATTGTTGCCAGTTTTTATATCCTCAGTGATTCAATTTGATAAGTTCTTTCATCCAGTGGTCCTATATGAAAATTATCTCATTTGCATATTCATGAATAATTATGAAATGTTTTGTAATTAAAGAAAAAATCTTAGAAAAATTAAGGGATGTACATATAAAATGACAAATATTTCACCTACCATGTGTTCCAGTGTTTCAAACCTAGTGCCAATTTAATGCTTAGACATCGTACTTTTACCATAAGGTATAATATGAAAAATATTTATCATGAATATTCGTGATTTTTAATGTAAACAGAAGAAATGAAAGAAAAATTGCGGCAAAAATCAAGGGGGTGCACTTCCAAAATTACTCATATCTCAGTAGTTAAGTGCCCAATAGTGCCAAACCTGATTTTAAGTCAATGCATAGACACAACATGTTTACCAAAATGATCCAATTCATAACACATCAAATTTAAATTCTCATGAATATTGATGAAAACATGAGAGATTAAGAGAAAATACAGGAAAATTAAGGGGGTATAGCTACAAAGTGATTCATATATTGGCTTCCAATTGCCCAATAGTAACAAGCTTGGTACCATATTAAACAACAAAGTCCTAAGTAAAATTGAGTAAAAGAAAAAAGTATAAAATTTATAACAGCTGAGATATGAGTAATTTTGTAACTACACTGCTACCAATTTGTATACATTTTTTACTTGTATTTTTAAAGTTTTTTTTATTAATATTGATATTAAACAAATTAGTTAATTCTTATATCTTCCCACTAGGTAAATCTGCTATGCATAGACTTAAATTAAGTATATTGTTTGCTACTCTAGGGCAATTAGCAGCTAAGATATTGGTTATTTTGTAGGTATACCCCATTCATTTTCGGCGATTTTTCTCTTTATTCTAATGTTTATATTAATTTTCATGAATATGTAAATGCGACAACTGGCAAATATAACCATTGAGATAAAGGGCTGTATCATAGCAATAAGTTGGCACCTTGTTTGCTACGTAAGGGCCATAAGCTGCTGAGATATGAGTAATTTTGTAGGTATATCCCCTTCATTTTCAAATATTATTCTCAAAATGCTCATGGTTTCATCAATATTCATGAATATTATAATATGACCGTTTTAAAATTTGATGATTTGTTAAACAAACTATTGTCTTAGCATTAGTTTAAAACCAATTTTGGTACTCTAGGGCACTTAGCAATTGAGATATTATTAGATTTGTAAGTGCACCCCCTTGATTTTTCCGCAAATTTTCATTTGTTTCTTCTGTTTTAATTAAAATTCATACTTATTTATGATAACTATTTTTCAAAGCTGAACTTAAGGTAAAAGTACTATGTCTAAGCATGGATTTGGCACCAAGTTTGATACACTCGGACGCATAGCTGCTGAGATATTGGTAATTTTATACATACACCCCCTAATTTTTCTGAGATTTTATCTCTCATATCTAAAGTTTTCATTAATATTAATGAATATGGATATTAGATAATTTGCATATCTAACTACCAAATAAATTTACTATGTCCAGGGATTAGTTTGGTACCATGTTTAGTAATCTAGGATGAGATGTTGTTAAGATATGAGTATTTTTTGTATGTATACCCCCAATCTTTACAGTCGGCATAATGGGTTGCCATGGAAACCATGAAATTTCAAAAACCCAAATAACATTTATTTTTGAGGACAATATTTTTTTACATTTAAGTGGTCCTATTGGACAAATTTATGCCCATAATAGAATGTCTGATGTGTTCAATTTAGGTCTGATTACCCCTGTTGCATACTATAGTTTACCCATGCTTTTTTCCATCATTTTAAGATTTCATTAATATTCATGATTGAATTTGTAGGCCTACCCCCCAATCTCGAGAATCATATAAGCGGTTGCCATGGAAACCGTGCATTTTTACGTAGCCCATACCTAATTTCTTGTGAGGAGAACTTCATTTCACATTCTGATTGTCCCACTGAACAATTTGGCATGAATTTTGAAAGTCCCTAGGAGTGCAGGATAGATCGTACCTTAACCCCTCCACTAGGCTTATACTTTTTACGTGATTTTCCCTAATTTTTTTAAGTTTTCAGGCATTTTCATGAATATTCAAATGAGATAATATTCATATAGGACCACTGGATGATTGGACCTGTCAAATTGTAACATTGATTATATCAAAACATGCAACAATGACAATATTGGGATGAAATCAGCCTATTTATATTTGTAATGATTTTCCCTTATTTTTTAGCGTTTTTATTAATATTCATGAATATGCAAAGTATGCAAATAAGATACGTTGCATATTTGACCAAGGAATGAAAGGCCTATGTCTTAGCTTTATTTTAGTACAAATTTTAGTACTCTACGACTAAAAGCAGCTGAGATATTATTGATCTTGTACGTATACCCCCATTCGTGAAACACATTTTTAATGTTTTCATAAATATTTATGAATATGCAAATTAGATAATTTCCATATGCAACAAGGGGATATTAGGCATATGTCTAAGCTTTAATTTGGTATTAAGTTTAGTAGTCTAGGATAAGTAACAGCTGAGATATGAGTAATTTTATAGGCAGACCCCCCTTCTCAAATTCGCTATGGGTTGGCATAGAAACCATGCAATTTCACATAGCCCAAACCAAAATTTTTTTGAGGACACCTTCGTTTCCCATCCAGGGGGTCCCAATGAACAATTTTGCACCTATGAAAAATTGTCCTGGGGAGGGGGGTGCAAGGTAACCTAAATTGGATGCCGGGGTAAAAGACTTTCATGAATTTTAACAACTGTTTTGTTATGTTTTGTTTGTTCATTTATCGTTGTTTTAATAAACAAAATGTAAAAAAAATGTTTTTTGATTAAATTTTACATTCCACATTTAGAGAATTAATATAAATTTCAAAATACTACATTAAAATTATTCAATAACAGCTGATAAACTTGTAAGAAAGTCCTTTGGTTGAAGATTGACTTCAGCAACAAAAATAATAGTAGAACCTTTTCATTCTAAGTTGAAAGGTCATATAACAAAACACTTATTGACTTCAATTTCGGTAGACATGAGGATTTATCTACCCTTAAAAGTGATATTAACCTCGGCCTAGCGGCCTTGGTGAATTATCACTTTTTCGGGTAGATAAATCCTTATGTCTACCTCATTGAAGTCAATAATTGTATAATATTGCCAATTCCCTGCATCTAGTGTGTGTTAAGATAGGGGATACATCTTGTGAAGTGTGTACTCTGCTAGCAATATATTCTAATGAATTAATATGAAAATGAATCGAACTAATTTCACCGTTTGACCTTTAAAAGGGTTGCAGAAGTATTAAAAATAGTGCGATTACATTTTAAGACAAAAACCCAGATTTTTTTTTTCATAATATGCTAACAAGCCTGATAGACTTCCTAATGATGGGATGGAAATATTGGAAAAAAAAGATTGATGACAAAGGATATGGACTCATTATCTAATCCAAACACTGGTCAAGCATTAAAATTCATTCAATTTTACACCCATCCCCATCCCACAAAATATTCGTTTTTGAAATCAACAAGTATTAAGAACACGTGGAATTAAAACTCTTGATTGTAACAAAGACAGATGTTATTCTGGGTCTGCAACGTTTATCCTTAACTACTATTGTCGTTTGCTTCGCAGACTGTTTAGATCAAGATCAAGTCCGATAAACTGTCGGGCATGATCTAAATCCAAACTGTTTTATGCTCTGATAGTGTTTTGAAAATAGAAGTAAAACATCACTAATCAACAAAAGCATGCAAAAATTGTGTTCTATATAATAGATCTCATAAAGGCTGTTTAATAGATTGGCAGCCAGTGCACTTAGAATCATGAAAATAGATTACTTTTATAGCAGAGAGGCGGTTTGGCCTATTAGTAGACCGTGAGCTGCTTATAGACCCCCTCCCCCCTGGGGGGATTTTGTACACTATGATTTTCTAAAGCTACACTATATATGAAACAAAATGACACATATTAGTCCTCTGGCAGTTTGGGCGTTACTGTGTTACAGCCTTGTTAACTACGTTACCCTATAACAGCTTTCAATCCTCTTGTGCAATTACAAACCTATACCTAAATCGTATTTATCAACATGCTAATAGCCTTAAAATCACAAAATGAAACGCAGCAAACAGCTGGTATGCATCAATACAACTTAAGTTTATTATACTGCAGTTATACGTTACTTACTTTCAAATATACTACTATTTAGGGTTGTGCTTCCACTAGACCATGAACTGCCAAAATATATATGAGGGGGAGTTTTATACACTATAATTTTATAAAACCGCATAACATAAGTCACAAAATAATGCATGTTACCTCTTTATGGGTTAGGGCGTTACCCTGCAAAAGTAGGGTTTAATACGTTACCCTAAAATAATAGGAAATCCTATAGTACAGCTGTATATATATCAAGCTGTTTCTTATTCTTACATATCAATATTATCTTGTCATTGAAATTAAATGACTAGCAGTATAAGTTTAACACATTTGGGCACCTTTTATAACTGTTACATACGTTACATTTTATTAAATACATTATTTTAGTGCAATATTAGCATCATATGAGGTTAAACTGCTAGAGAATGTAGATAATTGCCATATGAGGGCTCAATTAGATTAGAGAAACAATAAATATTACCTTTTTAAGATAAAATTCAAGTGGGATTAAACTCTGACTAAAGTGTGGGTGATGAAAAGGAAAAAAACTTGAACTCAAAGCAAATAAAATGCCGTTTCAATTAAGAGTGTTTTATCGAATATATGTAACAATCATTTACAGAAAATGCTTAATTCAATGATCAAACAATGTTTCTTAAATGCTAAAATAATATCACTTAACTGTCTTACACTTATATATGTTTAATTATCTTTATACATGAAATGATACATTGTATTATGCAAGACATTTTCCTCACTGTCTATAGTTCAATTTAGATGAAACATGATATTAAGCATGTAGTAGTTTAGTATGATCGCTTGACCATTATGTAAGCCAACAAAATACATATATAGCTTATCAGCTATTGATTACAACAACTAAATTGATAACAATCAAGGGAAGCTACCTTACAATTTCTAAAATTGTAAGTCATTTAAGCATGTTCAAAATCGAGAAATAAAGAATTAAAACAGGTGTTTATCCCATTGAACAAAAACTTAAGTTTTTTTTAAAAAAAAATCATAGTTGTTTCTGACCCATATATGGCACCCACCATGCCAAACCTATGATAATATCCCCAATGGTAATGAATCCCTCTATATCTGAAGCATGTCCAGTATACACTTTATCTTGGTGACATGCATAACACAAATATTTTAGGAGAATATAACACTTGTCATCTGCTTCATCTGGTTATACAGTTTTGTGAAGTAATGAAACATGACAGCACAACGTTTGTTCTCAAGGTTCTTTGTTAGTGATAAATTAAATTTTAAAGGGACAATACATAGAAAAGCTCCCTTGCATTGTTAGTATTGTATTGTAGACATGACTAACTAAATGGACTTAAATAAATTCATTGGTAATTTTTCTTTGACTTATTTTTGTCAATTATACTTAGTCTAACAGTGAAATTTTATTTTATTCCTATTTTGCATGCCAAATGAAAATATGATCCTGTTACACAATTACATCCTTCTAATCATTTGCATAATTCAATCAACCTTAATAGATTATAACTAGAAACGCAAAGAATAAATCAAATGAGCCAGCACATTTGATTTTGGTACATGTACTTATCACAGTTTCAAGAAATAAGGCAAAAGTTAGCCGGTGTAAATGTGTAGACTCATCAGAGCCTTTGCTGCCTGCATACACTAAGTTTAGATGTAGACCAGAACTAAGACAGCTGGCTCCACTGCGTCAGTATGGACGATTAATGCTGGCTTTGGCCAATATGTGAAAAGTACCAAAATCTCACATGCTGGTCAAATCTTCATTTGAGCACTTTATATATTACATTAAATAAGATCAGCAATTATTGTTTCCATCTAAATGCAATAATTTTCATACTTTTGCTACTGTCAAAGAACAAATCTGAGATAAGGTTTCAATATTTGGTATACTATATCATGCACACATGTAACACATACGACAATAAATACACTGCAATATATCTGATATTTATGATATCTTTTTCATTGTAAAAGAAATATGCTTTCTTTTGAAGATAATGAAGGAAAAAAGACCCATGGAAATCAGAAATCATAGATACTTATCAACAAAATTATGTATACTTTGTTAACATTACATGTAAGTTTATCATAGTAACACTGTTGATAGTGATTAGGGTGGCCTCTCAATACTATTTTTGTCAGAACAGTTGATTTTTTTGTATATATGTCATTTCTTCCAATCTCTGGTGTGTTTACAACTCATCTTATTAGTTCAATATTCATATAAAACTTTGCTATTGAGAATTCCTGCAATAATTTGGTCATGTCACATTCTGTATAGGAGAAATTAGCATCAGTTGTTTTGACATTAATTTATAAAACTAAGTAAGATCTCAGCACTGTTTTATATGTTTTACTTTGCCATCCAACATGCTTAAAGAACATTGTTAAATCTATTTTACATTAACTTGAATGACAGTTGGTCAAATTTGGTCTGCCCTTATTCTGGCCGATTAAGTCTTATAAATTTAAATTGGTATCATAAGTAACAACTAGACTGATTCTGTGGATATTATCATATCAAATGCGATCATTGTCACGCAAAAACCCATCATTAACACTTTTTTTCCCAGGTTCATGGAAGAATTCGTTCTTTGAAAATCATTTACTTATTTATAAAAAGTTTCCATTGCTTGAGCAAATAATCAGAAATACTATGTTGATTTCATTAAAATTTTCATTCATTAAACAGTGAAGATGCTGAAGATAACAAAGTCCATTTAAAAGCTAAAAATAAAGAAATGTGTCACCATCTGCATATGCAAATAAGATGTCAATTTAAAGTTATATCTGGAGACAAATTCTTTAAACAGTTTCAGAATACATTTACTTATGATGCATAGTATCTAATGTAACACATATCAAATTTTATCATACCAACTTATATATGCTTGATTCAATCTGGATTGTTAGCACACACTTTTGTATGCTACCACGTCCAACACAATATTCAGTTAAAAAGTAGTTGTATCACTGTAGATGAGCATACATAAATAAGGAGGAATACTAGCCTGTATCGTGTTACTGACTATGTTCGTATAATATGAACAAAAGTTAACTGGTTGCACTAAAATTATTTGGTTGCTGTTAAATAAGTTATTGAATTGAACTTAGTACCAAAAGTCTTCAGATAAGTATTACAAAATCTAAATCCACCTTTTATTACAATTTCAAACTCAATTTATACTGTCTTTGACATCATTTTGGACACACATAGTACCTTATGATATATTTAATATGGTAATATACATTACTTTAACAGTTTTGACAAAACATGGGAATATACTTTTTTATTCAGCTATCACTTGAGAACTCCAATATTCTTGTTAATGAAGTTTAAAAGCTATAAAGTTTGCCAAGTTGGTAAAAAAAAAAAAAAATAAGTTCAAAAATATATTATTTCACAAAAGCTAATATGCTTTGACAATTTGAGATAGTCTCTAAATATAAGCTGATAAATTCCATTTCAGACAAATTATTATCTTAATATCTATCAAACACACACAAAAAAGTTTTGAAATAATTTAAAATGCCCATTAAATGTATCATTTAGGGTATAAATCAATATATAGAACGCACTGAAGTTAATGTAAAATACATAACATATTGGCAATCAAACATCAAAATGATATTTTACACCAGAAAACATGTTTAATATCCCCTTTCAGTCTTGCTTATCAATAGAATGCTTATACATGGTGTTTAAAAGCATACAGATAGGATTGCATGCTGTATTTTAAAATGAAAAGATTTGTACTTTACATAACGTTTTCTTCAGGGTCGTCATATTCAACAGCTTATAACTCTTGGAGTTATTGAGAGAGAAGCGAGCTGTTTGCAGTTTTGGAATGGTCAGTAAATTGTCTTTCAGAGACATGTTATTTTAATCTAAAATATGTATTGAAAAAATTATCAAATGAAACTATTTAATAAAATTTTAATGATTTTTCAGGGTGTAGTTGAAAATGTAACGTAAATGACACCATAATGGGCCTAAATAACATTGACAAACATCAATATCTGCAGGAAATTAACTGTTCTTGTAAACTACTTGACTATTTAGCCAATTTGAACTGTTCAAGTACTACCTTAACAGCCTTCATTACATATTTTTTTTTTTTTTTTTTTTTTTTTTTAAAGACGGGTAACGTAATTAACACGCTGTAACACCCAACGCCCCAGCCGCCAGAGGGCTAACATGTTTCAAAAAGCTTGTTAGATGATACGCTATATGAAAAACATAGTCTACAAAATTCCCCCTCGGGGGGGGGGGCAAAACCCTTAGTAGCTCATAGCCTATAGGGTAAGAAAACTGTTATTTGGCTGACTAGATCGGTGATCCGGAAGAAAGGTTACAACATCATTGTACTTCAAAAGTTAAAAAATGTTGGAGAATGTTATTACATTGATATTAAGCTTTTTGCTTACTGCCTTGCTGGCGTGGACGAAGCGTTCATATTGGGTGAGTTCAGCTCTTTTAACCTTCTTAACCGCTTATGGCATCAGCAACCATCTTGTATTGAGTGCATAGGCACTTTATTACCTTTTCAGAATTTAGTGCATACGCACTTCAATCAGTGGTTTACAGATTTTCGGGAAACGTTATGTTGTCCATAACAACTTTGCGTACATAATTACAAAATTATGAAGTTTTCATGGCAGAAAAGAGATTTCAAAGTTATCTTAATGTTATAAGATAAATAGAATCTAACGCCCATGCTCTTGTATTATTGAATTTATTAAACTCGTTGCGAAAAAGCCTCGCATTTAATCTCTTTTCACCAACTCGCTTTATAAATTAAAAAAACAAAAAAAACAAAAAAAAAAACATCAGCACTCGTGTAAGATCCTCGATTTCTTGCACACCGGATAAGGATATCTGGGATTTTACCCTGGGATAGAAAATCTTATCTTATCCATGCTTTCTTACCCAGGACGTCAAGTAACGTCATCATGTTAAATTTCATCGCATTTATATACAGCGTATACAGGGACCTCTGGAAGCTTATTTTTAAAATAAATAAATATACATGTTTAAGTAAAAAAAAAAAAAACAATGGTGAGCAAGAAAAAGAATCCATTATTCGAGTGAGGGTAGGATAGAAATATCCGTCCCTCGGGATCACCGTTTGTCATCACTCGGCAAGCCTCGTGATGCCAAATGGTGATCCTCGGGAAGGATTTTTCTATCCAACCTTCTCACTCATGATATATTCTTATTATAATTGCACCTCTCATTGATATCCCAACGTTAATGTCAAATACACGCAATGTAAACAGTGAAAATGCATGCTGGTGCAATGCGTTATTGTTACGTTTTGTACTCGCTACTCGTGGATTATCATACCGCACAAACCATACAGGCCACTTACATCAGTGTAGGACCTGTACATTACACACTGGTATAGTCAGGGCCCTTAGGGACAAAAATAGGTCCCGTGCGAATTGTGTGCCGATTTATTGTGACCTATATCAAAACCTTCAATGGAGTCTTACCTTTGATTTAAAGGTGGTCACCCATCTCAAATCCGCGTCTGAGGCTAGTTATGACGTCATAAATATGGCGACCATAATGAGAAACTGCTCGTTAATAAACGCTATGGTTTGTGTTGGTATGGTCATATCTATCCAACACAAACGCTTTTTTTAACATAATATCAATTATTTTAGTCATATGATGGTTACATCAATGCTTTACCTGACTTTGACAATGAATTATTTCTCGATAACTATATTTTGCATGCAAAATACCGTAGATTTCCTACAAATACCCAGCTTATCGGGCCACCTTTAGACTGATGGCTGAGAATGTTATTGCCCCCACTCGGGAATTTCGCAAACTTATCATATCTAAAAGAAGATTTCAAGCTGCGTCTTCTAATAGATATTTGCACTATGTTCGCCTCGGCGTTAGTCTCTGACAGCCCGTTACATATGTTACCATATGAAATTTAGAAGAAAAAAAAAAGAAAATTAAAAGTTCGGGCTACAGAAAGAAGGCTAATTATTTAAATTACTCGTATGGTCTGCATATTGACTACTTTAGCTACATATAAATTCTTTTGGAGCAAAATTACAGCTTCCTGTGGTGTTATATGCGTTACTTTAATTAGATTACCCTTTAAACATGAAAATTGTGACCAATATCATTTACTTTTTAGCTGATATGTGCATTTTCGAAAATGTTTTGATTATTTTACTAACAAACTCATTTGGGTTACGAGAAAATCCAAAGATTTCTTTTATAATTTAAATAAAGTGTCTTATACGAGCAATTATAAAAACAACCCAATGGCTACACCCAATTTTAAGGAGCCAAATTTATTAGGCATCATTTAAGTACAAATATATGAACACATTTGCTGCTGTTGGATATCTTGCATTTATAGGATTGTCTTGCTCATATTATAAAGAATTATAGATTTTGCAGGTTAAACAACAAGATTGAATCACTTGTTAAAGGCTGCAACATATGTTACATGGCATAATAAATGAGCAAGGACATTGACTTGATGTAAGAAATGATATTTCAGGAAAAAATGAATATAATTCGCATGTTTTCCTAGCTATAGTCTCTAGCCTCTGGTGCCTAAATCTTAGGTATTGATGATTATTAAACCCCTGTACCTTTGTTACAGATGTTATGAGTATTTGTTTTCGATATTTCTTAATATGAATGATTCTAAAATAAAGATACATCCTAGAGGAACATAGGAAATAATCTTTTCACATTTAAACAGTACAATAATGTCCCTTTCTAATGTAAATATTCTAAACCAATCCTACATGTCGATTATTATTTCTGCTTCTCTGGTAAAGTAATTGTCCTCCTTATATCATAAAAACCAGAATAATCATCAAACAAGATTTTGACTGCAAGCTGAGTAATGACCTGCTCCATCCCAAACCCTTTTAGACATATTCTATCGTATGTACCGATTCAAGTTGCGCCCAATAGGAGATGTTTGCACACTGTAAGCATGGGTTTTAGCCTGTATCAGCTTGTTACATATGTTATTTTATCAATTTGAGAATAAGAAAATTGAAAGTTTGAGGTACAGAAAGAAGACATTAAAACTAGCTAATCAATGAACATTCTAATAGTATGCAAATTACTGGATGTCTTTACTACATATGACAGCTGTTTAACATTAATACGGCTTCATGTTGTATTATGTGCGTTACACGAACTTAATTATAATTTAAAAGTGGTAATTTTGGCTATCGTCATTTAGTTAAACGACTGCTCTGAGTTGGTTTCAAACCGTTTTAGATTAGGTTTAACAATCATATACTCAATTGACGAATACAAAACCAAAGTTTGCCTTTCTATCTTAAATATTTTGTCTTATATGAGCTAATGCACAACCCTACCCCCTGTTTTGCACAGTAGCAAATTTTGTTTTCGCCACTTAAATAAAACACATATAAAACAATTGCAGAATGTTGATATTTTACATTTTCTTAAACAGTCTTGCGCAAATATAATCAAGTTTCTAAGATCAGGACACTTATTAAAGATGTCAATGTGCCATGATACCACAACCAGAGCTCTGATCGCATTCCATGCACTTTCAGGTTCTGGTATTAACTAGTTCAATGTCAGGAAAGAGCAAGAAATCATATTGGCAGGCATTTAGCTATGCTGGAGAAGCATTCTTTCACCTCGGCTCAGTGCCCTTAGAAAGCACTGTGGCGGATGCACTAGAGTAATATATTTGTAAATTGTCCTGACCTCTTGGCTCTCGTTTGTGATGTCTAACTATGGGTTTGTTACTTTCCCATTGGTATCATGGGTCAGGTGTGGTACTTGATTGTATCGATTCCTGATCTTTGCCGTCTTTCTTACTTTGCATTAACCAGTCACCGATATTGTTCGAATCACTGCGTTGAGGTGGTGGATGTTTTGGAGAAAAAAAAGCTGAATTGCAAGAACTACCACTTCAAAGAGCTGTATTTCTCGAAGGTGTCAAACGTGCACAGTATCAGTGAAACATTTGGAAAACCTCGCCTGTCATTAATCCTGACAAATCAATGCCTGACAATTATGGTTAGAGGCCGGACTGTGATAAATATTGTCCCGTTACGATAACATTGCCCATGTGCGGGATAGGGGGTCCGGACACTCCCCCTGAAAAATAACAAGTACGTATATGGGTTTCTATAGAAATTAGCGTTTGAACCCCCCTCCTGGAAAAAGTATGACACCCCCCACCCCCCGCCCCGTAAAATAATGGACCGCCTCTGGATCCTTTGTCAAGTATAAGTATAGTTTTCTCAGCAATTAAACCATTGGAACCCCTCTTTAAATTGTAAAATAAGCTGAGGGCTAAATAAAACTGACAAAAATTCCTGGATCCGCTCATGTTGCCTCCTGCCCCCGACACCCCTCTGCAGCTGATAAAATGTGGTTGCAGCATGTCTGTATGCGAAACAGCTCGGTGTAAGTACAAAGCAAACCATTTATATTGTACTGGTTTGTGTTGCTGTGGAGCAGAAGAGTACTCATGTAAACTATTGCCAGTGATCAATATGCTTACGACTTTTGAACAACTATTTTCATGTGGATTCAGATATTTCTTTAGCCGTATCAACAAGCATGCCGTATTGTCCGATTTTGACCTTTGAAGACAATTCTACCTAGTAGCATGCGAAAGATAAATCAGACTGTAACAGTTTTCTATTGCCCGTGCTATCGAAGTACAATGGGTAACTTGTAGAGGGGTTTATCCTTATTTCCATATCATGAACTCTTCAGACTCTTCTAACTTTTGATCCTTCAGTGGTCAAAATCGGACGATAATGAGTTTGGTTGATAGTATATTCAAATGATTATTACTACTATCTTTTATTTGGGTGTAGGATAAGCAGCTACAGATAAACCAAAAGCTTTGAAGCGTGACTCTATTTACAATATTGATATGTTGTTCTAGAAAAAAGAGTTTCAGGCATTTATTTACATTTACTATAAAAGCTTTTACATGCACATATGTGCTAGCCGGACTGGCTCATTTTACGTATTCTTCATCAATCTTTTGAAATAGAAAGACCCAAAGGTCATTGGTCAGAGGTCGTAGTACATCTATATATAAGCATAAGAGATTATATTTACTCCGTTTTTAATCAAAAACACTGTTTGTTTTTCATTCACTCCACTGTCTTTTTATTCGTAAATCGTGACGGAATTTACGTCCCACCCTCGAACTGACTTCACCCTATCTGAATATATTTTGTATGTTACGATTTAAAAGAGTTTGCATTCAGTCATGAT
This sequence comes from Loripinus fragilis, assembly GCA_964019695.1. Classification (NCBI taxonomy): domain Eukaryota; kingdom Metazoa; phylum Mollusca; class Bivalvia; order Lucinida; family Lucinidae; genus Loripinus; species Loripinus fragilis. The sequence goes on along the minus strand of OZ026519.1, from coordinate 74,492,753 downwards.
AAGGCTACCAGTTCATTAAAGGAATATTTCCAGGCGTTGGAAATGGACAAAATGCATATATATGTGGTATTTACATATTAGGCGTCATTTCAATGACGTCATCTTTTTATTCTGATGCGAAGACAATATGGGCGACATGTTGATTTTAATTATTTACCCCTTAAGATTAGATTTGGTGCATTTCGACTGAAATTTGCACACAAAATGCAAGAAAGTCCTGATCCCCATATACTACAATGGACATACCGTTTAAATTGCACAGATACAATATACGCTATTTTGATGACGTCATAATGATGTCCAGACGTGAAACCCAGAAGGGTGACCAGGTGATTTTCATTAGTTATCCCCTAAAGTTTGATTTGGTATAGGTCACCATAAATCGGCATCAAATTCGCACGGGAGTCCCGATCGCCCCTGACTAGTAAATGTATACGTCGATATGGTGGTATTTACGCGTATTGCCGGTACTTCATAGACCGGAGGTGGTAGATATTGGTGTTAATACTATATAGAAAAACATGCCATATGCCTAAAGGACTATAGAATTAGACCGATTTTAAGTATTAGCCATGCACATGGCGATTTATGTAAGCATTTAGGAATAGATTCGAGTACCGATCTGGATGATCGGTACTCGAATCTAATCCTAAATGCTTAAATAAATCGCCGTGCACATACTGAATACTTAAAAAACGATCTAATTCTATAGTCCTTTAGGCATATGGCATGTTTTTCTATATAGTATTAACACCAATATCTACCACTTCCGGTCTATGAAGTACCGGCATTACGCGTAAATACCACCAAATCGACGTATACATTTACCAGTGTGCATTAAGAATAAGTTGATAAAGATTGTAAGAATACAAAGCGAACATTGTTGGTCATTTTCGATTTCCCTATTCAAAGCTCAAGTTTCATAAAGAATAAATGAAGACCGATTTCAGTTCAAAGTACAATGCTGCTAGTTCTTTTCTCCACTAGATCAGTGACCTATATCTAATATAGGTCACTGGTCTACTGCTGTTAAACTTATTTAACAGTTTGAACTCAAATTATGCCTGGCAATAAATAGTACCTGATGTGGTTCCAACTATTTGACTCTCTGCAAAAGGATTCCTAGGTTATGTTGAAGTCGTTAAAAAGGCACACAATCCTAGTATACAACGTTAAGAAGGGTGACTGATATAAAGTGTTCATCTCTTATTATTCCAGAGCAGCAAGAAGAAACGAACGTCTATCCCTGGTCTAACTCCCTCCAGTAAGGAGTAAGTACTGAACAAGGTTATCTGACTGAAGGCGATTTAGCTATGCTTGCCAGCAGGAAAAAATGGCTTATCATACTACTAATTGATGTTGAGATTTTCTGTAAAATAACAACAGAAAACATATCTCTAGGGCAAATTTGTTTTGATGATAACACGGGTGGTAATCAGTAGAACTAGCTCCAAAAAGAGTCAATGGATTTTCGTTCCATTGACACATCCGGGAATCCGCGCGCTAGTGCTCTCGACAACAAAACAATAATCAAAGGTAGGTCTTGAAGAATTTTATCAATTTTTTATGTCTTATTAGCGAGCCTCGGAAACAACCGCCAATGCTATTGCGTGTAGAATTGATTCAACTTTATTCCCCGTCTGAGTTCGCCGCAGAAATGTGCAGGGCTTGATCTAACTTGTGGCAAATGTTTGAAACACCGAACTGAAAATCCACCAATTTCTGTCAACATTGAGATTCGGGTACACGATTTTTCATGTTCATTTTAAGCGTTAACTCGCGGGCTCCCGTGTGTGTCGATGGAACAAAAATCCATTGACTCTTTTTGTAGCTCGTTCCACTGATTACCACCCGTGGATAAGCTGTGCAGGGAGATGGTACGTCGGACTTTAATAGTGCAACATTACACCAGGGTCTGTACTATTTGAGCCGTGACATGTGATTTCCAGCAATGTGGCTTTTTGGCAAGTGTAGACTCAGACGAGCCATTGCAGCCTCCTTTTAAGCTTAGAAACTCCAAATAATGTTCAGTGAGTAGCTTAACACTCATAGAATATTCAAGCGACTAGCAAAGGCTCTGATCAGACTGCGCGTATGCGCAGGCTGATCTGAGGCTTTGCTGGTCACACATACCACATTGTTGGAAATCTCATGCCACGGCTCAATTCGCTATGCATTCTTCAATGCAAGAAATACGATGTTAATTTCGAAATAAATTATGGGATCTCTAGCTTTTAGGCTACCTTATCCATTGCTGTCTGGAAACACGTAGAGAGTATTATGCGCAAACAGTAAACACCCAAATGAAATACCCCAGCATGTTGCAATTCTTTGTTTGCTTTGACAGAATAGAAATATATTTGCAAAATAATTTGGTAATCACAAACTGTGACCTCTAGAAATAAACTATGAACCATCCTTACTTTATAGTGGGGTTAATAATACAAAATGCAATGCTCTCTAGACACGACCTTTATCAAATAGATTAGCCCATATAAGGAACCATGACCATTTCAATTTATCAAGCCAACTGAAAGAACGTAACGGTAAAAGTCTTTAAAAATTCCGATCATTTGCTATAATATAACAATTCTATTAGGTCTGCTATTTTCAACTTTGATAAAATTGTAACCAATGTTCAGGGCATGTGATTACATGTAATCTAAATGTCATTCCTGACGCTAGAGTTCGCAATATTTTTGTAAAAGGCCCGAAATATAGATTCCCTCTAATATTGATTTCCCTAAATGTCGTAAAGAGATCGCTGTTTCATTAAATGACTTCAGTAATCGTTGGTGTAAACGAGAAAATATTGAACCTGACGCCTTGATGCTACTCTAACACCTGAGCGAATATCCATGCGAATATGAAAATTTGAAATTCGCGGCATAATCGCTCGAAAATGATGCGATTGGTGTGGGAAATTTTATACATTATTATATGAATGATTGCGAAATATTTTATGATCCTAGCAAATCTGTTTTACAAATGTTGCAAGAATGCTTGCGAATGCCGTTGCTAGTCTTACGAATGTACTGCAAATGTAACGCAAATGCAAAACATAGGTATCTAATGCATAATACACATTGTGGGTGTTTCTATTTGTCTTATATCTGCCAGGCCTTGTCCACTTAGCTTAGTTTCCTTCAAATTTTGACTTATTTTCCACATTTACCCTGCATTCTGCGGAAGTGTCAATAAGAATGAAGACGACTCTTTCCAAGCGTCTTACGAACAGTTACAAACGTCTTACTACTTACTATCACTACAAATGTCTTGCCATCAATAAGAATGGCTTACGATTGCTCACGAATATGTTGCAAATATGCGTTATTTACGGATTTTATGAGCATGTTTCTAATCTTAGCAAGACCCAGAGAATGCTTACCATCACCCCAAGAATGCTTACGAATACCTACGAATGTCTTGCAATCATTGTGAATTGGCGCGGAATTGCATTCGCAAGCCCATTCGCAAGCATATTTGCCTAGGTGTGAGAGCAGCAAATAGAAATGCAAGATTAACACTTTTTTTAATCATTGATACTCGTATTTGATTTTACTCTCGTAAAACTTATCTTATACCCCCTAAACCTAAATCTTCTTTTCGTCATCTAAAACGAGGGCTTAATAACACCAATACCTAAAAACTTCAGGCTTCTTTGAGTGAGAGGGTTGTTGTCAGTGGGCATGGTTGTCATACAACCCTGAATTTTGGTGTCAAAGCTAAAAAAACAAGACAAGATTCCTACGTTATACTGGTTATCTAAACGACATAAAAATCTATAAAGCAAGATTATTGCTAACTCTAGTCCTTTTTTTAACAACAGAACTGTCTAAATTGTTAACCTTTTGTCTTATGGCTGTCAATAGACATGTTATTCAGTACCGTAAAAAGGTATATGAAAGATCCGGTAAGAATCTAATTTGGTCTATTAAAAGTTCAGGTGAAGCATTAGATAAAGTTAAAGCTAGAGATTTCAATACGACCAGTTTGTCTACATATGATTTTTCTACTCTTAAAACTACTTTACCTAATTATTTGATTAAAGATAAACTTATTGATCTTATTGAAAGAACATTCCATAGAGAATGCTCTCCTTGTCTTGCATGTAACCACAGAAACACGTTTTTCACTTTGTAAAAGCCTAAAAAATATCATTCATGGTCTTGTCAAAATTTATGTAATGCATTGACCTTTTTGTTGGACAACAATTTTATTCGATTTGGCACTTAGTTGTATAGACAAGTAGTCGGGATTCCTATAAGCACTAATTTTGATCCCCTGGTTGCCGATTTATTCTTGTTTTGTTATGAGAGGGAGCTTATGGTGTCTCTTTCTGACGATAAGCAGGCTCCAACTTAATACATCTTATACCTCTGATACCAAAGCCACATTGTGCTTCTTTTGTGGATCATTTATGTTATTTCTGTCTTGTTTTTGTTATGCTTTCGTGTGCATTGTTTATTGATGCCTTGTCGTCACCTACTGCGATAGGGCTGACCTTTTGGCTTTTGTTTGTGATGACTAATTGTGAAGTTGTCACTTTCCCATTGGTAGCCTGGGTCAGGTGTGGTGCTTGATTGTATCGATTAATGATCGTTGCCCTTTTTCTTACTTGCATTTGTCCATTCCTAATGTTATCGTTTATTTATGATAAACGTGACGTTGTCAAAACCCCCCCATTTTTAGATGGTGATGTTCCTCGCTCTACATCCTATGGAGTCTATATCTCTCAACTCATCCGATTTGCTAGAGCATCTAGCCATGTTGCTGGCTTCAACACTTTAAACAAGGCTATACATATCATAAACGTTGCAAAACCTTTTCTAAATTGTATTGCCTATACAGTGTTTTGATATCTAAATTCCATGTTGGACTTTAATCTCTCTTACGCCAAGGACTTCCAAAACCTTAGTTCTATTCCAGTATTTGAAGAAAATTGTTGGCACTGATATTTTTCAGCGCAATTTATTAAAAATTATTTCTCATTAATGTATTGCAATAGACTGCATGCCTGGTGGTCAACGCAATCAAGGTTGGTAATTTTGTTTACCTCTTTAATTGCACGCCAATGGGTTGAACTTCAGACTCTATGACGGTTCTGACTTAAAGACTTATCTGTAGATGAGATGGTTGGGTCTGATGCTTTGGCTGTTGTAATGCACACCAGGGTTGACATGTTGGATTTCTTTTGCTCCAGTATTCAGTTTTATGTCCAGTTGAGTACTTATCTTTGCTTTATCTCCTTTCCATATCTTGGTTATTTGTTCTAGGAGATTATTAATGGATGAAGTAGGGATCTTCATGCAGCTAAACATCTATGAAGCTTGATCAACATCTGAACTTAGGGTGAGGTTGGTGCAGTGAAACTAGTTTAAGCCCTCCAGTAAAAGTATTTTACTGACCGTTTTTGTGAATTATTTCTGCTATTTGTGTTTTGTGTTTGTTATGCTTTATTGTCTGTTCATTGCAGCCTTGCGGTCAACTGCTGGGAAAGGGCTGACCTCTTGGCTCTCTTGTATGTGATTTTTTATTGTGTTTTGTCACTTTCTCATATGGTGTTCTGGGCCAGATGTGGTACTTGATTATATGGATTCCTAAAAGTTGCCTCTTACTTACTTAAAACAACTGTGTCCCTTAACATATAAACTTATTTTTCATTTAAGGAATGGTAACCTTGGCGATCTTGTTAGGGCCGGAAGTGTTCATGACTTTTTGATGGGCCTTCATAAGCAGTTTGGGCCAATAGCCTCGTTCTGGTGGGAAAAAAGCTATACTGTCAGCATTGCCTCGGTGGAGCTATTTAAAGAGCATAACAATGTCTTTGATAGACCTGGTAAGTATTAGCTCACCACCTGCTAGGACAAAAATGCATATAACATGTAATCTGTTGAAGCTTTAGTATACGGCATGGCAACAATTAAAAGCAAATTTTTGCTTCATCAGAGGCTAGGAATTAAGTTCTTTCAATACAATTTTTGCTTTCATGTTCATTATCTATATACTGTTTATTGTCTTAAACCAGTTAGTTTTATAGAGTAACATGAGGACTAACTCTCACATTAATGCCTTAAAGAGAATTTTGTAATGAATAAGAAGACATCATACATTCAAATCAACATCATTTTTTTCATTTTAGATAAATGTATACTCTCAAATTTGAAAGGCACAACATATAAAAATGTGGTTCCAAAATGAATGTAGTTGCACTCATAATCAGGTTTTTCTGGCCTGTGAATTACAAACTTTTATACAATGTCAAAGAAACGGCTCCTATCAGTTGCCATAAATCTGTTTTTAAAGAAAGGTCCTATTTACGTGACATATAATGAAAAATTAGAGCAGATTACTAAACAAGAGAGATTTTGGGTTTTATTCTATGTCATTTAGTTGTTAAGTTATAGGGTTTAATAAACAGTCTCTGAAATTTAGCCAAAATATCTATGGACAGGACATTAGTCGCCTGTTTCAAGTAAAACTTTGTAAGCATACATGATATACCTTCTTTTTTATGACTCAAAAAAATGAATAAAATAGGTAATATCCCCAAAAGATAGAATATACATAACTCAGTCTTGTAAATTTTATTTTGTTTTTGAGGTGATGCTGAAGCACAGCTACAAGTATATTTACTTCATCTCATATAAATATTGTTATATACTTCTGTGTTGCAGAATAAAAGTTTGTAAATGCTTTATTATTTTTGTTCAGAGGAATGCTAATGGACTATATCACGGGGCAAATAGCAATTAACGTCATTGACAAATAATGTTTATCTCATCAGCACATAACATGGTCAAAATGTTTGAAAAATACTATTAAGTTCTTTCATTTGTCAAAAATTTCTGTTTTCAATAAAGAATTACATAACCATGCCTCTAAATATGCAGCATATGATATCAATTTCTATACAATAGTGACTGTCTGCTTTCTTTTGCAGGTTAAATTAGCAAACTTTGTCAACTAGAACTTAAATGACATCAAAAAGGCCAAATAACTTCTTGTTTATATACTTTCCAAATTTAAGTAGTGCTAGACTCGTAGTCGTCGCAAAGCACTCTTAGCCATAGTAGGTATGTTTAGGAATTTAATTGGTTTAGTGTATTATGAAGTATAATATCCTTTATATACTTTCCAAATTTAGGTAGTTCTAGATTTGTAGTCATAGCTCTAGTTTCGTAGTCGTAGCATAGCACTCATAGCCATAGCAGTTATGTTTAAGATTACAATTGGTATAGTGTATTATGAAGTATAATATACCAGTAAAGGGTTTGTATAACGTTAATTATGTCAGGATACAAATAAGTTTCCCGTTTTTCTTCATATCCTTAGATGTAAAATGTTAAAAAAGTGTCCAGTCCATAAATGGCATGATGATTGTTTTTATTGAAGACTTTGAAAGATTAATGAGAGCTTTATGTTTGTAATACAAGTGGGTAGAAAAACAAAGTCAACAATGATTATTAGTAACAGAAAGGATTCATCAGTCTTTGAACATAAAATGTCTTGTCCGTAGACGCATCTTGTCTGTAGATTCTGGCACTTAAACAATTTTAAGATGAGAAACTAGTAAAGTACTGATTAAATATTCATCAGATGGGTTTATCTACTGGTTTTATAGTGATTACTTTGTATTACACCTAGACTTTGTATAGAAAACTGCGTATGAAACAAATATTTCTCTCCGGCTAGAGTAAAAATTAACAGTTTTCTTTTCAAAATCTTCGATTATGTGATATGCCTCTGAATATTTATTTAAAAATTGGTGTCTATTGACAGGACGCGTCTATGGATGAAAGAAAGTAAGGGGGCAAAGATCAGGAATCGATACAATCAAGTACCACACCTGACCCAGGATACCAATGGGAAAGTGACAAACTCACATTAGGCACCACAAACGAGAGCCAAGAGGTCAGCCCTTTCCCAGCAGGTGACCACAAGGCACTAATAAACAGACCCGCGCAAATGCATAAATGCTTAAACCGGTTTCGCGGCGCCAACCTCACTCTGAATTCAGATGTGGATCAAGACACATAGATATTTGGTTTGCAGGAAAGACCCCTGACTTATCAATGCATACTCTCCTAGAACATATAAATCAAGACATTAAAAGGAGATAATGCAAAGATAAGGACTCAACAGTAAAAAAAACTGAATACCAGAGCAAAAGAAATCCAACAGTTAAGTCCTGGTGGACCTGACAAACAGCCAAAGCATCAGGCCCCTACCATGTGCATTCCAATACTCCTTGATTATTTTTGCTCAAAACACTCCTTGTAATTAATATGTGAACTTAGTCTTTACACCCACTTGTATCACACACATTAACATCACCTTAATCTTTCAAAGACTTCAGTAAAAACCAACGGTGTCTACGGACTGGACATAGTTTTTGGACCATTTTACAGCATATCAGCCGAATTAAAACTCAAAATTTATCGAATTCCTGACATACTTGATGTAATACAAACTCATAAGCGGTTATGATATACTTCACGTTTCACTAAGCCAATTGTTGTTTAAACACGTTTGCTATGGTAAAGGGTGCTGTGCAAAAAAACTGCTTCCGAAATTTGAAAGATATATAACAAAGTAGGCATTTAGTAATGTTGATGTCATTTGGGTACTAGTTGATATAGCTGGGTAATTTAACAAGCTAAAGAAAAAAAGCTAGTCAATATTATATAACAATTGATGTCATAACATGAACATTTAAAGAAATGGTATGAAATTATTTACTTAAAAAATTACATCTCAAATGAAACAGCATAACAGTATTTTCAAGCTATACTTCACATTTCACTAAGTCGATTGTTGTCTAAACATATTTGCTATGATTACGGGTGCTGTGCAATATGGTACTTCCAAAATTCGAAAAATATATATCAAAGTAGGCATTTGGTAATGTTGATGCCATTTGGGTACTAGTTGATATAGCTGGGTAATTGAACAAGCTAAAGAAAAAGGCTAGTCAATATTATATAACAATTGAATCATAACATGTACAATTATAGAAATGGTATGAAATTATTTGTTTAAAAAATTCTATCTCAAATGAAACAGCATAACATTATTTTCAAGCAATTCGACAATTCTATGGGCTGTTGCGAAAAAACGTGTTCAGTAAATGATATTCGGTGCTGTTTGTCCTCTTGACACAGTTTCTGTATCACATGAGCATATAACAAGATTTTGATACAAATCAGTCATCTCATTGTAGCTGAGCCCATATATTCAGCAGCCTAAAATATATGTCATTGTGACAGCATATTCATGTAAAGCGCTTTAGTAGCCAAACAACTGCACAGCACATATTTCAGAGCCTTCTGACGATTTGACGACAGCATGAATAGGTGGAAAGAGCACAGTGAACGCCATGAGTGACATGAGTGCAGACAACACACAGTGCAATGGAATGGAGGCTTATATAATAGGTCAAAATAACCAAACTTTTTACGTGTAAGAGGCGATTACTTGCGTATCTATCATTTGCAAATCTATTATTTGCTAATTTATCATTCTAAGCATGTGTTTTGGATGATAAAAAGCGTCTCATCTCGTATAATTTTGGTTAAGATTTTAAACAAATCATTCAGAAAACACACCTTTACTTGTTGCGGACTTGAAAATGGTACCTGATTACAAGGTTTGAAAACAGAATGGGTTTTAACGACTGTTATTTGTTTAAATCTAACCAGTGTTAAAGTTATGAATAAAGCTTGCAGTATTTTAATAAACTTTGTATGTACTTTTATTTCAGCGGAACTATTTCACATATTTTGGCCTTTTCTTTTACCAAAAAGTTTGCAGTTTGCAAATGGAGACGACGCGCGTTCTAGACGTCACCAGTATGGCAGGGCAATGACATATGATGCCACCAAAAGATACATTGGTCATATACAAGAGGTAAGGAAGTTAAGCTTTTAATATATTTATTCTAGTGATAATACAGAGTTCTTGCTGATTTTGAGTGATATCATGATAGTTCCCTGGCATTTTAAGTTGTCCTGTTAAAGCGTGAAATCTCCCTAAAAGTCATTTGTGAAAAAGCCAAATTTTCAGTGATTTTTGCAGTAATTGTCGTGACTATGAATGAACATACAGATAAAATATTTAAAAAAAAATAATTTCTAACCAAGGGCAAAAGAGAGATAAGTATGGTTTAACATAACTACTCCAAAATTTGTATTTTGATGCTATATCGGTTGAAAAACTGAAATAGTATCTTTCTGATTAATTCCATAACTGTGTTTTACCATCAAAGAATGTAAAATAGATTCATCTAGGAATTTCTGATTTGATCTGTCTGATCAGTATGCCGTACAAAATGCATGTTATACTTCTGACTGTAAATAGACAAACAGAGATGCTTCATTTTTTCTTATAAAAGCATGTTCCCTACATTGGCCCAGCAAATCCTTCAAAAGGTAAACATCTTTAATATATTTACACAATATGTGTTAGTGGGAGCCTGTGTCAAGGTGGGGAACATACTTTAATTCAAAAAACAACGAAACATTCCCGTTTGTCTATTTGTAGTAACTGCATTTTGCACGCTTAAATAGTGCACAGGATTACTGATCAGACAGATCGAACTAGAGAGTGTTAGAAAATTCTAATTAATATTCTTTTATTGAAAACACTGTTGTAGAATCGATCAGAAACATGCTTTTCTAGCCCTTCAAACTGATAAAGTATCAAAATACAATTTTTGCAGAAGTTATGTAAAGCCATAATCATCTCCCCCTTTCTCTCGGTTATGTTTTTGAATAATTTATATGTATGCCCATTTATTGCCATGAAGATTATTTCAAAACTCACAGTTTGAAATTTGACTTTTTCACAAATGACTTTTAGGAAGATTTCATGGATTAACAGGACAACTCCTTTACACTATTGATACGAAGTTGAAAACACACTGGTCCCGAGTACGTCAAATAAGCGGGATCCAACTGTATTACATTTACAAGAATGAACATGAAAGTAACTCTTTTATCCATTGGTAGATGGAAAAACAAACACTTAAAACCTTCGTAAAGTGTACTTTAGTTACAAAAGTACAATTTTAGTGTTTTGGTTTTGCATTTGCTGAAACAACTCAATTTCATGCATTTCAAGCTCTATGTTTATTTTGTTTCATTTAATTATTTGTGTGTAATAAGTTCTGAATATGCGACCCATTGATTACAAATAAAACACAGGAAAATACACTCTATCCATGAACACACTGAATAATGGTAGAGTTCATCCCCCTCCCTCCCCAAGCAAGTATTTCAGCGGTATGTATAGTTTATGCAACTGCATTCCCCAATCGATGTGTAATATACGAGGAATTCACAAAATACAGAATGGTTTTAAAATTGCTATATCTGTATAACTAGGCAGCAGTTTATGTAGCAAGGTAGTGCTATTGGTCTTCATTATCACAGTAACAAATAGTGGACTCTCAGTTACTCGAAATATATGCTCAGGTTGAAGGGAATTCTGAAAAACTTTTGAATCAGATCTCAGGGATTGCTTCTGAATCATCTTCAAAGTCGGAATATATGTTGTGGCTACTTCAAAAGAATCGTCTCATAGAGATGACTTCTTTAGGTAACCATAAAAATGCTTTTGATGATATAATGAAAATATGTTTTGATATTGCATTGGTATTTACAGCTCAACACAATTTAGATCGAAAAACTGAAATATTAATCCGTGGGCTTCTAGTTAAGAGTGTCTCATAATAAAGGAATGGTAACTCAGACAATAAGCTGGGGGCTAACATAAAACTCTGACAATAAGCTGTAGGTTCACACAGAAATAAATTTACTTGAATTTCAAAGTTATTTTCAATGCCTTAAATTCACAGATTTCCGATGAAATAGCAGCCAGGATGAGTCAATCGGTAGACAAGAAAAGCGTTCCTCTGACACAGAATATGGCTATGGTAGCATTGAAAAGTGTCCTGCTGGCTTTGTTTGGGTTCCGACTGAGTGACAAACTAGAGGCTGAGTTCAATGGAATTTACGATGATGTAAGCATATGTATCCTGTATCATATTGTCGTATTCCTTTGACCCTCAAGTTCAAAGGTAGTGACCTATATGCTAATTCTATCTCAGACCTGTTATCGATAGTTTTTTCCAAATATACTAGAATAAATTAGGCTTTCTGAAATGCAATGTATCATAACGGTAGTAATATGACTATATCGTCCGCTGTGGTGTAGTGACCTAAGCCTAGGAGTCTTACTATAGAGAAGGCAAGTTCGAAACTCGCTAGGATTTATTTCCAGTAAATTAGTTTCTATGTACTGGCATGACGGAAATTTCTAGAAAACTGTGAAAATGCGTATTTTTGTGCAATTGTGTATATGTACACGTGGTTACACGTGAAGTCGCTAGTAAATCGAGACTGTTTCGCCTAAGAGCCAAGATTGGCTGTCCGACATTCCTGATTTACTAGCAACTGCAAATTTATCCTGTGTACATTAAAAAAAGCAAAACAAAAACAGCATCATTTTCTCACTTTTCTGTTTTTAGCGCGTACAAACCTTCCTTACAGGAGAAAAAATAAAAAGAAACGCTCCTCATAAGATTCGAACTTCTATACACTATGAGTCCTGCGTCTAACCCACTACACCACAGCAGACAATATTGTCAAACTGCTTTTTATATCAGACATTCAATTTCAAATAACTTAATAAGTTCCATATATTTGGCAAAAACTACGATAACAGATCGGGGATAAAATTAGCATATGCCACGCCCTTTGAACTTCAGGGTCAAAAAATACGACAATACATTGTCTTCATAATAAAATTATCATGCTTTTTAAGAAGTGGGATTTGAGCTAGAACAGTACGCTCAACGTTAATTTGACATTACATTAGTGATTGATAATTTCTGTAAAATCGAAAAAAAGCAATAATTTTATTTTAGGGATAAGCGTTAAAGGACAAATTTGTGGCGTTAAAGTTTTGTGACAAGGGCGTGATTTACCTTTAAGAGTAGAATACACTGATCTTGCCATTTCGCTAGGGTTTTTATGTCGTTAATTTTTGCACATGAAGTATCTCCTTGGATCTAAAATTGGTGTCTGGGTCACATCTCGAAATAGGTCTTGAAATTTTACAGGTATATACTTGATTTGAGTATGATGTTTAGCTGACGAGAAAGGTCACACTGCCTTGGTCTTTGGATACCTTTCTTAGCCTTAAACCCATATGAAGAGTATCTTGTACACATTTGCTAGAATGCAAGCTTCATGTTGATTTTGTTTTTGTTTTTGTTGCTTTACGTCCCAAGTCAACAGCTATGGTCATTGCGGGACGGTCAGTTCACCTAACCACACTTTTTCCTGGGCAGGCTTGAACAAGCGGTTAACCAGTAATTCGTGCACATACTTTCGCTTGTAACTGACAACAACCCTTCTTGAATAAATCAGCGGAAGGAGGAGAATGACCGTAGAAATTATTTCATGATCAATCTCCACGAAAGTATGGGACCGAGCCGGGATCGAACTCGCGACCCCTGGATCTGCAGTCAGACACGCATCTGAAGCCAGACACGTTACCGACTGCGCTACGCGGCCCGGCAGCTTCATGTTGAGCAATGATGAACATTTTCTGTAAAATAATCTTTTTAGGTCATTTGTTCAACTAGAATTAATTTATGCTTTCACAATTAATTTGTTCTCTACAACTAAAAATTGCATGGAAAAGTGAAATATGTCTTATAAAAAAGGTGATTTTTCTTTTGTTGGTAATAATTTGCATCCGTCCAAAAAATTTATTTTCAATGTAAATGATGTTTTTTTTGATAGTGATAATTTCTGAAGGTTTACAAAACTGGTAAAATGTTTACCCAAATTTTAGCTTTATTATTGTGTTCTTGAAATTAGAAACATTATTCCTAATAATAAAAGATCAAAAGTTACAGACTTTGCAGCTTTAAGTGCAACTGGCATTGACATGTCCTTTGACATCTAATTACAAATTTATCTATTGCTAATGCTGCAGACATTTATTTGTTCAGTGTATACATTACACATCAAAATTCATATGGTTTTCAAAAAATATCAAAATATATTAACTGTTAAAGTGCAAATCACAACGGCAGCAGACAACGAATTTTGGGACATCTTTCCTAATTTTCGAAAAAATAAGGTATGATATTTTATGAGAATTATCTGCCAGCAGACAGTTCAGACAGTTCTCGTGAAATATCATGCTTTATTTGTTATTTTTGAAACAGCAGCAAAATTTGAAATTGTGGTCTGCTGCAAATTACAGGTGGTGCTTTATGGGTTATTGTGTACTCATTTTCTCATATTTACCCCCCATTTCACAGAATTGAATCATCTTAAATGCATATTTTTTTGTTTCATATATTTATGTACAGCATATAGTTATATACAGTCAGACATAAGTTAAGCATCGCCTCATTAGTTTCCTAGAAAACGAAGGAAGCTTTCCAGTCATGAATATTTTCTTGTTTTATTTATTAAAATAGATAAAGTGGTGACAATTTACAGCAAATTACGATTCGATTATCACAAAGGTAAACAACCAGGCATGGTAAATGCACACTTACCCCTAAAAATGTCCCTACTCTCTAGCCCATTATGGTATTTTCGAAACGCTTAGACATGTAAAGTGTTAATGTCACACTGTTATAATATTAAAGACAAGTTCTGTCTGAAAATTTCAGATTCATATCTCTAAAAGAATAAAAGTTATGGATGTGTAAAGAATGGCATGTTATATAGTGATAATGCAAAAATTATAAACATGTGATTAACTTTCACTATGATCCTTTATAACTGACATGAAACCTTGAGCTCGACAGAGTCAGTTTGACACTATCATGAAGAATAAGTCTCGATTACCTTTGCGTTTATTTGAATTCAAAGTGAGCATTTTGAATTTAGCTGTGACACTTTTTAAGGGTACACCCCCAAAATAGGGGTTGGCGTATATAGGACACCGTAGTAATTCCACAAAATGACCAAATGACATTCTGATATGTTCAGCAGACCTCAGGAGACAAGAGTAACAACTGGTTGTTCTTCTGAAGAAATGTATACGCGAAAAACGTCTCTGAAATAATGTTCAGGTGATGCTTAACTTATGTCTGACTGTATATTTAGAGTCTGATTTGATGTCGTTTCTTAGTTTTGTAGGTTCTCTCTATTTCTGTAGGATCCAATCTTCCTATAAAAAATATTACCTTCTACTTGTCAGTACAATACATGTAATACCTCTTCATTTAAACCTCTGAAGATGTGTGGACGCCCCTCTCCCCTGGAAAATCACAAGTGGCTATATAAGGTTCAATTGCTTCTGGAGGGAGGGCCACTCACCTCCCTGTGGAATACGTTATTGACAAAAATACAAAGTCGTCAGGGCCCCTTCTGGCGACATTTCCTGGATCCACGCATGCGCATATGCCATAACCTTCTCTTGTCGCGACCTAGTTGTAAGGTTAGACTGGAAGCTGAATATGTTGTCCAGTGGAATAGCTGTGTATGCAAGTGGGTTTAAAAGGCGGTTGCTTCTTTTGTGGATGCTGTTTTATTATATATGTTTAATGCTTGTCTTTGTTATGCTGTCTCGTTTGTTCTTTGCAAACAAAAGCTGGGAAAGGGCTGCATCTTGGCTCTCTTGTGTATTTTGTTTTCTTGGTTTTTGTCACGTTCCCATATAGTGTCTCAGATCAGGTATGGTACCTGATTGTATCGATTCCATATATTTGCCTTATATTTTACTTTATCTTCTTTGGAATAGCTGTTACCTTTTTAAATGTGCTTACTTATTTGAGCCCAGAATATCTTTTATATTGTTTTATAATATGCATGAAACGAAGCCGCAGGTCAGCTTAATGACAGTAGTCTGTTCAATTTATGTCTTTCTATGTTGAAGGTATGGAAAGCACTCGATGATAAAATAACAGAGCCACCAATACTAGACCAAGACAGGCGTCTTCGCGAAGGTATTCATATTTACATAAACTCACTATGCATAAATAACTATTTAATAATAATTGGGTCAATTGATAAAGGTAAATTGCCAATAAACAGATATAAATAGTACATACTCTGTGCAGCAGCCAAACCTATTACACCAAGTTGATGTGGATGACCCAGTACATGTTGCCAAAGAAAAAGGCCAAGAGCAGCAATGCATCTGGTCTCCGATCACAGCACCAACGGGGTGATATTTTTGACAGATGCACAGAAAGGTATGAAATAGGTGTGTTATCACCAAAGTGACTAATACATGTTCTGCGCGTCACGTGATTAGACGAAAATTACAATGTTGTTCAATGATTTCAACTCAGATAAATTAGAAAACAGGACCTAAAGATCGATATCATGGTTCCATAGTTTCACTTATGTTAAACAGTGATACTTCCCATGTATGTGTTTCTAGTTTTAATCATCAACTCCAACATAGCGCTTTTTGACTCCTTCGAAATATCGTGCATTTGACATGAAAATATTATGGTAAATATTTTCCAAAGTATTTTCAAAAGTATTCAAAAAATTCTCTATGTTGTCTAAAAATACAAATGATGTCATGATCTATAAATAGCCTATGGAGTAAAGGGTTAAATGATTTTAATGTTGTAAGCTATAGCAAGCGTTCTTGATACATAGGAATGTCAGTTAACCCATTTATGCTGAATGTATGTATCAGTAGGATGAGTCCATTTCCAATTTTAGAGTTGCTTGGTTGTATTTTCCATCTTTAATCAAATTTCAAAAGAAACTTCTGTAAGCAAACAGTGGAGAACCTGATCAGATGCCGTGTTTTGCAGTGTCTGATCTGGCTTTGCACTGTTTGCCAATGTATCACAAAAAGGACGCTATGCTTACATGGGTTAATAATGATTGTCAAATATTACTATATGTGCTGTCTACTATCTATTGCATGGTGAAGTGAGGGTTCCACGAGATATTATTTTACTATAAAGCATATATTTTGTTCATTTATATGTAATTGCATAAATGGAAAATAAGTTTAGGAACTTATCAACCTCCTCTAAGTTTTGATTGCTATAGTTTGCATCGAACATTGTACAAACAAAGTCGACATTTTACAGCAATTGTCTATGATATATATTTGATATGACAGATTGTTAAAACGAAAATCAAAAGATTGACCTGTACGTTTTAATAAGAAAGTCAAAAGTGAGTATTAGTTAACAGTTAAATTGTGTCATTTCTAAATATAAGAAACCTTAATCTGGATTGGTATATGCACCATGCCAATTATCCTGCCATGTTGTTACCTTTTATGTGAAGGGTTTTACAAGTAAGAACATAGTGAGGAAATCCCTCCATTTATCAAATTACCATCGCAAGCATGTAAGTGCTATGTTGTTCTACAAACATTTATTGTCACTAAATGCATAACTAATGAAACCAAAAACGTCCTTAAGGCTATGTCGTATTAGAAAATATATATTATTATGGATAATACTATTATGTTACAATATAGGTGCTGAATTCCTGAAGAAACTTGCTAGAATTTTAATCAAGCACAGAAAATTACAAGAGGAGTATGATGAAGAGCTGTTGATAGATACTATAATTGAAAATACTGATGATGAAGACATGCAAGTTGCAGAAGTTTTGGTATATGTAGTTGGCGGCTTTCATACGAGTAGAAGCTGTAAGTCTGCACCTTTATCATTCTGATGAATGATTTTTAATAAATGATATCAAATACATGTCTGTATAAAATGACATATTTAATTGACATTATATATTTTCTCAAAACATGGCTGAAAAAGACATTTTACATAATGAACAGATGATAACCTTGTGGAATAGTTTTGATTTCAAAATTGTTTCTTTCAGTGTTCTTTCCCATTTTATAAAAAGCATTTTATTTTTACGCAATAGTATGGTCTCATCGCAAGAAAAAAAAGTTTCTGACCGCGTACAAATCAACCAAGTCTTCTCAAGTACAGAGATTAGCTAAAATATTAAAGCTTTCGAAGTAGAAAACTAAGCTAGTATGCTTCCCAGAAAACGATTTTCAGAGGTAATGGTCAAAATGTGTGTATGTGTAGCCTGATTTGTACCTTTGCTTCTCGATTGTAATCAAAATCAGATTTTCAATCAACAGAGTTCACATAAGAAACTTGTATACAGCAACTCACTGAATTATTTTTGTGATATTATTCAGGCCAGATAACCTTTTCCAAAATGATATACCTCATAGCAAATGATACTTGGCATAATATTTAATTTAAACTTCATTTACTTAGTTATGAAGCTGTTTTAAATGCTTTATCTTTCAACAGAAGTATTTCTTTTCAACAACGTTTCTTAAATATTTTATTGTTTTGTTGCTTTACATCCCAAATCAGCAGCTATGGTCATGGCGGGACGGTCAGTTCACCTAATCTCACTTTTCCTGGGTAAGCTTGAACAAGCGGTTAACCAGTACGTCGTGCACATACTTTCGCTTGTAACTGACAACAACTCTTCATGAATGATTCAGTGGAAGGGAGGAGAATTATCGTAGAAATTATTTTATGATCAATCTCCACGAAAGCATGGCACAGGGCTGGGATCGAACTCACAACCCCTGGTTCTGCAGTCAGACAAGCATCTGTAGCCAGACACGTTACCTGCTGCCCTACATGGCCCCGTACTTTTTGAGTAATTGAAGTCTAGAAAGTAAGTGAGTGTGACCAAGAAGCAACAATAAACTATGAATCAATAATAACAGAACTACTTTATTGGAATAGACAGCATCCAAAGGCAATGCAGTCTTTAATGAATTTTACCAATGACAAACCATCATGTCATGTCTTTAGTGAAACAATAATTTGAGAAAGTTAAATCCTAATGAAACACAGAGAAACAGCTTCAACTTTGCAGAAGCATCAATAGCTCAGTTTGTAGAATGTCCGCTTTCAGAGCCAAATGTCATTGGTCAGAACCATGGGTTCACCATACCAAATGGTAAACATGTAACTGAAACTTACAGCTCTCACGAAGACTGCCTAGCTAGGAATATACATGTGGGCCAGTCAGTACCTTAGGTGGACATTACGTCACAGCCATTGCTATACAGAGCTAATGTTGTGTGTTTAAAATAAGAAACAAAGTTAGCAATTTACTTCAGCTTTATCTAAGTTCCATTAGTAAGATGGGTTTGCCTAAAGTTAGTTAATTTGGTTATCTCTTGAAAGCAATCAGAACTGCCTCTGCCAATTCTGCGAAATTCCGTGGAATCATACCTCAGATGTACATCGGGGAACTATTTTGATAACTTGGGTGAGTACGTGACGTTGACGTTACATACGTGGCGCTGACGTCATAGAAACCATGCCAACACAATAACAAGTGTGACTGAAGCAAAACCAACGGTGGAAATCATAAACTTCATTTATTCTGTTGGTATAACGTTTAATGGATTTTGAATACGACTGAACCCAGACGCTACAGTTCTATTTCTCCTTACGCCAGTTCCAGCTAATAAAAGTGAGGTTTTTCTTATATAGTACTATGGTTCACACGCCTTATGTACACCTGAGGCTTGATTCAATTTTCTAATTGTGCTGGACTTTCCAGTTTACTTTTTAAAGCTGGGAATACAGGACAGATTCTAAAGAATAAAAGTATTTATACAATAGATTGATGAATATAATGATTTGAGCAGCAACATCTGATTTCCAACAATGCGTTATTTTGACACATGAAGACTCAGACGAGCCTGTGCAGCATACTTTTAAGCTTAGATACTCCAAATGATGTTCAGCCAGTAGCTTAACAGTCATAGACGATTCAAGCAACTGGCAAAGGCTCTGGTCAGACTGCGTGTTTGCTGGTCGCACATACCACATTGTTGGTAATCTCATGTCATGGCTCATTTATACACTAGACTTAAAATATAAAATATAATGATTTATTAAATATGTCCATTTCTCATATGTTGTCATGTACAGTTTTAACGTGGGCCATATATTACATCACTACAAATCCCAATGTTGAGCAGAAACTGATGGAAGAAGTGAAGAATGTTCTTGGAGATGATGATATCAACCATGAAAATATTGGTGACCTTTTGTAAGTATAGGATTATTTCTACTGTAAATTTGGAACTTTTCGCAAGAATTTTATTTTTGCACGTTGCGGTAAAAGACATATTTGGGAAGTTGAAAATAGTTGATCGGAATAATTTACCTTCATAAGTAAACGTGATTTCTACATTTTTGAGGGTTTTGTTTTCATGATAATAAAACCCTCAGGTAAATTCTGAATCAAAGTATCACCACACAGAAAGACAGCACAATCTGGGAACCATGACACAATCTGGGAACTGGGATGGTGAATAAATTCATTTTTTATCTTAAGTGACATTTACACTTTTTTGATCAGCTGTTACCTTTGATCATTGGGCTATACATATAATATAAGATATTAGACAGTTGTGTTGCTTTGTAAAAATCAAGCACAGCCATAAAAAAAAAATAATAAAGTTATTTCACTTCCAGTTCACTTCCGTTTGATTCTTGATAAATATTGATACTTTTGGCAAGATGATGTATTATTTAGTTTTTCATGACATGAATTGATGGTAGAAAACTATAAAAGTGAATGCAAAATTCATTAAACACACAATAATTATTGGCTAAATATTGGATAGAATGAGCGTTTAACATCACTATGATTAACAGATATTATACTTTGTCATGGTGTGACCTATTAATGTGGCTTGATACTCACCATGTAGTTGTTACTTATTCGTTGTATCCTAACCCATTTAAGCCAAATGAAATTTCAAAACCTTATCAATTGAACACGTCCATTTCCGTTACAAGTTTGTTTGATGGCATTTTTCAGTTTTATTTAAACTTTAATAGAACATTCTGTAAGCAAACAGTGAAAACTGATCAGAAGCCATATTCTGCGGCGTCAGACATCGGTCTCCACTGCTAGTGTATGACCCACAAAAAGGATGATAGGCTTAAATGGATTAATGCTTGAGTAAACATATATGAGTCAGTGCATGAGATTTCCAACAATGTGGTGTGTGCGACCAGCACAGCCTCAGATCAGCCTGCGCTTACGCACAGTCTGATCAGAGCCTTTGCAAGTCGCTTGAGTATTCTATGATTGTTAAGCTACTGACTGAACATCATTTGGCGTTTCTAAGCTTAAAAGGAGGCTGCAGAGGCTTGTTCGAGTCTACACGTGTCAAAATGCCACATTGTTGGAAATCTCATGCACTGGCTCATAAATTATTTACTAATGACAGGTATACACGACAAGTGCTGAATGAGACATTGAGAAATGCTGCTGTAGGTTCCTGGGCAGCCAGATATACAGACCATGATATTGAGCTTGGTGGATACAAAATTCTGCAGAACGTAAGATTGAATACAGATGCCATTTTTTAACATTCATAATCCATTTGATCTGCATTTTGCAGATGCTGAAATACTTAAGATACAACATTGAAAAAGGTGAAATCAACATACGATGAAGACATATCTGTTGATCTCCATGTTTACACTGATTGACAGATTGGTAGTACATTTTAAATGTGTTATCACCAGTGCTAAGTTTACTCATTCATTCGTAATGCATAGGGGTTTTGTGTTTGGTCCTGTTTTATGCAGTTTATGGTGTCCTTTCTAGTTTTACAATCATCTTGACGCGGAAGAGAAAGCTGGTTGCTTTACTTTACTTGTCTTCCTAATGCATTGTGGCTGTTAGTGTTTTGTGGCTCTTCCTCTCAATGTCGTAGGCTGGTTTGCAGGGTGTTTTGTGATATTTCCTTATCACACTCACTTACCTTTTAAGGGCAGTTAAAATTAGTTTCCTATTTCTCAAGCAACGTATGAGTCCATTCTTAAGATTTTGCACGCATCACATATGGGAGCAGAGAAGGCTTAGAACAGCATATATAGGCGTTTAATTGGGACCCCGCCAACAAATATTGGTGGAGCTCTATTGTTTTTGGCTTGTCTGTCTGGCTGTCCATCCGTCTATCTGTCTGTCCGTCTGTCCGTGGTCACTCTAACTCAGTCATTTTTAATCGAATTTCTTCCATAGTTTGTATAT
This sequence comes from Loripinus fragilis, assembly GCA_964019695.1. NCBI lineage: Eukaryota > Metazoa > Mollusca > Bivalvia > Lucinida > Lucinidae > Loripinus > Loripinus fragilis. The sequence continues at coordinate 74,470,677 of OZ026519.1, read as the reverse complement.
GGATTGCTTCTATCAAACTCTAGTTCAAATTTGAATATGTGTTTTGTCTGACGAACTAAAACAACATAGCCACCAAAATGGCCACCCCTTATGTGTACGCTGTCGTGGTCACTCTAACTCAGTCATTTTTATCGGCTTTCTTCCAAACCCCTAATATGGATTGCTTCTATCAAACTCTAGTTCAAGTTCAAATACAGGTGTTGTCTGATAAACGATAACCAAGATGACCGACAGAATGGCCGCCGACACCTATCGGTTTGCACTTGTATACAGGGTCATGGTCACTCTAACTCAATTTTAATTAGATTTCTTTCAAATAAAATATATTGATTGCTACCATCAATCTCTCGTTCAAGTTCGAATATGGGTTTTGTCCAACGAACAATTACCAAGATGCCAGACTAAATGGCCACTGCCTATCAGTTTGCTTTAGTGGTCACACTAACTTAGTCATTTTTAATCGGAACTTCCAAATTTTCATTAGGTTTGCTTCCATGAAACTCTAGTTCAAGTTTGAATAGGAGTTTTGTTTTTTGTACTATTATCAAGATGGCCGACAAAGTGGCTGCACCCTATTGGTTTGCACTTGTGCATGGTGTCGTGGTCATCCTTATTCAGTCATTTAAATCCGTTTGAATATGGGTTTTGTTCGACAAATATAGGCTTTGTACTATAACCAAGATGGCCGCTAAAATGGCCGCCACATGACAGTTACACTTGTGGACGTTCTAAGGAGCATTGACACTTGCTATGGGTAAATGCCTATGATTTTCAGTAAAATTTAAAGTTTGTCAATCGTTCCTTACTTCACCGTGAAGCTACCCTGACCTTAGTACTTTATGGCAATGAAATCCATTTTCGATATTAAATGCTTCAAAGGTGTAAAATTTTGTGTAGAACAATCAGTTTTACATTAAAATATATAGAAATCAGAAAACATTTTTAAAATATCATTCCCCCTGTGTGCCAGTAAAAGCTTTTGCCTGTACATGTGTTACCATATTTTACACGTTGTATGGAAGTGGCTTGCTGGCACAAGGGGGAAAAGATGTTCAGCAGCCTAAAAACCCAGGGCCTAAGCCCATAAAATGCCTTTTCTACCGAATAAGAAATGAAAGACAGTAATTACGTTCTCTAGAACCAATCTCCTAAATTGCTTTGTATTCTGTGCTAGTTTAATATAAAGTACATAAAGATTAAAAGTAGAATTAGCAAGGTTTATGCATTTTTTCATAAGAAAAAAACCTCACTGGTATTTATGACACATTCTTTTGCAAATGTCCTGTACTTATCTTTTTCCATGCTAGGGAATTGTTCATGTTTTTATTTTCGTCTGCTGGCTTCCTTCAAAATTAAGATTTTACAAATAAACCACCCAGGACCACCATCAGAGTTTCAAACAGTTTGGGTCTAGATCAAAACCGACATTCTGTTGGTCTTCATCTGGGTTCAAACTGTTTGAAAAAGGCTATTGGCAGATGACAAAATTCTCCACTGGCATGCAAAGAGTTATAACGGGTAAATACTTTAGTGTTCAAAATATTGTCTCATCCAGGTAGCTTTCAACTTGGATATACATGTATATATATATATATATATATATATATATATATATATATATATATATATATATACAGTAAAACATCGTTATATCACCCCCCCCCTATAAACCGCCAAACTCGCTTACCGCCATAATTTCTAATATCCCGATTTCCGCAATGTAAAATTCCCTCGTTAAAGATCCAAACTTGCTTAACTCCATCCGCCATTCATTAAAAAAACAAACATGCTTATTTATGGCTAAATTCCCTCGTAATTACCGCCACGTGACCTTGTGTCGGTATCAATGAGCTGATCAAAGGCGTCACGGACTAATCATGCGAGAAATCAACAACACCGCAGTGGTGTAGATAATTGCAGTGAGCAATTGAAAAGTTTTAACCTAGGTAAGTAAAGGTGAGATGTGTTTACCTTTGTTTACCTTTATATTTGTTTGGTCTGAAAACTAAAATTTATTTCCCATCAGTTTGTTTAGTTGTTTGTTGTGTAAAAATGTCCAAGTTTTAATTACACATGTATTATTCAATGCATTGTCGCAAATAGGAAGCGCTCTAGCAAACTATAAATTCTGTTACTACAGGAGCATGAGATTGGACGGACTTTTTCCCTAGCTACCCATAATTCAAAGCGTGAAATGCTAGAGATCTAGGTATCGCCAGGTCTCGCGAGAATGATATTCAATGAACAATTTGCAAAAAGTTACTGGTAACATCCGCTGGTGTAGCAGTATCCACTTACATCTACGGAATTACCCGTAAGGATAATGTAGATTCCGTTTTCTTTTTCTTACCAATATGGCATGCGCATCTTACTATGTCGACATGTTACTGGCAGAAATCCAGACCTCTATCTATCGCCAAACTCGTTATACCGCCAAAATTCCCTTTTCCCGCTAGTGGCGATATAACGAGGTTTTACTGTACCATAAATATTTGGACACTTTAAATACATTTCGACAGGCTATGTTCTTTAAACAAAGCAAAAGTAATATTCAAAGGGTCTAGTTAGAATCAGTTTTACTTTCCAATGCTAAATGGGGCACTTTCATTCCTTCAAAACAATTTATTTCTTTTGTTGAGCTTTCAGTTTTGTATTATTTACGGTACATGTAGTCAATAATATAAAGGTAACTTCTAAATTATCTCCCCAAAATCATTTTATTACAAAACATATTTTGTTTTTAAAACAATTTCACCAATTATCGTGATTCGTTGATACTCTGCATAAGATATGTTCAATAGATATCACCATGCCTACCAAATAAATCAAGAAAACGTGCAGAATTCACTTTTTAGAATACTTTTTATTGTTATGAAATTTCAGACCCCCATTTCTACCTGCCATACCCCTCGAGTGCATAGGAATTTTGAAAATATTTTGCTAGCCGGCTCTTGCCATTAGATTCACCTATTGCACCGATACTACATGCACCACAACAGAAGCTCAAAAACAGCGTTCTGTGAATCAGAAAAATAGGAATATAAGGCCAAAACCGTCAATGATCCTTTAGTCACTTATTACCCAATTCCTTTCAAATTTTATATACTAATCAATTTCATCAAATTCTTGTTCAAGTTTAAATATGGGTTTTGTCAGACATATGATAACCAAGGTGGCCGACAAAATTGCCGCCACCTATTAGTTTGCGTTTGTGGATACTCTACCTTAGTCATTTATTACTTGATTGCTGTCAAAATTCACTTAATAAGGTTTACTGTAATCAAACTCTTACCCAAGTTTCAATATGGACTTTGTCTGATAACCAAGATTGCCATCAAAACGGCCACCAAGTGTCTATCTGGGGTCAGTAATGTCGCCTAATTTCTTCCAAATGTCATATATGGACTACCTTCATCAAACTATTGTTCATGTCAGAATATAGGTTTTGTCAGATGAACAGTAATGAATATTGTCGCCAAATGGCTGGATATCACCTATTCACAGCAGGGCATTATGTGGGGCCCTTTGTTGGAGTCTGATTGTTCTAGTTTCCAAATTAAGGTGTATTATGGTCCCTGAATATCATTTTGCAGAAGTTGATAAATGCCGCTTTCTGTAGTATTTCATCTGGGATTTCATTGTCATAATATGTGTTTTTATCAGTCACGACTAATATTAACTGAATTGTTTCAACATAACCTAATAAACGTTTCCTATCTCACGGCATGTTACCTTTATCAGGTCATGATGACGTTGCGCTTTTTGAATGACGTCGCCAATGACGCTGAATCAACACAGAAATAAAAAATACGCCATAATCGCTAGTTTGAAGAGTGTTAAACAATGGGTAAACTGATAAATAGAATACCAGGTTCGCGTCTTTTGATATCAAGCTTACCAGGCTTGGCTTTGAGAACGCATGTTGGCAAGCCTCGTGATGTCAACAAGCGTTCTCAAATCCTTGCCTGGTAAACTTGATATCAAAAGACACTCACCTAGTATTCTCTATATATGTTTGAAGAATGCATTAGACCAATGGGTTCACACAAACTTTGTTATTCTATTATCTATTTCAGACACCAATAATCCAAGCAGTGGGTGTTGTGTGCAAAGATGAACAATTGTGGCCACAGCCTGATAGGTAAATAAGATGACGTTTTATCTACGCTATATGATATGAGCCAGTGCATGAGATTTCCAACAATGTGGCATTTTGACATGTGTAGACTCGGACGAGCCTCTGCAGCCTCCTTTTAAGCTTAGAAACTCCAAATGGTTTACAGTCAGTAGCTTAACTATCATATAATACTCAAGGACCGGCAAAGGCTCTGATCAGACTGCACGTATGTGCAGGCTGATCTGAGGCTTTACTGGTGGCACATACCACATTGTTGGAAATCCCATGCACTGGCTCAAATTATGACAATGAATAACAACACGAGGAGATATTTTATATGTTGTTTGTTTTATATTACTTTGGCCTTTTGTATACTGGGCACCTGAAGGTGGGTGTTTTAGAACAGTGAAGACGAAGATGAAATAGAATATGACATTTCATCAGCTTCTTAGTACATTTTGCTAAGCCTCAGGGACAGAAATACACTATGATTAAAATGTTTTAAGCTGTTATCCCTCAATTAATCTTTTGTTTTATTTTAATAGATCTGTCTAAATGGGACAAAACAAGTGCAAATGGTCAGGAAATGCAGCAAGCACTGTTCACAAGCCAATCAAAGCGCCATGAGGAAAGAGCTTATAGGAATTTGAACAAATACACATACAATAATACCGCAAAAATAAAACTAGAGAAGGACAATTAATTATCGTTCCCTCAGAGAGATGATTCAAACTAGATAGAGTCCCCATCTTATAACCGACAGTAGCCGCTGTCACCACAAAAGAAGGCTTAATATAGTTTACTAAGAAAATCCTAATCCTGCTGATGTTCACACACAAACAGTATTTAGTTTGCGCGAATGCTTCCTGTCTATTCAATGAAGCATCACAGAGAAATTAAATCAAACATATCAAGTTATGAACGGGCTCTAACGCATAGATAAGTAGAGCTTGGCGACTCTACTTGTCACGCAATAGTGGGCCCAGCCAAATAGAAGCATGGGGCTAAAGTTTTCAGGATTAGTCCAGATTTCAGGATTTTGAGCCTGGTTTTCTGGACAAAGTTAGCCTCAAAATACTGAATTAGGCAGATTTTTATAGCTTGTCTGATTTATTTTCATTTCTTGTTTGGGCCATTGACCATTGAAACTTGAAATTGTTAACATTTGTAGGCATAGAGCAAGTTTTAAGATTTGAGTTTTCGAAGTTCAGTATTTTTGAAATTGTGAACTTTCACCCATGTGGAAGCACCATGCACCAGCCCATTAATATGTGATTTAGGTCCGTGTCTATTTATTTAGATAGGACAAGTGAATATGATAGTTCACAATAATAGATGCTATAGCTATCCTAACAGAAGTTGAATTGACTGTGCCAGGTCTCTTCTTCACAGTGACATGGGTTGTTCTGTGTCCTGTGTTTGTGGCATTTCCTGGTCATTGTGACTCGCTGGTTTTGCGGAGCTATGAAGTTCGAACCTAGACGTAGGGATTTCATGTAATCTCCTAAAAGTAAATATCATGAATAACGAATACTTCAAATATCTGGAGACGGATTTTAGCCTTCTTTTAACTCGACCAAAGCAGAAACAAGGCATATCAAATTCAATGTCCTTGGATAAAATGGTTTAGATAGTTTCACACACGATTATATGTAGGGATATTTGCCAGCATTATGTTTATCAAGTGTGTGGGTTTTTCTTTTGTTTGTTTGTTTTTATGTTGTCGTGTATTTTTTTTTTTTTGTTATTTAACAGTGATTATTGCCAGAGAAAACCATGATCATGGTCAAATGTCCTAGTATAATTATATTGCCATGAGAATGGCCAAACGAATTTTTAATGTTAATTCATTCTTTATTTTCGACAGGTTTGATCCAGACAGGTTCAGCAAACAGAATATGCACAGACGACCAAACTTTAGCTTTTCACCTTTTGGCTTTGGAGGGAAGCGTATTTGTCCTGGACTAAACTTTGCCTACGCTGAAACTACTATTGCGATTGTGACAATGTTAAGGAAATTTAAGTTTAAATTGGTGCATGGCCAGAAGAAACCGCCCCTTCAAGGCTTTATCACACGCCCTAGAGATGAAATATGGGTCACCTTGTCACATAGATAATAATATTGATCACTGCAGATTTGTAAAACTGACTTAGTTCTGATGTTTTGTTATCAAAAGATTATAACAAAAAGAAAAACTGAGTTATTAGAGGGCAGTTTTATGTTTTTTTTTTCAAATGGATATTGCTTCCTTATTTTGATATGATTTTAAATGGACCTGTGGTAGACTGTCTGGTCTAATAAAGGCCTTCATTTGATAGTCACCTACTTTCAAATAATTGCCCTCTTCTTTAAATAACAGACCTGGCACAGTCTTAAGATAAACGGGATGATTTTGATTTTTAAATATTCATTTCTCATTTCTTTATAGAGATGTTCATCCCCCACTTCCTATGGTGTATATATTTTACAGCTATTTTTACTAGAGTATGTTTTATGTTGGTGGTTCTGTTGTTGTTGATTAAAGTTCATCGTTGTTCCCATTGTTTGTGGGGATTATTTGTTTGCTCGGTCTTTGTATTGTAATGCAGTATTAAGTATCTTTTCCAGAGTGTAGGGGAAGGACCCCCCCCCACACTGGAAAATCGAAAGTGGCTGTATGTTTCATAAGAAATATTAGTTCACACCCCTTGGGTCCAATTGCTTCTCAAGTGCGGTTTGTACGACCCTATGTGAAATATATTGATGACTAAAACAAACTTATTGATAAGTTAGGGGTCTTTCATGCAAACCAAACATCCATGTGCCTTGTTCCCAACTAAACTAAGGGTGAGGTTGGTGCACCGTTAGACGGATTTAAGCCCTCCAGTAAAATATTTTACTGACCATTCCAAGGCGGTGCTTCTTTTGTGGATCATTTATGTTATTTCTGTCTTCTTTTGTTATGCTTTCATGCACGTCTGTTTTTTATGCCTTGTGGTCACCTGCGGGGAAACGGCTGACCTCTTAGCTCTCATTTGTGATGTCTAATTGTGACGTTGTCACTTTCCCATTGGTATCCTGGGTCGGGTGTGGTGCATGATTGTATCGATTCCTGATCTTTGCCCTCTTTCATACCTTGTCAGGACCAACACTGACGTAATTGTCTGGCTCCACCCATGTTACAGGTATCCAGCATAAGGCCAAGTGAAAAATTTCGGGTAACTGTCTGAAAATTTTAGGTAGGGTAGGCACAGACATTTTTTAAATTTATTTTTCTGGAAAATATGATTTGATGCATTTTGAAAGGCTGAAAAAATTCTAGGTTTCACCAGTAAATTTAGGTAGGGTCTGGTAAGCCCTAAACACAGCTATTTCTTAATTTGGCCTAAACTTGGTATTGTGGCGCAGATAGTGAATATTTAACAAGGAATTAGTCAAGCGTAACACTTAAAAACCAACAGCATTGTTTGTACCTAATATCCCTTTATTATAAACATAAATTGTATGCCAATTTTCTTGCAGTACAGTACAGTAAAACGGGAGTAAAATGGCCACTCAAAAATAGACAAAACAAAGATCTTAATGACAAATGGTACCTTAATGAAGGTCGAAAGTATTGCAGAAACTCCAGGGGGAGCATTCTTCATTTTTTTTACCTGCATTAAGCAGTAATTTGTCTTAAAAAACAATTTTCAGTCTTTTTGAGAGTTAACACAGGTTTTACTGTATTCACTTAGTAATGAATGTAGTAATTTGATTTTACTGTTCTATCAACATAATTTATTTTGTTGCGTAACTGGTCTTTCGTTTATGTATTTCGTCGTAGTTTGACTTGTCTTTTAACAGATTATTACTTTGTAGTGGCAAATCCAACTGTGTTGTTTGCCATGTTAAACTCAGTGTAGTAAGCTCCAATGAAGACGTCACCAAGAATCCAAAGAGGTCCAGCTGGTGGTGGAATATCAATTCCTGAAAATCCACTAAGGCATATGATTTGACCTGACTGTGCAACCTGTAAATAAATTAGCAGTATTTTTCAACTTGTATATTTGATATACCAATACCTGTCTTAGACAGCCACTCTCAAAAAGACAAAAAATTGGTTTTAAGACCAATTATCACTTAATGCAGGTCAAAAGTATTGCAGAATGCTCTGAGGGGAGCATTCTGCAATACTTTCGACCTGCATTAAACTTCAGTTTTTCATTTAAAAAGACTAAGTCTGCAACTATGAACATTTTTCGATTTTTTTATTTTCTTTTTAAATCATTTTTAAAAGTAGAATTAAGTTATGTTTTCACAATAAATCTGTTCACTATAGCTGAAAATTGCACGGATAAGTGAATTATCTTATAAAACAGGTGTGCTTTTCTCTTGTTGGTAATTATTTGCGTCCCTCCAATAATTATAGCCAGTAATTTTAACATAAATTCTGTTGTCTTGATACTGATAATTTGTTAAGATTTACGAAATTGGTAAAATGTATACCTGAATTTTAGTTTTTTTTACTGTGTTCTTGAAAAATAGAAACATTTGTTCTACAATAAAAGATCAAAAGCTACAGACTATGCAGCTTTAAACCATTATGTTTTATTATTTTTGAGTGGCCGCTTAAGACAGGTTTATTGTCAATGGAAAGCCTTGTCAGCTCAAATTTTAGAAAAAAAGTAAATTCTTCCATTTCATTCAGAAGACAAATATGTGATTTTTTTTCCATTTTACCCAATGGCAATATTTGAAGCAGTGTTCATGGCGCATTTACTGCTTCACATATCCAAACTGCATAATGGTAGTATAAAGTATAATAATCGAATCATGACACGCGATTTCCAACAATGTGGCATTGACATTAATAGACTCTGACCAGCCTGTGCAGCCTCCTTCTAAGCATAGAAACGCCAAATGATGTTCGGTCAGTAGCTTTAAACTCACAGAATATTAAAGCAACTAGCAAAGGCTCTGATCAGACTGCACGTATTCGCAGGCTGATCTGAGATTTTGCTTGTCGCACAAACCACATTGTTGGAAATCTCATGTCACGGCTATATAAATTGCATGTGTCCAGCCATAAATAACTTCCTATTGATACCATTCATCAATGCGAAAATTGAAACAGTTTGTTATTTTGACAAAAGTGTATCTGATATAACACCAACAATCGTTTCTTTTCACTGAAGGTCACGTATCTGGTCCTCATGTGCACTGCTGCTGAATATTTTTGTGTAAATATAAAGATTTTTTGGATCTTTTGGGCGGTCACTTCTAAACTGGATGTTTTTTTGTTTTTTTTATTTATTTATTTTATTTTATGTCATTTCTAAAGTCAGCTGTTTTTAAGAGTCCTGACGATGTTTTTATTTCCAACTGCAAACAGATTTAAAAAAAAAAAAAACACAAGATGGCCAATTGGCCCTTAATCGCTCACCTGAGTTTTGCTCTAAGCTTACATATAGGCATCTGTTGAAAGCTGCCCATGTCCCTGGTGACACCTGGGATGGTGTCAATTTTGGCCCCAGGGGCACAATTTGATAAACTTGGTAGAGGTCTACTAGGTCATGCTACATGTCAAATATCAAAGTTCTAGGCCTTATGGTTTCAGACAAGAAGATTTTCCATGGTTTTTCCAATATAAGCCTATGTAAAACATAGAACACCTGGAGTTGGGTCAATTTTGGCCGCAAGGGCATAATTTAAACAAACATGGTAGGGGTCTACTAGGTCATGCTACATACCAAATATCAAGGCTCTATGCCTTATGGTTTCAGACAAGAAGATTTTTTCCATGTTTTTCCAAATATAAGCCTAGGTAAAATATGTGACCCCTGGGGTGGGCCATTTTTGACCCAAGGTGCCTAATTTGAACAAACTTGGTAGATGTACACTAGGTCATCTTACATACCAAATATTAAAGCTCTAGGCCTTATGGTTTCAGACGAGATTGTTTCATGTTTTTCTCCATATAAGCCCATGTTAAACATGTAACCCCTAGAGCGTGGCCATTTTTGGCCCCAAGGGCATAATTTGAACAAAATTGGTCCAAAATTTGATCATTGTTTAGCAAAACACAGAGTGCAAATTCAAATTGAAATCATAAGCGATTGATGATAATGCCGTCATGTGTACGTTTAACAGGATCAATTTTTCAAACAGTCATGCGTACGAGCAATAACTTTACAAAATTATGACGTCATCTTAAAGACAAAATACAAGGTCCGTTTATGAAACTTGCCAACATTCTTGTTTTACCTTAAGTAATGGAATAAATGATGAGGGGGCACGTTAGCTAATGTAAAAAGTGTATCATGCTGAATGGCTATTTTTGGTCTATGTTAACCATTCAAAACGGCCATCTGGAACAAGAGCCAAATTGCGTTAACTCAGCAATCGTCGCTAGTTAAAGAATATAGAAAATTGCAAATGATTGGTAACAATATTTTCAACCACTTAGTAAAGCCATGAAGTTTAATTTCTACTCAAATGCGTGGCGAAAAAGTGGATGGGTAACTTCTTTTGGTACAGCAGAAGCATACATTGTCTAAACAAGTTGTTCTTGTAAAAAAGGATTGTGTCTGGAAACAAAGAAAAGGTGGCTAAAATCCTGTGCCACACGAAACTGGCGAAACCTTCGTTTTCTCGTGCAGCAATTTTTTACGCGGGATATATAGAGAATACTAGGTGAGTGTCTTTTGATATCAAGTTCACTAGGCAAGGCTTTGAGAACGCTTGTTGACATCGCGAGGCTTGCAGAGAGATATAGAGAACACAAGGTGAGTGTCTTTTGATATCAAGTTTACCAGGCAAGGCTTTGAAAACGCTTGTTGACATCGCGAGGCTTGCCGATTCAACAAGTGTTCTCAAAGCCGAGCCTGGTAAACTTGATATCAAAAGACGCGAACCTGATATTCTATTTATCAGTTTACCCATTGTTTCACTCTTCAAACTAGCGATTATGACGTAATTTTCTATTTTTGTGTCGATTCATCGTCATTTGCGACGTCATTCAAAAAGTGCAACGTCATCATCACCTGATAAAGGTAACATGCCGTGAGATAGGAAACGTTTATTAGGTTATGTTGAAACCGTTAAGTTAATATTAGGGGTGACTGATAAAAGATGTTATAATGCACTAAAATTCATAAATTTAGTCTGTTCAGTCTAAGAGATATTCATGTTTACTTCTAGATGAGGCGTGTTTTGTTGACGTCCGTATATAATATTGATGTACTCGAATATTAGTGAAGGGTCAAGTCAAAATTGCATGTTGGCACTTTTAGGCATTGTCCCATTAAATGACTTTGGCTTCAACAGTAATTGAAATCAATTTTTCAAGATTATTCCCATTAAAATACATTAGGAAACAAATCTGACCTTGCCATAAAGCAGGTCATGGTCAACCTAGGATCATCATTTGAACATACTTGGTTGGAACCATGCCCCAAATGCTCCTACTAAGTCCCATGTTTATCCACGAAGTAGACTGCTAATATGGGCCCTCCCGGTGATTTTAAAAAATATATATTGGTATAAAAAACAATTTCCCCATACTCTAATAAATCGAGTTCAATTGGCCAAATGGTATTCGAGAAAATATTGTAGGGAATCCAAGTATAGTGACTTAGCTGAAAGGTCAGCCTTGACCTTTGGGACTTATTCAGTCATTGAATCATTAGGTTTAACATATCTAGTTAGTATAAGGACTTTGACTCCAACAATTTTCACAAACTCCCATCTAAATATATATTAGAAAGCAAATTTGACCTTGATGTATGATATAAGTTTGTCAGTGTCAACCGAAGACCATCATTTGAACAAATTTAGTAGGCCCCACATCCACAATGCCACATAGTAAGTCCGAGGGTCATTGGTCTCCTGCTTCTGAAGATTTTTTTTAAGATTTTTACAATGCATATTGGCCTAAAAATAGTATATATATAGATATACAAAGTTAAACTGGCACTCATGAATATGCCGTATAAACTCGTATATCTCCGTAAAACTAATTTTAGATTTCCAAACATTATGAAAAGTATTGATTTCAGAGTGATGTATTTTCTAATCCTGTATCCATCACTGTCCCGCTTAGCCCTTTGGATAGAGCGTATAGCTGTCAACATTGAGATCGTAGGTTTGAGTCTCACGACATACAATATGCTTAATTTTTTTTTCATTTTTTATCATAAATCATGACTTGCACGATTTTACAAGACTAACGTGTAAAAGTATATGTAATAGAATTCATTTTAAAGCATTATATTAATTAGGAACTGTGATGTCTACTGATAAATCTTTAAAACATTTAAAATCTAATGACAAATTGCTCATAGCTAATGTTTCAAACTATTTCGAGAAACACTCTGGGCGCAACAGCACATCATATTCAGGCAACTGGGGTCAGCAGAAGAACCGTTTTCCGAGTACGAAAAGAACTATGAGAAACCGCTACACTTTCGTCGCCGCAACGTTCGAAATGGGGACAATACAAACCTCTGGACGACATTGATGAGGTTGTTATCAGAAACAATGTGCAGGAGTTTTACACCCACTGCCATCCTCTTCCGACCATTATCAGTCTTAAAAACTGACATCATGTCAACTATCCATCAAAATTAAAATAAACAAGAAAAAATATCATAACTCAAAAAAAATATGAAATTAAAAGTGATGCCTAAAATAACTATATCCAGTGGGAATCGAACCCTCGCAATCGGGAATAAGAGTTAATCGTCTTACCACCTGCCTCAGCATTGTTAGACGACCTTGCTGAAAGCTACTTGTTCCATACATTAACCATTTAAAATAGCTAATACACACCGAACGTGACCGAATGATGGCGAAGATTAATGAGTGCCAGTTTAACTTGGTTTATCTACCCAGAAGAAAAAGTTTAGTCAGTATTTATGTTTTCTCATAATATCAACAATACTGCATATATCATTGTCAATTTTTTTATATGAGTTGTATTATCGTAACTTTACATGTACCTGTTTATTGCGTGACAAATAATGCCTCTATTAGACTATATCAACCAAATTTCAAAATGCACGATGTGCACGTGCTGCGGTAAACCGGCAGGGTTATTTTCTCATAAACTGTTAGATATTGAAAGAGAGTTGTTCCTATTGCAATAATCCGGAGAAAATCCAGTGCTAGCAAGCTTAATTCGCCGTCCAGGCTATCAGCAAATTACAGAAATACCGCGTTTTGACATCTTGAAACAGGTGCACGTGTTGCTGACGTAACACGCAGTTTTGGATGCAGTGAACAAACAATTTATCGTCTGCAAACACGTTTTTAACGGCCTGGCAGTAAAAATGACAAGCCTCCGTTGGGGAGGCAACGGATAACGCCATTTTAAGTAAGGGTCATAGTGACGTCAACATGACGTAATCGCTTCATGGTCGCTTGGAAACTTCTTAAATTCCTAAGTCATGCAACAGATACGAGAATTTCCGTCTGTACTACTAGAAATCGTCTGAGGGGCGCTAGACTGATTTTTGAGTTATGAAATTTGAATTTTAATATTGACCACTTTCTGTATTTTTGATGAAAGAAATGGGTATATTTTCGGAATGATTTGTTAAAAATATTCACATTTGTAAGACATTACATGAATTTTATTTTGAGTAAGGTTTTTGTCAATACTAAGGCTGTCTTACAAAATTATTGCATACAGTGTTTGTACTGACTAAACTTTTTCTTCTGAGTATATTAGGTAAAAAATTATTTTTACCTAATAAATACTTTTTTCGACCAATATGTGTCCCAAATCAACCAAAATACGCCCGGGGCCCCAATGTTTAAAAATGTCCCCTTCTCAGACTTACCTTGTTATGGTCAAAGCTATCACTCTTTGTCAACCGTTCGAAGCTCCTGTCCTGCTTTTTTATTAGTGTGAAATAGTGTAGTAGTGCAAAAGTGTAAGTGGGTGTTAAGAGGGTATTTGAGCCGCGACATGAGTTTTCCAACAATGTAGTATGTGCGACCAGCAAAGCCTCAGATCAGCCTGCACATTTGCGCAGTCTAATCAGAGCCTTTGCTAGTCGCTTGAAAATTCTACGAGTGTTTAGCTACTGACCGAGCAGCATTTTGAGTTTCTACGCCTAAGAGGAGCCTGCACAGGCTGGTTTGAGTCTACACTTGTCAAAATGCCACATTGTTGGAAATCACGTCACAGCTCATTTGTGTCGAGTGTTGGGTCATAGTACTACAGGCACTGGTCAATGCTAGTGGTAATCTAAAATGTGCTCCCTGCATTTTTCAACAAGTGATTTTCTGTGCATTAATCAGGTTTGATTTCTCACGTGTATCCTCGGCTCGAGCATTTACATAAAAGCCATCTTTATCCATACTTTGTGTATGCATGCAGCAAAGGCTCTGGTAATTTACACATTTATAGAGGCTCTGCTGAGCTTTCTTGCATGAAGATGTGATAAAAAACTTTTTTTCTAAATATTTCAGGAATACCATCCGAGTGACAGATTCAATCCAGATCAGGCCCAACGTTTTGTCGGACCTGATCTGGCCCAAACTGTTTTGCGACGACTTTAGAAGTAAAAGCGTTAATAAATGAGGGGATATGCACTGTTTCCAAGACATTTAGTTGTATATTAATGGGAGGGGAGAAGCTTCCCAAAAGCATCAGCTGTCAATGAACACGAGAGCTCCTAATGAATAATATTTCTTGTTTTCTTTTTGTTTTCATTCCTTATGTCCCAGTCATCAATTTTTCAGTCATGTTGGGACAGGTTTTCTTGGGTTGAACCAGTACTAAGCAATGGATAAAGTATCCTGCTGGAGGACACAACACAGAGACTTCACTAGCAGAGAGACACTAACCAGCAACCCTTCTATTCCCAGTTTAATGCTCTACCAACTGGGCCACTGCACTCCCCGCAAGAGGGCTTGAAAGGTTTCCCAGTTTCTAAGAACCCATAATTTCAACAAGCTTGAAAGAGTACCACTAGGCAATAATGCATAAAAATACCTAAGATCTGCAATCAGTGGTTTTAGATTTTTTGCCTTCTTCCTTACTTTTACATAGGGAACAATCGTTTTGTTTCCCTATGTAAAATAAGGAAGAAGGCAAAAATCAGGAAATCAAATATGTTTTGCATTTTGTTTGGTTGTTTTACATCACAGTCATTTTATGGCCATGGTCAGTTCACCTAACTACACTTTTTTCCTTGACAAGTTTGACTAAGTTTACAGCTGACAACAACCCTTCTTGAATCAATGGAAGTAGGAGAATGACCATAGAAATTATTTCATGATCAATTTCTACCAAAGTATGGGACCATGCCATGATTGAACTCGCGACCCCTGGATCTGCAGTCAGACTCACTACCGACTAAGTTATGGGGCCTGGTGTATAAAACATGTGATCACTGGGGCGGGACCATTTCTTGCCCTGGGGGTATAATTTGAACATACTTCATAAATGGGAGGATAAGGACAGAAAGTAGACAATGTCCATCCAAGTTGCCATGTGGAAAAGTCAGTGCTGCAGATTTGTTTCTCGACATAAAAGTAGTTTAAGGAATGAAAGTGTGCTTAGTTGGTCAGACAGTGGCTGCAGCTTCCGACATAAATTGCTATAGCTTGATGCGGAGTGAATAATAACAACTTTTTACATTTATGTTTTATTTGTTTGTGATAATAAATATAATTTTCAGCTGCAAATTATGAGATTTGAAAATCAGACCCAACATATAATAAACAACACAGAAAAAGACCTAACAATCAGTAAACTATCACATCTGACTAGCCATCAGATAGGATTGTGTGAATGATTTTATTTTTCTTTATATTTCTCAACCAAAAAAACCATATTGTCTCAATGAGACGGTTCTTTTAACCCCTTCACTGCCATAATAAATGCACGCAATACGCCGGGGGAAATACAGCTATTTTGATGTTATTATGGTGTTAAATATAATTTCATACAAAATCATAACCACTGTAGGGATTTACACCAAATTTTTCCTGCTTGTTTGAGACATTTGGTACAATGTCTGAGATAATGTTTTCTAGTGATAGCATGTCAAAAAAAAAATTTTTTCAAAAGCTGGAAATACATGAATGTCTACTTTCGTTTACATGTCTTCTTTCGTTTACAACATCATTGTTTTGAAGTGGTTTGGTAACAATGGTTCAAAAATGTGAGAATGACAGGAATTTGCTGATTCCAGTTAATATCAATTGTCATCCATATATAAGCCATTTTAGACTTCCAAAATAACCCCTACTTCAAAGAAACACAACAGACTAATGCCATGATCGCCTGCCATCTTTGAAAAAAAATGAGTTCTACATCAAAAGGGCTGTTTTCCCTGTGAAAAGCAAGCTTTCGGTCGCGGAGTTATGATATAAATCTTGAAAAAGTTAACTCTTTCATTATAGGGCAGATAAGGATAATTGAGTTCTGTCCCTTGAATATTACACGCACATAAACAACTACGTGTTTAACCCGAACAAGGCTAGGGGTACTGGAAGCGGTATTCACCCCGAGCATTGCTCGGGGTAAGGCAGTGAAGGGGTTAAGCACCCAAAACATATCTTTAAATTGATGGCAAGAAAATAACTCAAAAGTTTCGCTTAATTGGATCTATCATCAAACAAGAAATTGTTTCCACCTACTTCCCTATATAAGCCTTTGTAAAACATTTGACACCTGGGGCGGGGCCATTTTGGGCCCAATGGGTATAATTTGAACAAACTTGGTAGAGGTCAACTGGGTGATGCTACATACAAAATATCAAGGCTGTAGGCCTTAAGATTTCAGACAAGAAGATTTTTTCATGTTTTTCCTATATAAGCCTATGTAAAACATGTGACCCCCGGAGGCAGGGCCATTTTGGGTCCCAGAGGTATAATTTGAACAAACTTGGTAGAGGTTCACTAGATGATGCTACATACCAAATATCCAGGCTCTAGACCTTAAGGTTTCAGACAAGAAGATTTTTTCATGTTTCTCCATATATAAGCCTATGTAAAACATATGACCCTGGGGCGGGGCCATTTTGGCCCCAATGGCATAATTTGAACAAACTTGGTAGAGGTTCACAAGGTGATGCTACATTCTAAATATCAAGGCTCTAGGCCATATTATTTCAGACAAGAATTTTTGTTCATGTTTTTCCCTATATAGACCTATGTAAAACATGTGACCCCCGGAGGTCATATAAGGAACATTCCAACCAAGTTTGGTCAAAATCCATTAGTAGTTTAGGAGATGTCCTTTGAAGCAATTTATGATGACGGAAGATGCACGACAGACATCCAACAATCACAATAGCTCATCATGAGCCAAAGGCTCAGGTGAGATAAAAACCTTTGCCCTTATTAGGTCAAATATAGCTGATCTTATACAGAAGCAACAAGACATTAACTCTTTGCATGCTGGATTATTTTTTTATGATTTTTTGGGGTTGTCTGCTGACTTTTTTCAAAATTAATGTCTTTCAAAAACTCTTTCAGAAACATATTTAGAGTGTCAGTTTGGATCCAGATCAGGCCCGACAGAACCTGATCTGGGTCAAAACCTGTTTGCAAAGATCAGCAGCAAACAACAAAATTTGTCACAGGCAGGCAAAGAGATAATGTGCTTCATTATCAAGATATTCTCAAAAAAGATAGCAATGTATGATAATCTTTTTCATACCACAATCAACTCATTTGAGATGTAAATTTTAACAGATCTATGGTAAACTTCTTTTCCAGCAATGTTAGGTTTAGTGTTCAAACTATTTTTAAATCTATATATACCTTTAAGCTAGATTTTTCTTCAGTACAATATATGTAAATTAAAAAAATATATCTTGATCAGATCTTTGAAATATCTCCTTCAGAAAGATTATAACAGTTGATATGCAGCTATTATATGGGCCTTGACAAGAGAAGACCTGTCTTGAGGGTCAGCGAACAAAAAAGGCGCAGACTAGCCTGCTCATCCACACAGTCTGATCAGTGCCTTTGTTATTCACTGATTGAAAAGTATCATATCTAAACTTGCTTCTGGTGGAATTATAGTCTCTGGAGCTGAGGAGACTGGTTTGAGTCTCGCTTTGTCAGAATCTCCAACGTCAGGTTTTGTTACGTCAAGGCCCATATCGGCCTGACCATGATAAAACCTGTCTTCCGGATGTCACCAGGTAAGCCTTAGCCCTGTCTGCTCAGCTACAGAGACTAGCTAAAATATTGAAATTTTGTAGAAAGCCATCTGAGATTTTACACTTTGCAGTACAGGGAAAACAAAGGCATTGATCAGACTTCAAGCTGGTTTGGGTCTCAACAAAATCAGGTTGTCTCCAGACAATATGCCCTTAATTATGGTCTTAAAAAAAACTATGAGCCAGCACATGAGATTTAGCTACTTATCACATCAGAAGGCAGCCAAGCAACAGATAGGCCAGAAAATCCAGCCAGTTATCCCGACGCCTTTTAACAGTTTTGCAAACAGAGCAGATCCAGATCAGGCAGCTCTTGAATGAGCTGCCTGATCAGAGTCTACTCTGTTTGCTTACGGAAATATGATTAAATATGATCCTACACTAGTGCTCCTGACAAATAAATTTCTTTATTCTATGTACAAACCTGGAAGTGTTTTTATATAATTATTCAACATGGGTGGAGCTGAGCATGAATATCCATGAAGGAAAGGTTTAATCAAGCACCATGGCTGCTCTCATACACAATTTTACAGGCCCCAAGATGAGAGTGTGTATTTGAAAGTTATTTTTCTTATTTGCCAACCAAAACATATGTTGTGGGTACTCAAAAGAATTGTCAATGAGACAGTTCTTTTGAGCATCTAAATCACATGTGTTTAATTAATGTTTAAGAAAATAATTAAAATTTATCGTTAAACCAAATTCTTTTGCTGGATCTATGTAGTCAACCCTCCACTACACAGCTTTCCATACTAGTTTAAGGATTCATTCTATGCAAATGTGACAAGTATATTCTCATGGGCTGGGTTATATCTTTGATGTCTACCTCACCTAACAAGACAATCACAGTGCCTACCAACAAACAAATCCTTACATAATCCTCTACTCTTTGATATGCTGATACTTAACCCTTAAAGCGTCAAACATGACTGCAGCAGATGACAAATTTTGCGACATCTTTTCTGATTTTCGAAAAAAGTAAGGTATGATAATTAATGAGAATCGTCTCATGAGATATCATGCCTTATTTGTTATTTTTGAAATAGTGGCAAAATTTGAAATTGTCATCAGCTGCAATTTGTTTCTTTTATTGCTTTACGTCCCAAGTCAACAGCTATGGTCATTGCGGGACGGTCAGTTCACCTAACCACACTTTTTCCTGGGCAGGCTTGAACAAGCGGTTAACCGGTAATTTGTGCACATACTTTCGCTTGTAACTGACAACAACCCTTCTTGAATGAATCAGCGGAAGGGAGGAGAATGACCGTAGAAATTATTTCATGATCAATCCCCACAAAAGTATGGGACCGGGCTGGGATCGAACTCGCGACCCCTGGATTTGCAGTGAGACATGCATCTGTTGCCAGACACGTTACCGACTGCGCTACGCGGCCCGGTAACTGCAATTTGTAAGTGGCGCTTTAAAGGTTAAACCACCAAATACAACTGCAGCAGATGAAGTTTTTGATTATTTCAATGATTTATGGACTGAAAAAAGGCTTGCCATTTCAAGTAAATCGTCTGCTGGCAGACGATTTACTTAAAATGTCAAGCCTTATTATGTATCTACTAACTAATAATAGCAACAAAATTTGAAAATCTTGTCTGTTGCAAATTGTAGGTGGCGCTTAACAGGTTTACCTTCAAACTCTGTATTGTCATTCTCAACATTCTAAACATGCACCGACAGGATAAGTAATCATTATGCAATCTTGCAACAACAAAAAAAGGTTTTTACCCAAAATATTCAGACACACAAGCTCCTCATCATCCAAAATTTGAACCAGCTCATTTTATATCTTGATGATGGGTAAAAGGCCAAGAGGGAAAAGCAGATAATGTAAACCCTAATCCTCCTGCTCCTGAACAGTCTGGTCAGGGTTTACACTATTTGCTCAAGCATAACTGTCTGAATGTTGAGGGTAAAAAAACATGAGCACTATGACAACTTTATAACTGTAAAGTACATATATATGAGCCAGTTTATCCTAAGAGATAGCCCATCACATTAACCTCAGACCCCCCCCCATCCCCACATCAAAACTACAATTAACAATCATGGCACTTTATATAATTTTGCAAATTATTAGAGCATATAAATTGGGAATGTTCAGAGTTGGAAAAAAATTAAATGAAATTTAACTGTGTTCACAGTATATAGTACACTTTATTTTGTTTGTTTGGAATCTGTATGTCCCAGTCAACAATTTTTCAGTCATGTCGGAATGGTTCTTCCTGGGTTGAACAAGTACTAAGCAGAGGATAAAGTGTCTTGCTCAAGGATACACCTCTAGTTTAAAGACATTGTACACTAATATACTGCATTAAATAAAGAATGTCAAACTTCTATGAATTGTATAGTTTTTGCAATTCTGAAAGCAATAAAGTCTAGGGAACATGTAGAAAATAGTGTGCAAATGAAAATTAATTTGCTGATTTCTAACCCAAAACATATGTTGTGGGTACTCAAAATAACCGTCTCATTGAGATGGTCCTTTTGAGAACCTCAAACAAATGTTTAAATTAATGGATAATAAGATGTTTAAAATTTAAGGCTCCAAAATTTTTGTTTATCTGGATCTTTTGTGGAGTATAGCTGCTTTAAACACTTTGCATAATAGAACGAAATTTCAAAGCAAATAGACATCAATTGCACTTATTTATTGTGTTTATAGTGGAAACAAATGAACCAAGCCATCATGAATTCAGCAACAGACACTTTTCTACTTTCAAGGAAGATCGAATATTGTTACTACCTTCATAGGCACTTATAAAATTTTGCATAATTGTTTTTCAAAATCAAACTGATCAACTTTTTCTGCATACCGCATTGAAAAACAAAACAATAGAGTAAAAACTGACTTTCAGATGGGGTTCAATGCATGCAACTGAACCTCTTTTTTGAGGTTTAATGGGTTAATCTGAACGTTTTCTAGCTGGGTTTAATGCATCTATCTGATCACCTCCAGCAAAGTCCAAACCCATATCTGGATTTGCCACTAGTTCATGAGAAAACAGTCCCAGTTCATTTATTACTGTTTTAACACTTAAAGCGCCACCTATAATTTGCAGCAGACGACAATTTCAAGTTTTGCTGCTTTTTTCAAAAATAATCAATAAGGCATGACGTTTCATGCCTTATTTTTGTCAAAAATTATAGAAATGTCACAAAATTTGTCATCTGCTGCAGTCGTGATTGGCGCTTTAAGGGTTAAGTATAGTAGCAACTAAAGACATAAACCATACATAGTTGAATTATATGATAACAAGGATCTCTCAATACTACTTTTATCTTTGATGAAATTTATTTAGGGCCTGTGGGCTTCGTTTACCAAAAAATTAATCAATCTTGAAGGATCATGAGAATCATTTAAAAAATGGAAAATCCTCTGTGGACATTAATGAACATACACACATGAACAGATATACACATACAGATGAAAATTTTAAAATTTTATATTAAATTAATCATATCATTGTAAAAAGATCATTTTATCAACCCTTGCACTGCTGAATAAACCATAAGCTATACCAACAACCAAATGTCACCAAGTTGCTTGATTCCATTGGTAAATAAAGAAGTGTGCATCCTGATCAAAAGCCAGTTGATGTGGCTTTATCAAGAATCAGCAGGACAAGCATTAATACTTGCACAGAGATACTTCTGTCTCAGAATATAATATCATGAGAAAAAATATCTCATTCAGCAAAACCTAATGAGAAATTATAAATCAGTGACGCCCTTTGTTACATTTAGCTGTGATATTTTTCTCACATCAAGCCAATATCAATCATATATTTGTAAGAAGAATGGGCAAATTTCTCAATATCTCAAGTCAAAAATAATCCCTGCTAGCATATTCAATACATTTCAATGAGAAAGCTAACTCAAACAGATATTGTCTGTATCTATTAAAGTCAATGCATGAATGGGTTTACAACCCAATTTCATCCTTCTTTAATACAATGATATTGTGGTGAAGAAATATCGTAGGACAATATAAGTTAACCCCCTAGTGTTTAAAGGACTTCACAATGAAACAAAACAAAAAGAGCTTATTCCAACAAAAACTATGAGGCTCATAAAAATAGCCTTTTTATACAGTTTTCTTATCAGCTATCTCTGCTTTTGTTTTTCATACATGTAGGCTTTCTTCAATATTTGATTTTATATCTATAATAGCCCTAAATATCTGGACATTTAAGCCAGATCAGATAGTTGTAAATCCAGATAAGACTGCTGTACAACTGCAGTCTCTACTTTTTACCACTCTATGGCATATCAGGTGGTTGTATGGTATTGTAGACACTTCAGGCCTATGTAATATTATGGAACTAAACTGCCCAAATATTAAGGTTAAATACAGTAAATTTACTCATAAAAGGAGTTTAAATTAACTCTCAACCTGCTAGTGACCAATTTGTCATCTGCTGATAACATATGCAAACAATTTGGACCCAGACTGGGCTCAACCAAAATGGCAGGCCTAATCTGAATCCAAACTGTTTGACACTCTTATATAAAAAAATATCTGCAGATGACAAACAAGCATGTAAAATCACAGAGCATGTAAAGAGTTAAATGTACCACATCTAGAGTATTACATTTAGATAGATGCACCATTAAACAGCTGAATCATGAGAAAACAAGCCTTTATCCATTTTCTCTTCCATGTGAAAAATTACTTTTTCTTAAATAGGGAAGGGCAGCCAATATCAGACGGGATTTTTTATTAACCCTATATCTACTAGAAACTCCTAAATGGTTACCTTGGCAAACTGTGTAGACCCAGATGAAATGCAGCATAATGCTGCATTTTATCAGGGTCTGCACTGTTTGCCAAGATTCAAACAACCTTCAGGGACAGAAATACACCAAAATTATGACACTTCTAGCTGTGACCCCTTAAAATACAAAATGTGCAATCACATACTTATTGAACCAATATGTATGGGAAAATCCATCAGAATACAAAGGAAGACAACAAAAAAAGGGTTAAGAAAATTCCATATTTCCACGATAGCAGTTTTCTCATGATCCAGCTTATATCACAGCAAGAGAGTTTACAATTAGTTTGTGATTCTAATAGCAGGTTGCAGATCTAACATTGGGGTGAATTTCAGATCATCACTCGACGACTTTGTATGTGCAAATCCAACTCGGTTGTTACCCATGTCAAACTCTGTGTAGTAAGGTCCAATGAAGACGTCGCCAAGGATCCACAGAGGTCCGGCTGGTGGAGGAATGTCCAGCCCCGAGAATCCACTAAGACATATTGTTTGTCCCATTTGTTTCACCTGAAACAAGAAGGGTTGCCATGGTGACAGTGCAAGGAGTGTCGGAATAGGTAAACTACATCTCTAATTATTCTAAGTGTGTTGATGGTGATTTGTAAACTAGCTCTTGGACACTATCTACAGATAATCTATAACAGTACAGGACATTAGTTGGGCCGCGATGCGAGAAAACATGTCTTCAGGGTTTCCGACAAAACAAGACTCAAACTAGTCTCCTCAGCTACAGAGACTAGCTAGAAAAATGAAATTTCGCTTGTAGCAAACTTAGATATGGTACTTTCCGAAAACTGAATAACAAAGGGGCTGATCAGACTGCGCAAATGCACAGGCTGGTCTGCGCCTTTGTTATTCGAAGACCTCTGAAGACAGGTTTTCTCGCGCCGAGGCCCAGTTAGCGTGTAACAGAAAAATAATTTTCTTATTTCTCACATATGTTGTGGGTACTCAAAAGAACTGTCTCAATGAGACGGCTCTTTTGAGCACCCAAAACATCTGCTAAAATTATGGGAAAGAAAAAATTTACAATTTTACGCTGAATTTTTTTGTTTATCTAAACCTGTGCTTTGTACATGTGAGATGGTGGTACTTATTGCACAAGTATAAAGTCTTCCTTAACACTTACACAGCCATTCACAACTGAAGCTGTCCCTTGTTGTATTATGGAAGCCTCTATAGCAAACAGTATGGACCAAGATGAGACTGCTCCATATTTCATCTGGATCCATACTGTTTGCATGCAATTTAAATGCTTTTACAAAATGCACCAGACAACACCAGCAATTACATTTTCACTCTTATTTAAGCAGCAGCCTGGTCTGGGTCCATACTGTTTGTCTCTATACTCAAATTGGTCAATAATGTTATTTAAAATATGCAGCAGGCCACTTTAACAGACGACAATTTTTGATGTATTTTTGTCAGCGCTTTAAGGGTTCAATGGCCATTTATCAGATTGAAACTGGCCTGGAGGTTATAAAACTTGAGTTCATTCTCAGACTCAGTATAACCTCTAGGCCAGATCTTCTTGGGATGGGTTTTGCTAAAACTAGGGTTCACTGTATTTACTAACCTGCAAGATGTACTGTTCACCAGTCAAACTAAACTTCTTTCCTCCCAATGTGAAATCAATAGTAGGCAATGAAGATATTTTACTGCAGTCAACTGTCCACTGTAAGAATGATAAAATAATTTCATTTCTGATATATTAAGTTTCAGTGCCCCCAGCCCTTCCAAAAAACAACAACTGGTCTAGACAAATGGAAACTAGAAATTGTGTTTATGGAAAACTGTTCCCCCGACCATTTGCTTGTCCATAAGGATGGTGCTCTTCTAGCTTACAACTGATCATCCTGAATCAGCTGACCAAAATTTGAAGCTCCTATCTATAATAATTTTCAAGATATCCTTTTTCAATGGCTAAATTTGCAAATGGCAGCAACTCAAAAAATTAACGTTTTTCTTACATTTCATTAGGTAATCTACTCATCATCCTCTATCAGGTGACCAAGTTTGAAGCTGCTAGCTGTAATAGTTTTCAAGATATCTTTTTTACAAGTTTTCAATGCCCAATTTGAAAAGGGCAATAATTGGGAAAAAATTACATCTGGTTATCTATTTATTATTCCCTACCAACTGACCAAGTTTGAAGCTCTTAGCTGTAAAAGGTTTCGAGATATCTTGATTACAAAATTTCATTCTGACCCTTAAAAATGGGCATAAATCCTCAAAAGAGAGATAAATCAGACTAAAAGAATAAGGGTCAGTAATTTTTTTATGAGGAACCCATTTTTTGAAAATTCAATCAAAACCTTGACTTAATTTTTTTTTTTTGAACCGATGGACGGACAGACATTAAAGCCCAAAGCAATATGCCCCCTCAACTTTTCAAAATTGGGGGCGTAAAAATTGTCACAGATATATGCTCAGAATTTTTTGCTGTGTCTAAGATTGTAATAGTCTTGTAATAAAATCAAAAATACACTAGAGCAGAAGTCCATGGTACACCATCGCAAATACCCGCTTTTTGACCTATAACCTTTACCTTGGGGTCAAGGTCACACAAAATGTTGCTCAGTACCTTCAACATAATATAACCTATGCACCTGTAAAGTTTGAAGTTGCTATGTCCTATGGTTAAGGAGAAGAAGCATTTACAAAAAATACACTATATGACCTTGACTATACAAGGTCATACCAAATGTTGTCTAGTGCCCTCCAAATCATATGACCTTTGCACCTGCAAAGTTTGAAGTTGCTATGTCCAACAGTTTAGGAGAAGATGCATTTACAAGAAAGTACATTATTTGACCTTGACCTTGACCTTCACGTCAAGGTCACACTAAATGTTGCCCAGTGCCCTCTACATCATGTGACCTATGCACCTACAGAGTTTGAAGTTACTACGTCAAAAGCTTTAGGAGGAAATGCAGTTACAAGAAAATTCAATATTTGACCTTTGACCTTGACCTTGTGGTCAAGGTCACACAAAATGTTGCCCAGTACCCTCTACATCATGTGACCTATCCAGCTACAAAGTTTGAAGTTGCTAGGTCTAATCGTTTAGGAGGAGATACATTTACAAGAAAATACATTATTTGATCTTTGACCTTGACCTTGGGGTCAAGGTCACACAAAATGTTGCCCAGTAACCTTTACATCATGTGACCTTTTCTGCTACAAAGTTTGAAGTTGCTACGTCAAAAGGTTTAGGAGGAGATACATTTACAAGAAAATTCAATATTTGACCTTTGACCTTGACCTTGGGGTCAAGGTCACACAAAATGTTGCCCAGTACCCTCTACATCATGTGACCTATTCAGCTACAAAGTTTAAAGTTGCTACGTCTAACCGTTTAGGAGGAGATACAATTACAAGAAAATACAATATTAGACCTTTGACCTTGACCTTGGGGTCAAGGTCACACGAAATGTCGCCCAGTACCCTCTACATCATGTGACCTATTCACCTACAAAGTTTGGTGTTGCTACCTCTAACGGTTTAGGAGGAGATACATTTACAAGAAACGTGACGGACGGACGTACGGACGGACAGACAGACGGACGGACGGACAGACGGACGACGGACCGACTTTGACACGAAATTAATATACCCTTTTTTTCTAAAGAAAAAAGCGGGTATAATTAGTGTATTAAATATATGGTAATAAAATGACTCTCTTAACAATTTCAAATATATGGTAAAGTCAAGTTTTCAAGTCACATAAGGCATTTTCAAAAATATTCTAAAGGGATATAATTTTGTTTCTAATATCCTGAAGAAGGCCCAAGTCCGAAAATATGAGTAAGAGTGAATACAATTCATTGACTTTATTGTTATTATTTCCTATGGAATTATCATATTATTTATATTAATGAAAATCTATAAATTTGTGCACCTGTATTACTGACTTTATTAAACTTGTTGCAAAAAAGCAATAAAATGCTTCCCAGAACCTTATTTTTTCCTCTTTTCCTCCACTTGTTTAATAAACTCTACAATACAAGAGTACTCATATAAGACCCTCTATATCAGAACTTATGATCTTAACTATTTCCTTGCTAACAACAACATATATTGTCTGCTGATAACCTTTGCAAACAGTTTGGATCCAGATCAGGACCGACAAAATGTCGGTCCTGATCTGGATCCAAACCAATTGCCTCTCTATTAATGCTCATGAATTCTTTCTGAAACAGTTAATTTCTAAAGAGAGCCAGCAGATGAAAAAAAAGCATGAAAAATTACCCAGCATACCAATAGTTAACTTACCTCTCCTGCGGCGAATGGTGAGGCTCCAATTTGTTTGTTGAGTGCATCAATCTCCACCGTGGGTCCAGCAATGAGAGAGGTACCTGTATCAGCAATAGCCTGACAGCCTCCCTTACATAACGATAGTCCTCCTACACTCACTCTGAAAATAAAAGTTTAGTTTAACTAGTTTATACTTCATGAATATTCATGCTAAGATATGAATAATTAGATAAATAAACTTTCATGCTTGTACATAGAACAAGGAAATTGCAATGCATGTCAGATCCACTTGTGTAGGATCAAATATATCACATTTCCATGAGCAAACAGTGTAGACATTGATCAGGCAGCTCTTATAAGAGCTGCCTGATCTGGGTCTGCTCTGTTTGCAAATTTGTCAACAGGCTTCTCTATGAGGTAAATGGTTAAATCCATTTGAGTAGCTTTTGCCAACAGCATATCTACACTGTTTCTTCATTACACACCGGCAAAAAAACACATATATAGGTTTTGCAATTCTAACATATAGGTTACGAATAAAGTAGAGAAAAATTGTGGCAAATCAATAACTGCACATTCATTTACTATAGTGCTGCCAAGATCTAATGACCATGTTGACATTTGCTTGTTTGTAAACATTGAAATCAAAACACCAAGCTGGCATATTCAGCAGTAAGGTGTAGTTTTGAAAACTATAAGATATCGGCTTGCATAGCTCAGTAGGTAAAGTCCCTTGCATTAGAAAATCCATTTATGTTCCATTATGCGCAGGTTCAAATTCCACCAATGCCTTCATTTATTTTTCTTCATTTTTATTGTATCATATTTTCACATATATCCTTTAAGCATGATTGGAAAACAGTTTTAACATTTATACAAAGTGTCCATCAAATGGGACATAATCAAACACGGAATGCATATTATGCAAGATTCCACTAGATGCATCAACTCAATAGGGTATGCATTGTTTGCAGTCATTAAAGCGATATTCAGCAATCGGAATGGTTTGGAAATGATTATGAATTATATCTATAAATAAATAAATAGATTAATAAAATAAAAATATAAAAGAAATATAAAATAAAAAAATAAAAAACGAAAAAACGAAAAAAAAAACCCAACAAGGTACGGTGAGGGGATTCAAACTCGCAACCTACATGACAGTGGACAAGCGATCATTCCACTATGCTACGAATTCTCCCTGTGATTGGTTTGTACATATAATATTTGAGATGTAATAAAATGCATGTATTATTCTAAAAATAGTGAGTTAAAAATAACTTTGTTATTGGTAAATATTATTGTAAACACAGAACGTCAACTTAGTCAAAATAGCACTGCAGGACTCTAATCTTCACTTAATTAAAAGGTTTTCGAGTATTGCAATACTCTTAAGGACCCCAAAATTTTGATTTTATTTTGAATATCTAGGAAACGTCCGTGATCAGGCATACAGGAGCAATGCAAGATGTCCAAAGAATGATCTGTCAAAAGAATTTTACATAAAGCTATATAGGCCAGAGTTCTCACTAGGATTTTGAAAACAGGAGTTAAAGAATCCATCTCAAGAAAAAGTTGGGAGTGAAGACTGAAAAGTTGGAGTTTGATCTGGTAAACTTGGAGTTTTTACAGGACTTTAGTTAAGAGTGTGCAACCAAAATTTAGTTTTCTTATTTCTCAACCAAAACATATGTTGTGGGTACTCAAAAAGAACTGTCTCAATGAGACGGTTCTTTTGAGCACCCAAAACATATTTTAAAATTGATGGGTGAGAAAATATTTACAATTTTACGCTGACTTTTTTTTGCTTATCTAAACCTGTGTTTTAGTTTTAGCCGAAATATGAAAAGTAAGATCAGATTTACTGGTCCACATTGTCTTTCATTCAGCAATGTAGCAATTTCAAAACCCCTTTGAGGACTTAACAGGGTTCCCACAGAAATTCAAAAACACAATTCCATGATTTTACCATGATCAACAATGGTATTTCCATGACTATTTAATGCACCTCCCCTTTTAGTAGCAACTTCACCGCCTTTAGCATAAATGCAGAATACAGCAACAACAGCATGCTTGTAGATCAATCATACATTTTGACCACCAGTAGCCAGAAAAGTAGCTGTCAGACACACAAATTTTGTGTGTCTGACAGCTAGTTTTCTGGCTACTGGTGGTTTTGTCATATTATTTCACAATATTCCATGTTCATGTCTCATGGAGGCCGTCCTTTTGAGCACCTAAAAACATATGTTTAAATAAAAGGGCTGCAGGCATGCAACATACCCCGCCAAGGGATGTTTTCAATGCAATGAAAATCATTTTGAAACAAGGGCCATAGCTCTGTACTTATCCATCTGCAATACCAAGACACTTCTTTTCAATATCAACTCTTATACCCAGTTTGAAGAAAATCAGTAAAAAAAATGCCAAAGATAAGAGTGAATACAAATTTCTAACGTCAATCAAGGGCTTTAACTCTGTACTTATTTGTCAAAATTTACCCATCTGCAATCCCAGAACACTCCACCATAATATGGACTCTCATAGCAAGTTTGAAGAAAATCGGTAAAGGAATGCCAAAGATAGAGAGTGAAAGCCAATTTCTAACGTCAATCAAGGGTCGTAACTCTGTACTTATTTGCCAAAATTTACCCATCTGCAATCCCAGGACACTCCTTCCCAATATCAACTCTCATAGCAAGTTTGAAGAAAATTGGTTAAAAAATGCTCCCAGCATAGAATGAAAACAATGTGCTCACGGATGGACGGACGCTCGAAGGCAATTTTTTGAATGGAGGGTATAACATAATATCCCATACTTTTTAAAGTGGCAGGGTATAATGATTACAATTTTCTGCCAAAACTACTACATATCTCAACCAATGATTATTCCTAGGCTATGCCAAAATTCTTGCTTATCAAAACCTATGATTACTTACCCATCCATCTTAAACTGCCAGTAGCCTTTCCTAGTGACATTAAGATAGGTAAAGTTTCCTGTGTAGTACTTGGGATCACTTCCACCCAGGATCAGCTCACCACCTGTTGTATTGGAGGCATCTCTGAAACATTCAAAAAGGGGATTACTGTATTCAAAATTTTCATTTGGGGAGGTATATCTTCGGGTATACGGTCGGGAATTTAGTTTTACGGCGACGCGCAAGCGGAGCCGTAAAACGTGATTTCCGAAAGTATATCCGACGATATACCTCCCCAAATGAAAAACTTGAATATGGTTATCGCCATTGTTTTACACTTCTGCAGTCTTGTCTCAAATTGTAGCATTTCAGGCCGCATAAAATGGCACGTCATCCAACGATATGTGACGTAACTAATGATGTTAAACTATTTCCAACAGTATATCGCAGGATACGCTGTCGCAAATTTTTGATGTTATCCAATTAAATGTCGCGTTACAAAACCAAGTGCATTAGAATTTTATTGGATTCAATCTAAAATGATGAGTTCATTATACAACCTGATGTAATAAGGCAGGCCCCCCAGATAAGAATTTATTTTTCTTATTTCTCAACCAAAACATATGTTGTGGGTACTCAAAAGAACCGTCTCGATGAGACGGTTCTTTTGATCACCCAAAACACATGTTTAAAACTAATGGATAAGAAAATAATCACAATTTTACTATTAAATTGTTTGCGAATGGTCCTATGATTAGGTAGTGGTGGTATGGCAAATATTGTAAAACCATATCAAAGGTAGCTCGATTTGTGTTTATACTAGTTACTTTAGTCTATTTAAACACATATGAGCCGCAACATGAGATTTCCAACGATGTGGTATGTGCGACCAGCAAAGCCTCAGATCAGCCTGCGCATACGCAGTCTGATCAGAGCCTTTGCTAGTCACTTGAATATTCTATGAGTGTTAAGCTACTGACTGAACAGCATTTGGAGTTCCTAAGCCTAAGAGGAGGCTGCACAGGCTCATCTGAGTCAACACTTGTCAAAATGCCACATTGATAGAAATTACATGTTACGGCTCATATTTAGGGTAAAATTAGTAATAAAGTCACCAATTGTCTGTAAAATATTGTTATATTGTAAACTCAAAAGTACAAAGAAACAGAATTTTACAGGTTATTTTGAATGATGTAGTAATTTAATTTCTGTAATACAACTGTAATCTAAAATGAAAGTATTTTCCTTTAATATAATTTCTTGCTATCAAAAGATAGTTTGCAGGTGTTTAAATGAATTAACTCTTACTAAAAAGTTCCTTTACATACCCACCATATATACTTTGATGGGAAATTCGGAAAGCAATGCAGAAATAAACCCTTTGATCTGAATCCACTGTGTTTCCTTAACCTTAATTCTGAATATTGATAACTAGAATTACGAGAATCGGATGTGTTGCTTGGCTAAAATGAAGTCAAACAAGGCAAATTCATTGAATGTATATCTCCCACATATCTTGTGCTATAAAATAAATTATACACACCTGTCAAGGTAGAAAGAGAAGACTGGGGCTGGCACAAGGGATTGTTTAACCATGTCTGTGAACACTGTTGGAACGCCATCAACTGATATGGTATCATAGCCCATACCTAAAATGCCATCAAACTTGGCAGCAACAAAGGTGATCCCTGGTTGGCTAGTGGCTTCAGCAAAGGTCTGGCCTTTGACAGCTAGGCCACCAACCTGAAAAGAAATTATAGATGACTTATAAATGTTAAAAAAGGACCACGGTTCAAAAAATCTACTCATCTACTTGCATGTGTGAAATATAATCATTTCCAGAATCCTGGACTTTAAAATCCTAATTGTACGACTCCCAGTATGCCTTTAAAAGTTATTACACTTTTCGATTTACAATTGTCAATTGCCATTAAATAAGCTGAAAAAAATCAAAGAAGCGAATTCACTATTTTGAGTCTGACTTTCCATAGAAAACCAGCCTCAAAATCCTGAATTCACGAATATTCCTGAAAACTTTCACCCATGTACTTGTAATTTAGAGTGCCTCAGGCTGCAGGGAAATTAAATTTTAATGTTTTCAAATGTAAAACTTACGAATTCAGATGGACCAGCTTTATCAAACCATGTAATAAAGCACATGATGTAACGCTGTTGCCGGAAAATACTGTAAAATTGAAAATTTTCGCGAGGGTTTTATATTAGCGAAATTAGCATATGCGAAGTTTCGTGAAAATAAAATCTTCGCACAAATGTTGAAATCAGTCTCGTAAACTGATGTAGGTTATTCATGCCTAATTTGTGAATTCGAAACGTGGCAAGTAAGTCTTTTAACGCAATACGTGAAAAATAAAGTTCTCACGGAAAATTTCCGAATTTACAGTAGGTTCCATGTTAAACTTGGGACATTTCAGTGTTACAATATTTATGATGCTTGTTGACAAGAGAAAGGGGGCAATAATTTAAAGTTTAACTTTAAGCTGTAACACTAGTCTAACTAACAAAAGCTATGTTAGCCAATAGATGTCTACTCGAAGCAAAGAAGGACCAGCTACTTTCACATTTTGGTGTCTTAGGGGTCAGGAAATTTTTGAGCTGTATTTCATTTTGGCAAGAAAAAGTTTTAACCCTTAAAGCGCCAAGAAAAAAATGCATCTGAAAATGTCGTCTGCTAAAGTCGTCTGCTGCAAATAATTGCCTAACATTACTGACAAATTAAGTATAGAAGCGAAAAATGTGGACCCAGAACAGAATGCTCCTATAGGAGCAGTCTGATCCGGGTCCACACTTTGCCATAAAGGCTTCTTAAACATTTCGGCAGATGAGAAAAGCAGACGACTTTTGTTGCAATTGGCGCTTTTTGAAAGATCAATCCATTGTCAAAAACTTCGATTTTCTCTCGCGAAAAAATATTGTGGGTGGTGATAGTAACAACATTAACCCTTAAAGCGCCACCTATAATTTGCAGCAGACAACAATTTCAAATTTTGCTGCTTTTTCAAAAATAACAAATAAGGCATGATATTTCATGGGAATGGTCTGCTGGCAGACGCGCTTAAAGGGTTTAAACCAGCCTCCAAATGTCACATTTCCCGATTGACACTGAAGACTATAAAATATGCCATAAAATTTTACTACTGAGTGTATGAAATATTAAATTATGGTCCTATTTTAGCAATGTTATAACACATAATTTGGCATAAAATAAACATCTGAAAGCCATACCAATTTTGCTGCAGATAGCTTTTAGAAAAAAAACTTCATTTATTTTTATCACCCTATTACAGACACTGTCCGACTGCTATAAAGCAGTTTAGTGTGTGTACCTTCTTCAAGTAAGCTAAAAACTTATGATATATGAATATTTCTCTATACATTGTCGAAATTTTTTAATTAGAAATTCTAGGACTAGAGATTTTATTTTAAATTATCAATAGTTCGAATTATAGGTGGACATAAAAACAAATAATCCCAAAAATATTCATTTTCATATTTTCTCAAGAAAACATTTTATTTCTGTTATGAAACCAAAACATATATTATTAAAGTATTGAAATCCTCACACTCTCTGAATCCAGTGTGTCCCAAATTGATTTCGAATTACTGAGTATTTCGAATAATCGATACTCGAATTTTCGAGGATTTACTGTACTTACCGTCACTGTATCTGTGCTTAGAAATCCTTGGAGACTTCCAGTGCCATACCTAATTTCAAAAGATGTTCCATTTGCTTTGTAGGTACTTGACTTTGTACTGTCATACTTATTGTGTAACACTGTAACAAATAAATATATTGATGAGATATGGGCCAGCCTATGTTTGTTTTTTGCTTCTGTTGATTCTTTACGTCTCAGTCAACAATTTCTTTAGTCATGTCGGGACAATTTCTTGGGTTGAACCAGTACTAAGCAGCGGATAAAGTGATTTGCTCAAGGACACGGCTCAGTGACTCCACTGATGGCGACACTCGAACTAGCAACCCTTTGATCCTTAGTCTAACGCTTTACCAACTGAGCCACCGCCTCCACTTAATTGTACTTATATAGGAGCCGTGACATGAGATTTCCAACAATGTGGCATGTGCGACCAGCAAATGCTGAGATCAGCCCGTGCATACATGTGTATGCACAGTTTCAGAGCCTTTGCTGGTTGTTTGAATATTTTATTACTCTAAGGCTACTGACCAATCATTTAATCATTTGGAATTTCTAAACTTAAAAAGGAAGCTGCACAGGCTCGTTGGAGTCTACACTTGTCAAAATGCCACATTGTTGGAAATCGCATGTCGAGGCTCATACATGTATATGTTAAGTCATGTCTGACTGCAGATCCAGGGGTCGCGAGTTCGATCCCGGCCCGGTCCCATACTTTCGTGGAGATTGATCATGAAATAATTCCTACGGTCATTCTCCTCCCTTCCGCTGATTCATTCAAGAAGGGTTGTTGTCAGTTACAAGCGAAAGTATGTGCACAAATTACTGGTTAACCGCTTGTTCAAGCCCGCCCAGGAAAAAGTGTGGTTAGGTGAACTGACCGTCCCACAATGACCATAGCTGTTGACTTGGGACGTAAAGCAACAAAACCAACCAACCAAACTCCAAAACCATGCATGTGCAGCTATCCCTTAAAGATGCAGGTCAATCTACTTTTTTGGTCCTTGCCTTTATTAATTTTACTTCCATACTTTGTGTTACAGATCAGGGAAGGTCCTGGCAAGACTCTTAAAATTAAGCCTTCTCTGCTCGCCTATGTGATAGTGGGCTTAGTACAAAATCTCATGTCCTGGCTCATGTATTTCACCCGTAACAATTTTGGACTGAGGGGATTTTACACCCAGTTTTTGTTTGTTTGTTTTGTTGCTTTATGTCCCAAGTCAACAGCTATGGTCATTGCTGGACGGTCAGTTCACATAGCCACACTTTTTCCTCGGCAAGCTTGAACAAGCAGTTAACCAGTACTTCATGCACATACTTTCGCTTGTAACTGACAACAACCCTTCTTGAATGATTCAGCGGAAGGGAGGAGAATGGCCGTAGAAATTATTTCATGATCAATCTCCACGAAAGTATGGGACTCGGCCGGGATCGAACTTGCGACCCCTGGATCTGCAGTCTTACACATAGTTGATACTTTACGGTTTGGAAGATGAATAATTATGACTTAATGTACTGTATATAGAGGATCTTACATGAGTGTGCATGTTTTATTGAATTTATTATATGAATGATAAAATTGGAGGCTTGCCAAACATTGTATAGCATCGCTTTTTCACAAGTTTAATAAATTCAATAATATAGGGAAACAAATGTTAGATTCTATTAACCATTTGACGTTAAAATTATTTTTAATCCATTTTTGGCCTGAAAGCATCAAGATCTTGCCATCTTTTACCGAATGTTATAATGGACGCCATTATGTTACGTTGCTAAATCTGTAAACCACTAGTGGTTTATCAATTTTATTGCATAGGGCTATACCTGACTCTCAGACATGTCACATGATAAAAATATTTTTAAGGGGACTCAGGCTAGAACTTTCAAACTACATTATACATGTACAGTGACAGGCCTTCAGATAAGAAAATTATTATTCTTATTCTTAAACAAAACACATACCTTGTGGGTACTCAAAAGAACAGTCTCAATGAGATGGTTCATTAGAGCACCCAAATTACATGTTACAATTGATAGGTAAAGATATAATAAGGGGATAACTGTATTCAAAGTCTTCATTTGGGGAGGTATATCACAGGATATACTGTTGAAATTTTTTTGAAGTTATCATTACAAGAGCAAGTTCATTTAACCCTTAATGTGCCAATTGCAACAAGTCGTCTGCTTTTCTCGTCTGCTAAAATGTTTAAGAAGCCTCTATGGCAAACAGTGTGGACCCAGATCCTGACCCCTAAAACACCAAAATGTGAAAGTAGGTGGTCCTTCTTTGCTTCCAGTAGACATCTATTGGCTAACATAGCTTTTTGTTAGTAAGACTAGAGCTTAAAAGTTAACCCTTAAAGCGCCAATCACAACAAAAGTCATCTGCTTTTCTCGTATGCTGAAAGTATCTATGGCAAACAGGGTGGACCCAGATCAGATTGCTCCTATAGGAGCAGTCTGTTCTGGGTCCAGGCTGTTTGCTCCTATACCTAATGCGTCAGTAATGTTAGGCAATTAATTGCAGCAGACGACTTCAGCAGACTACATTTTCAGATGCATTTTTTCTTGGCGCTTTAAGGGTTAAATTACAATTGAACGCTCATCTAGACATTTATATATATTGTAACCCTGAAGATTGCTTTTTGACTTCGTTTCTTTGTCGAAAAGTATTGTTTTAACTTGGACAAAAATGCAGACCGTGAAGAAACATCATCTTTTCGTGACATCTTGTCTTTGTCTACAAGGTCTTGATTAAAGATTTCAAGCCTAAACAAGACTTATAGGCAACATATGTACATTGTACTACGTAGTAGACAAAAAATTGAAAAATTATTAGTCCGTTTTTAACTCTTTGCCTCCTAGGAAATTTTGCGTGTTTTTTGTTGCCTGCTGATTTTGAAAGTTCTTTCAGAAAAACCATCAGCGTCAAACAGTTTGGATCCAGATCAGGCCCAACATTTTGTTGGGCCTGATCTTGGTCTAAACTGTTTGCAAAAGTTATCAGCAGACAACACTAGGAGATAAAGAGTTAAATATAGTTAATAACTGGTAACTTACAGCAGGCAATATCAGTCCAATGGCACTTCTTAGATGGTACCCAGAGATTTGAGGAGCCAGTATCAAAAATAACATTAAAATCCTGAGGAGGGGTACCGATAGTGATTGGACCATAGTACTGGGCCTGCAAAGGGAACATGGTATAGTATAATGGTAAAAGTAAAAAAAATAAATGAACTGATGTTTAACTTATTGCAGGCTGGGTAATTTTTCATGCTTTTGTTGTCGTCTGGCGACTTTTTTCAAAATTAATTTTTGAAAAATGTCAAAATACCACATTGTTGGAAATCACATGTCGTGGCTCATATATTCTAATAATCACTCTTGGTGCAAAGCAAATGTGGAGCCCAATGAATGATAAAATGCAAGGAATAGAGTAATCTCTATAAATTGTTTAATTTACTAATACATAATTTGTCAACCAAATATATTATGTGGGTACTCAAAATAACCATCTCAATGAGACAGTTCTGGCCTCCAGATAAAAGTGTGTACTAGAAAACTATTTTCTTTATTTCTCATCCAAAACATATGTTGTGGGTACTCAAAATTCCGTCTCAATGAGACAGTTCTTTTGAGCACACAAAACACATGTTTTAATTGATGGGTAAGAAAATAATTACAATTTTATGCATATAAAATTTTCTTATCTGGATCTATGACTGATCTTTCAAACACCAAAAACACATGTTTAAATTGATTGGTAAGAAAATGATTTAATACAATTTTCAAGCTAAAAAACTTCATTATCTGGAGCTGTGTTTTGGTATTAAAATTTGTGAGTAGATAAAATGTCTGAAATGTAATCAATTTGTCTGCAACTGCAGATCAAGTTTGCTGAGAACTTAAAGGTTTTGATAAAACTTACATCAAGGTAATTATTTAGCGGCTCTGGAGCAGGCCCTGTTCCTCTGCCACCATACAATTTGTGGTTTGCGAACTCTATTGGTGACCCCTTTGCATGTAAAATTCTTCTGACTGATTCCATGCGATGAAGTTTAATTCTGAAAAACAAATCTATATTCAATAAAAAATTAATTTAACCCTTCTCCTGCCAATAGATTTTGTCCTGTAAATTTAGTCTGCTTTATACATCTGCTGTATACATTCAAATGCACTTCAGGTTACTATGAACCTGGTGAGCAGCCTGCTCCTAAGGCAACAGTCTGATCTGGTTTCATGTAATTTGCTTTTTTAATCCTTTACCAGGGCTGTGGAAATACCATGCCCATCACTTTTCCGACCTGGTCTGATTTCATTTTTGAAAAGCTGAAAGAAACGTACAAATGTATTAAGTTAATTTAATTCTGTATTTCATATTTTGGATAATTATGTTGCATTGTAAACAGTGTGGATCCTGATCAGCTGGCTTCTTCAGATCTGGATCTGGATCTGTACTGTTTACAAGAGCTGTTTTTGTCAGACTGTCCTGGACCCCCCCTGACGAAAATTCCTGGATCCGCGCATGGGATGAGTCTTCCTGGGTTTAACCAGTACTAAGCAGAGGATAAAGTGTCTTGCTCAAGGACAATATGCAATGCCTCAGGTGAGGCTCAAAGCTGCAACCCCTAGATCTCGAATCAAGCACTCTACCACCTGCAGCACAGCAGTCTCCTCCCATGCTGTTTGCAATACATGTATATGTAGGCTTCCAAAGTCAAGTGTATATATAAGTTAGTCAAGGCCGAAAAGAATGAGTGTTTCAGCATGCAGGACTTTAGTTAAGAGTGCTTAACAAAAATTTAACTTTCTTATTTCTTGTCCAAAACATATGTTGTGGGTACTCAAAAGAACCGTCTCAATGAATTGATGGGTAAAAAAATATTTACAATTTTACGCTGACATTTTTTGTTTTTCTCAACCTGTGTTTCAGGTAACCAGACAGTGCCTACGGTAAATCTTGTATAAATTTGTACACTCAAATAGTTTGTAGACCATAAATTATTCACCACCGGTCAGCTCAAAATGTCATGTATTAGTTCATACAGTTGTCATTTTTCTGATCTGTAATTTTTATTAGTTTGTATACACCTTTTTTTCTTTCATTGGGGCCCGTTTTATTTAATCAGTGTAGCTGTCTGTATATGCACAATACCTTCATCACCCTTTGCGTTAACTTCCGCATGAGTACCCCAAACAGATATTCTCACCTGCCAATCTAATGGCCAAGGTCGCTAACAAACTCCACTATTGACGCCAAACCTTAATTACATTAAGATTTTTTCTGAAAACGCTAGATTTAATGAACTTCTAGTGAATGCAAATTTACAAGCCTATGGCGCCGATGCAACCAAATCTTTGGAGATATTTTGTACTGTCATTACAAAAATCAAATACACTGCCATAATTTAGGTAGGGGGGATACCGAGATTCAGGTAGGGAGACACTGGTGTCCCCCAGAAAAATTGACCTAGACATTACACTGAACTGATGTGATAATTTACCCAAATCTCATATGCCCAAATGGATATTTTCAATGCTTAAAAAATAAATTGGGAACGATTAGATGTTGATTCCTTAAAAAGGGTCACTGAAATTTAGTTGAGGGTTTATAATGTTCTCCTTCAAACCACAACCAAAAATTTACAAATAATTGTATTACCATCTGAAAATCCTTCAAAAACCAAGGATGAAAATGATGTAAAAAAGTATACTTTTCTGTCAGCTTTTAGGAAATTTTAGTCAGCTTTGCCCTCATAGGTTCTCTCTTTGTGGTCTGAATCTCGGCTGTGTTTTTAACTAAATGAGGAGTGCCCTAAACTCCTCAGTAGTCTGGGAATTGACCACCGATGGAGAAAGACTATTCCACTGTGGAATAGTCCGGGGGAAAAAAGAGTTCTTCAGGGCATCACTGTATGTATGGTATCTACAATATTTGGCACTGTGTGATGACCTGGTAGATTTCAAACTGCGAGCAGGGGTCAGGTACTTGTCTTTTTCTAATAGACACAGCACCAGCAACAGCCCCTGGTTCTTGTGTCATTTAGTACTTCAGTTGCGCCAGAGACCTCCGCTCCACAATCTCATCTACATCTACATCATACGTCGACGCAGTCACTCTTGACTCTTATACAATGGTGTATCTTCAAGATCATCCGTGAGATGTACCAATGTGTTGATTCCTAGCCTAAACCCTGCACCATCTTTACCTTGAGAATACCTTGAGAATCGTTGCTGGGCTCTGAGGGAAGGAGATATCTCCTTTTTAAGCCCGACTTCGTTTTAGAATTTTTCTGTCACTGTGTCTTATTAATTTTCTTAACAGTTTTGCTGAGCATCATACGTACAGGTTTGCTTTACAGTTAAATGATAATATATGTCAAAACTGACATGATAACTGATCAATAATCATACATGACTTCATGGTTCCAGTGTTGGTCTATTTTTGATTTAAACTCATTCACATCCTTTGCCAGTACCGCTCCCTCTGGCAAAGAATTCCAGTCGTTTATAATTCTCTGTGAAAACTGCTGTAATCGTAATGTTGTTCTACAACGGGGTTTCTCCAACTTGAGACTATGACCACGGGTCAATGATGAGGTACACAATTTAAAAAATCTTTCGGAAGGAATGTCCTCTATGCCTTTGATAATTTTGAATGTCTGAATCATGTCACCACGTCTTCTTCTATGAGCCAAACTAGGTAATTTTAACTTTTTTAATCTTTCTGTATAGGTCATATCTTTCAATTCAGGAATAAGTTTTGTTGCACGTCTCTGTATTTTCTCCACACTTTCAATGTCTTTCCTTAAAAAGGGATACCATATTGTGTTCCCATATTCCACATGTGGCCTAACAAGGGATTTGTATAGGAGAATAAAGGAGTCTTTCTCAATATAATCAAAAGTTCTAACTATTAATGATAATGTACTGTTAGCTTTATTAACTTTTTCAGCAATGTGACTACCAAACTTTAAGTCCTGTTGAAAGGTTACCCCTAAATCCTTCTCTTCACTTGCAGTCTCTATATCTTCAAAATTCATGGTGTATTGATAACATTGATTGTTTTTACCATAATGAACAGTCTTACACTTTTTCACATTAAATCTCAATTGCCATATTTGTGCCCATGTACACAAAGCATCTAAGTCTTGCTGGATGATGTCACTATTACTGTCTTGGTTATAAATTTTTGTATCATCTGCAAAAATCTTCACAATACTATTCACGACTTCAGGAAGGTCATTTATATATAATATAAATAATATAGGCCCCAGGACACTGCCCTGGGGTACCCCACTTAAAACATCTTTCCATGAAGAAGATCCTCCCTTTACTGATACATATTGTCTACGTCCTGTTAAAAAATCTTGTAT
The DNA here is from genome assembly GCA_964019695.1 of Loripinus fragilis. Lineage (NCBI taxonomy): Eukaryota > Metazoa > Mollusca > Bivalvia > Lucinida > Lucinidae > Loripinus > Loripinus fragilis. Next base: position 74,429,399 of record OZ026519.1, on the reverse strand, counting down.
CCATGATAAAACAGATCCCCGGATACCAAATGCTGATATTTTGTGTAATAAACGTTTATGTGCCACACTGTCAAAAGCCTTAGAAAAATCTAAATAAATAGTGTCCCAACTTTCATCATCCTCAATGTACTGTGACCAATCTTCCATGACATCTATCAACTGTAATATACAGGAACGACCAGAACGGAATCCAAATTGAGAAACAGATATATGTTTATTTCTGACTAAATGTTCAAGTATCTGAGCCCTGATAATTGTCTCTAAACACTTACAAACGACTGATGTGAGGCTAACAGGGCGATAATTGCCTGGATCGGACTTCTGACCTTTTTTAAACAGTGGCGTTACTCGAGCATCCTTCCATATTTTTGGAATTGTCCCTGAACTAATAGATTCTTGAAAGATGATAGCCAGAGGCACTGAAAATACTTTTGACATGGTTTTAAGCAATAGTGGGTTTATTTCATCAGGTCCCATAGATTTACCCGGGTTCAAACCTTTTAAGACTTTCTCTACCAGTTCAGAATTAATAGCTATATTGTTCAATGGTTTATCAAATTCCTTATCATTCATGGTTGGCATTTCATCCTGGTTTTCACGGGTAAAAACACTAGCAAAAAAGTCATTCAATACTTCCGCTTTTTCTTGATCTGATTCAGTCACTGAAGAGTCGTCCCGTTTCAAATTAGTCACTGAGCTCTGAGATTTGACCTTGCTTCTAACATATTTCCAAAAATGCTTACTTTCATTTTTCACTTTTCCTGCAATTTTCCTCTCAAAGTTTCTCTTTGCTGCGCGCACTACTTCATTAGTCTGATTTCTCACTCTCTTGTATCTTTCAAAGTCACATTTTCTTTTAGTTGCATAATATTGCGACCATGCATGCCTTTTTTCCTTAATACTATTTAGCGAGTCAGCTGTCATCCATTGAGGTTTGGGTTTACATCCTTTTTTGGGAATATATTTTGGTACATATTTTTCAACACTTTCATGATAATATTGAGAGAAACAATTCCACATATTGTCAATATCCATACCTTCAAATTTATCCTCCCAATTTTCATTTTCCCAGTCTTCAGTAAAAGATGCAAAGTCACAGCTATTGTATTTGATTTTTGCTTTCCCTGTATAATGTTCCTTAAAAGAGCATAGAAAGTCAAATTTTATAACCACATGATCACTAACACCTAATGATGGTAAGATAGTAACATTCTCAATGTCATTTTCATCCTTCGTTAAAATCAAGTCTAATATGCTAGGGGTTTGATTTTCTCTGATTCGGGTAAAGTCTGATATATGTTGAAACAAGAAGTTATCACGTAAACATTCAATAAATTCAAATTCATAATGTGTGTCACTGTGTATGGTAGTATAATTTGACCAATTTATGTCCTTCATATTAAAGTCTCCCGCTATCAACAAATTTTGACTCAAACCAGCAGCCTCACTCAAAAGTCTATTTATAGTAACACAAGAATCAGCTGAAGTTGGACTTCTGTAGACAGCACCCAACAGTACTTTTTTACTATCCACTATCCACTCACACCACGAAGCATCACTATAAATGTCATTTAAATGTGAATGCGGTGAAACGTTAAGGTCTGTTCTAGCATAAATTATGACACCTCTACTTCCATCCTTACTTGAAAATGTGTTGTAACCATCTATTTGATACAAAACAGATGAACAGTCTACATCAGAAACAACTTTAGGCAAAACTTCTGTAACAAAGATAAAATCTGGGTTATCTAGAACTATTTGTAATTTCAGTTCATCCATTTTGTTTCTCAACTGATCTGCATTTGTGTAAAAGCACTTCACTTTATCAATTGTTATTTCAGTAATGTTTGTACTTCCATTAGAGTTACTTTTTTCTTCACATGGGTTACTAATATTATTGTTATTGTCTTCCTGTAGAGATTTATGACTAGAAACACTTGGACTAGATTCACTACTAGAATTATGTCTAAAAACATGTGGACTAGATATATCATTGGGACAAGGTTTATTACAAGGGGTACTATTTGGTATTGGAATGTCTTTATTTACAAAGTCACAATTGTCTTTAACATTACACGAGGTAGTTGTCTTGGAATTGTTTTTATTGAAAAAGTCATCAGAACATGTAACTTCAACAAAATTAACTGGAACAGTTTTAACACTAACAAAATTAACGCTATTTACAAGGGTACCGGGAACTGATTCTAAGCCGTCAGGACTGGGCGGGAACGCAGCCCGTTCCCCGGCCCCTTGTCCTTTCCCTGGTCAGAGATGTCCTTTCTGTCTATTATTTTGCCACGATAAATGACTAAATTCAAGTTCTCTTCATCTGATTTTCGCTTTCCAAGTTCTATACGCAGTAATCTGCTCCTTTCTCGTTCCTCCTTTGTTAAATCTGGAGTGACAAATATGTTACTCCACCCATGCGAACTATTTCCATCTCCATCTTTGGCTCTAAGCAATTTAGCACCTCCTAATAACTGGTGTTTATTTGTCACCGAGTCCAGTATAACCTTAGTTAACCTTTGTTTACCATCTATGGGCCGTCCAAGTCTCACAAACGCTTTAGGCTCAATGTCATTGCATTTCATTACAGCTAAAATATCTCTTAATTTTCTACCATCTTCCTCCTTCTTATTTTCACAAAAGGATTCTGGGATATTATGGAAAATAACATTGCATTTCCTATCCTCTCTATCGCGGTACGATTCGATCGCTTTTTCAACCTGTTTTTCTATTTGTCACACAACCACTGCCACTGATTGCGTATTGAAGCTTGGCAGCTATCAGGCTTGCAATAGCATTTTTCTTACAATACATAGATCTATTATTACAAGTAGGCCATGCGCTAACACCATTCTTATCCGTATATCCTGTATTTGGTTTAGTCTCATAAATTCTTATCCCACCCACTTTAAACAATGACAATGATTTGAAAGCAATTACTGAATTCGAATACTTACCTCTGCAGACCACTAACAGCGGATGCAAAAGCAACCGCAAAAAGTAAAATCACTGTCTTCATGATTAGACGGACCAGCTTGTAACAGACTTTGAAGAGAAATGACACTTAAACCTGTGAAACAACCGGTGGTGACAGTAAACATTCATGTGACTTTTTTCTCTAGGACCTGATTACAGCATAGTCATAATTTTTACTATAATTATCTGCAAGATTATGAGAATACCTAGTGCAGGGCTGGTCTGTCACGTGAGGTATCGGCTATCATGTGACTTTTGCGGCGTAAATCAAGAATGTACAAACATGCCAAGAAGTCAAACCAGTGGGGCTCTTTCAAGGCTTTCCAGAAGACATGCAAGAAGGCATTCAAGAAGGCCGAAATCAATCACATCAACGATGTCATACAGAAGGGACTTACTGAAAACAACCCTAAGCCCTTTTGGCGTTATGTCAAATCCCGGCGTCAAGACAGCATTGGTGTCTCACCGTTAAAGAAGATGGGTCAACTAGTTAATGACAGCAAAGAAAAGGCACAGCTATTAGTGAAGCAATTTCAGTCCGTTTTTACATATGACGACGACCAGCAACTTCCTGACACCAAGATGAGAGCCAGACGACCTATATCACCTCTTCACATAACTACAGATGGTGTTGAGAAACTTCTCCGGGGTATTAATACGGCCAAAGCCCAAGGACCTGACCAGATCGCTAACGTCATGTTAAAGACTTGTGCCAGTCAACTTGCACCCGCTTTGAGGAACATCTTCCAACGCTCCATTGATTCAGGAAAGCTACCCCCAGACTGGTTGAATGCTAACATCTCTCCAGTGTACAAGAAAGGTGATGTTCATCTTCCAGAGAACTACAGACCTGTGTCACTCACTTGTGTCTCATGTAAGATCTTAGAGCACATCATCTGCAAACACATCCTGGATCACCTAGATCGGAATAAAATTTTAACCACACTAAATCATGGCTTTAGATCAGGCTACTCCTGTGAAACCCAACTCGTCACGACCGTCCATGACCTCCTTGGAAAGTTTGATAGCGGATCACAAATCGACATGATTATATTGGACTTCTCCAAGGCCTTTGATACAGTTCCCCATCGTAAGCTGTTACATAAAATGAAGCTCTATGGTGTCGACGGCAATATAAACGCTTGGCTGTGTGATTTCTTAACCAATAGGAAGATGAGAGTAGTTGTTGATGGCGAGGAATCGGACTCAGTCACCGTGGACTCTGGTGTCCCTCAAGGTACAGTCCTCGGTCCACTATTGTTCTTATGCCACATCAATGACCTTCCAGATGCAGTGAAGTCAACTGTCCGCCTATTTGCCGATGACTGCCTTCTATACCGTAGTATCAGAAACAGGGAAGACCATCTTGCTCTGGAAAGGGACCTCCAACAGTTAGAGACATGGGCCCATACATGGGGAATGCGATTCAATGCGAAGAAATGCTACTTAATGAGCATTAACCAGAAATCAACGCACTTCTACCTACTTAATGGCCACATCCTACAGCAGGTTCCTGACAATCCATACCTGGGCGTCACACTCTCTGACAACATGAAATGGAACACCCACATTAGTAAGATCTCCAAAAAGGCCAATTCTACCCTGGGATTCTTGAAGAGAAATCTTAAGCATTGCCCACAGGAATCTAGAAGAACTGCCTACCTGTCACTAGTCAGGTCAACACTGGAATACAGCTCCATTGTCTGGGATCCCTACCTTCAAAAGGACATTGATAAACTGGAGAAAGTACAACGTCAGGCTGCCAGATTTATCACAGGAAACTACATTTCAAGGGAACAGGGATGTGTCTCTCAGATGCTAGCAGAGCTAAATCTACCGCCGCTCCAGGATAGAAGGAAGGCCAACAGATTAACATTCTTCTATAAGGTGGTGGAGGGGCTGGTGCCAGCAATGCAATCTCATGACTTTTTGACTCCTATCCGGGGAAAACGCCAAATTAAATCCAAACAATATACAGACTGTGTCACTAGTAACATCATTGACAAACAATCTACAAACAATAGTAAATGCTTTAAGATTATCCAGTGTAATTCTGAATCATACAAAAACTCATTCTTCCCCAGGACTATCATCGACTGGAACCATTTGGACGACAACTTTGTGCGCGCAGATACAGTTGACGGCTTCAGGAAAGCCGTCCATCATTGGGACTAGCTATCATCCCAGCTCTCTCCCGTTGCATCAACGCTGAAAGGCCCTGCAACGTATATATTCAGATTCAGATTCAGATTCAGATTTTGATTGCGTTTCGCCTCAACAAAATTCGTACCCATGTGAGAATGGTAAACAAAACGTCCCCAAGTCAAGTTGTCCTCATTAAGAACGTCCCCAATTTATTACTGGTGAAAATCTGCCTGACTGCCTGCCTGCCTACCCTGCCCTCCCCCATGCCCGCCCGCGTGCCTGCATGCCCCTCCAGCTTATTTGGCCGATTTTGGGGGATTAAAAATGTTAAATTTCAAAAAGAAAGTGAGTATGATCAGGAAATGCCACATTCACACACTACAAACAACACATGGCACCGCGAGGAAGAGGCACACATCATTACCACTAACAAGACATTAGAAAGACAAGTAAAGCAAAGAAAAAAGCTCTGTCTTCCTTGTCAAGATGATTGCAAAGCGATAATGCAATACCAAAGCAAAGACCAACACGGAGCCCCCACAAACAATGGGAGGTACATAAAACAATAAATCAACATCAACATAACCACTGCTTTAGAATGGACGACAGCCTGAGCCACCTGGGGGCTTAAATGCATTTTACTGGCACCAAATCTTCGCCCTAGATTATGTTGTTGTTAAAACACAAACATGTTAAGCTCGCATGGAAGTATCGGGTGAAGCGTCCTAACTAGTGCAATTAATGCATCATCACAAAGAAACAATCTAATCAAATTAACACACTATGATGAAACATGACTCCCCACAAATTCTTTCAATATTATTATTATTATTTTATTTTTTTTTTTTTGGGGGGGGGGGGGGGGGTCAGAAAAAGGAATATGTTCTTGCTTTAGCTCTCAGATGCTGTATTTTATTGCTGGGGGGGGGGGGGGGGGAGGGGGATGGATGTGTGGGGATCGATACTCTCAATTGTTGTTGTTACGCAGGCTTGGACCAAGCATCGACTGTTTAGCTACTGATTGAACAACATTTGCAGTTTCTAAGCTTAAAAGGAGGCTGCCTAGGCTCGTCTGAGTCTACACTTGTCAAAATGCCACATTGTTGAAAATCACGTCACAGCTCATATCATATTTGTACTTGTTTGTTTTTGTTTCGCTTCCCCTTTGTGCCATTTTGATTATGATTTGTGATTGTGGGTTTCTGATCATATTCTGATTATATTGTATTTTTGTGTTCAGGTTTGTTGTCATGACAAAACAATCCTGTTATTCTTACTTCTCCTTGCAAACAATGCCATGCGCTGTTGTGCGCATTTAACCATTAAAGCGCCAATCACGACTGCAGCAGATGACAAATTTTGCGACATTTTCCCCAATTTTCGACAAAAATAAGGTATTATATTACATGAGAATCGCCTACCAGCAGACGATTCTCTTGAAAAATCATGCCTTATTGGTTATTTTTGAAAAATTTGAAATTGTCGTCTGCTGCAAATTATATGTGGCGCTTTCAGGGTTTAAGCATCTCACTGCGGAGTTTTATGAGTATTCACAACTTATTTTTTATGTTTTAATAGAGCAATAATAAGCATTTATGAAGGGGGGGTGTACCCCGGTTGTGTACGTGCACCAGCTGTAAATGAATAGGACCTCACTATGAGGGGACAACTGTTTAGTTTAAGGTGGGAATCTGAATCTTGGCAGAGGGCCACTAAATGGTGTTATATACCAAATATTGAAGCAATGGGCCAAAATGATGAAAGAAAATATATTTTTTTTACTTTTCCTAAAGTGTGTTTGGTTTTGAGGTTCTATGTCCCAGTCAACAGCTATGGCCATGTTGTGACGGTCAGTTCACCTAGCCACACTTTTTCCTGGGCATGCTTGATTAAGCTGTTAACCAGTGCTTCTTGCACATACTTTCGCTTGTAACTGACTGTAGAAATTATTTCATGGTCAATCCCCACGAAAGTCTTACTCGTTACAGACTACGCTACGAGGCCTGGTAAATTGTTTCCCCAATATAAGCCTATATCAACTGCATGTGTGGATGACAGTAAGAGATAATGGACACGGTAATGAATAAATGAATGGCAAGAATTAATAACACTAATTTGAAGTTGAGCTTAAAATAATTCAGATCAAGACTCAACAATGTTGCATTGACTTTATTAGTTATTGATGACAATAAATATTAAAACTTTTTCTATGACTAATCAGATGGTTAACTACAGTCAACCCTATTTATAACGACGCTGTTTGTTCCAAGCTATCTTTGACGTTAAAGTGAATTTGCTGTTATAAAGAAATTCTGACCATTACCAGATTTCAACATAATAATCATTTGGTAAAAGAAAATATTGTACAAATGAATTAAATAGCTATTATTCCAAATATATACATCAGTTCAATTTCATATTGCATCAAAAAGCACAAAGCTTCCCACTGATCAAGTGAGACAGAAACCTGTTCATGCAAAAAGACCATGTTCTGATCACAAAATTGTCTGACCCATGGTAACAATTCTGTTATAATGAATTTATATTCAATAGAAATTGTATATCTGTTCCAAGAAGTTACTGTCGGTGTCGTTAAGTGAATATTCTGTTATAAAGAGGAAATTTTAATAGAAACAGATCCGTTCCCAGCAATTTTATGTCGGATATTGAATATTCTGTTATAACGAGTGACGTTATAAAGAGTTATGACTGTAATTATGTTTTCTTGCACCACAAACGTCCTTATGATATGTACTGAACAGACTGTCCAAGAGCACAATAATAAGAGGAAGCAAAGAGTATTCATTTCTTGGACATCAGCATATGGAGAGGCAAAGTACTTTTAGAAAATTTAAGGTTTTAAGCACTACAGTGCATGCTCTTTATAACACTATTTTTGTGGCTCATTGGGAAGGACTGTTCAAAAGAGACAATTTTACAAAAGGTATTATAGGAAAATGACCTTGAAACACTCAGTTTCCTATAAATTCCTTTGTAAAATTCCATGTTCAAAAATTGGGGAGCCATAACATGACTGTTTAACATACACATTTGTGTTATAATAATGAGGTGTGGGACTGTTTTGTATTTTAATTTAACAAAGAATGCTGTGAAAATTTTTCATGATTTTTGTCATCTGCGAACTTTTTTTTAAATAAACCTTTTCAAAATATTCTCTCATGAATATCATCAAAATGTCAAACCAAGAATATCATCAAAATGTCAAACAGCATGGATCCAGATATGGCCCAACATTGTCGGACCTAACATGGGTCAAAACAATTTGCAAACTTTAAGGTTATCAGCAGAAGACAATAGTGTGTAAAGATTCAAAGGGCAAGACAAAAGCAATGGTCAATTGGGTGAGGGGGGTTAACCTGTCTTTCAAATTGTCTCCAATGACAAATAAATTTTTTGTATCCACATGTAATAACATGTTTCAAAATGTTGTAAAATTTCAATATTACTTAAACCCTATAAAAGATAACTTTTATTGCATGGAAATGACTAAGTTATATTTTTATGTTGAGAGTATTTAATGCGGCTGATCACTCTCACCTTGATAATATACATGTAGTGCATCAAACATTTCCAACAGTAAATCCTGCAATATACTATGGAAACTTGGCACCTTGACATGTATGTAACTTTATTTCACAACAAGTACAATATATGTCACTGCTTTTTTTTAAAGGAAAATATGTTACTAGTTCATTAAAATCACACTGGTAAATGTATACGTCGATTTGCTGGTATTTACGCGTATTGCCGGTAATTCATAGACCGGAAGTGGTAGATATTGAAGTTAATACTATAAAGAAAATATGCCATATGCCTAAAGGACTATAGACTTCAATCATTTTTAAGTATTCAGTATGTGCATGGCGATTTATGTAAGCATTTAGGAATAGATTCGAGTACCGATCATCCAGATCGGTACTCGAATCTATTCCTAAATGCTTACATAAATCGCCATGTGTATGCCGAATACTTAAAAATGATCTAATTCCATAGTCCTTTAGGCATATGGCATGTTTTTCTATATAGTATTAACACCAATATCTATCACTTCCGGTCTATGAAGTACGGGCAATACGCGTAAATACCAGCAAATTGACATATACATTTACCAGTGTGAAAATGGGGATAGCAATATTCAAAGTGTTTATTCGGGGAGGAATAACATCAGATATACAGTTGTAAATCTCATGTATATCTGACGACATAACCCCCTCCCCACCGCCAAAAAAAATTGATTGAAAGCAGTTATCCCAAAACTGAATAACAAAGTAGAATGTAAAATACTTTTGATCCAAATCCTTATATTGGGCTCTGGATACACCTTGGTACATCTCAGTCTTATCTCTCAGCACAATTCATAGGGACAATATCTGAGATCAACCTCTGAACACAAGGTTTCATGATCCCAATATACAAAACAAAAAGATAAATAAATAAAAGATGTGTTTGTGAAACACTGTGCCCCAAACCTTATAAAGCTTGTCCATCAGTATAATGTGCTATTTTTAACTCTTTGCATGCCGGGTAAATTTTCATGATTTTATTTGTTGTCTGCAGATTTTTTCAACATTACCTTTTTTTTTCAAAATATTCTTTCAGGGAACATCAGAGTGTCAAACAGCTTGGATCCATATCAGGCCCGACGTTTTGTCGGGCCTGATCTGGGTACAAACTGTTTGCAATGGTTATTAACAGACAACAAAACTCTTTCCTTGCAGGCAGAGTTAAACAAGAGTAATAAAAATCCAATTATGTTCTCTAGGAATTCCTTCAAAAGTAAATCTACTCATCATCTTTTAGGAGCTTAAAATGTTTCATTTTAAACATGTGATTTAAAAACCTTTAAATACTCAGCATGCAAAGAGTTCACATTATTGCCTCTTAGTCTCATATAACCTTTGCACTTACTCGGACATACCATTAAACAATGTAAAATGCATATAATTAAAATCTTTAAGTTTATAATAGTAAATCAAGCACTTTGGTAGATCCTATTAAGAACAATGGAATTTTTCATAAAGCTGCATACAATAAATTCAGGCTGGTCCATTTAATATATGGACAAGTTCTCTGAAGATCGCGTTTTTCTTAGCAAACATTGCAGACCCTGATAAAATGCTGCGTTATGCAGCATTTCATCTGCATCTTCGCTGGTTCGGGTTTCTGGTCTACAAAGGATTAAGGACCAAAAATAGTACAGGAGGAACAGGGCTCTTTAACTTTACATTCTAATGCACTTGCAAAAGCAACGCGAAGTCTGGTTGGATAACGTATTAAATTTGCGACAGTATATCCTGCGATATACTGTTGGAAACCTGACGTCATTACGTAACGTCGCTTTTCATTGGTTGACACTTGAATATATGCAGCTGAAAGCGGTTTAATGCAGCTGCGGCCGCTGGACGTTAGGCGCAACAAAGTACATTTTCACTGTCTTTTTGAAAGGAAAATGTTAATAGTGCATTAGAATGGGGATAACCATATTCAAAATTTTCATTTGGGAGGTATATCGTCGGATATACATTCGGATATCACGTTTTACAGCTCTGCTTACGCGTCGCCGTAAAACTAAATTTCCGACCGTATATCCAACGATATACCTCCCCAAATGAAAATTTTGAATACAGTTATCCCCTAAATCTATTCTTCCAAATCATACAATTGGTATTCAAAGTAACTATCTTAGAGTTATTTCTTTAGAAAAGCTCTGCCCCCAGAACATATGCAATTCACAGTATAGCTATATTGAACAATTATATTAAAATAGATCAGCTCTAGCAGTGAATTGTTGAGTAATAATTCACTGTTAGGAGGTCAGTTGTAAAGAAGATCAAATCGCGAGCGTGCAGCTTGAGTGGTTTATCTTCGCACAACTGACCAACAAACAGTGAATTATTACTCATCAATGCACATACTAGAGCTGATCTATTTCAATTTTAACACACAATAATTGACGAAAACACATTTAAAGTCTTCAGCTTCTTCCAGCTTTCCGCCGTTGCACTGAAGAATTCCCACCAATAGTTGGACTGTGTCGCATATGTTTACACAATGTACATGCATTTGTAACGTCTTTCCAGCGTAAAAATAATGTTACACCGTCTAACGCAATGACTGACGTCATTTTGCAGTAACAAATGACGTCACCTAGTGCGCGCTTTCCTCACGCTTTCAAAACTGTGAATTATTGTTTGATATATCAGGTTTTTTAGCCTTGGCTCTATAGGCGAGGTGTGTTAGAATTTTATTTTAAATAGTAGGTCAAGGTCATATATTATGGTATGTTTAACCCTTTGGAGACCAGAAACCCCTAAATAGGTACTTTTGCAAACAGTGAAGACCCAGATGAAATGCTCCATGATGTCATATTGTGGCTTTTCATCAGGGTCTGCACTGTTTGCCAAGAAAAAATCGATCCTCAGAGAAAGAAAGACAATTCATCATATGATGCGCAACGCACAATTTGGGCCCTTAACGTTATTAATGACGTTACGAGTTATTGACGTCAAAAGTGATGACAAATTTACGCGATTATTTTACGTTTCAATCCATGACGCTTACATCAGATTCTAGGCTGAGGCTGTTTTTATCGGAACTGATATATCCTTTAGACTCTCTTACAAACTATCTACAATGAATCAGCGCTTTCCAAGAAATCCTTGATATTCAATAATAATTAAGGCAAAAGTAAAAATAAAATAAAAACTTTTTACCGGAGACGTAATTCTATTGTTTGTGGCCGTGTTCTTTGGCTATAACCAGTACTGACCGGATGGGTTATGGTTTTTATGTCCAGGAGCACCTGCCTAGTAAGCACAATCAATCGGGCCACTATCGACCTGCTAGCGAAATGCCATCCGAATGGCGTTTCGCTACTGCGGCGGGCCGATAGTGTCCCGTGATTGGATGATGGCTGGGCGAAAGCTCAACCGGCAGTGGTTCTGATTTTAAAGTGTCTCAAAAAACGGGGCCACGGCCTTAAGTCTCAACCGACAGACTGGGAGAAGCCAGGAATCAAACCTGGGCTCCTGGCTTACAAGACATATGCTACCGGATATGTAATTCTCTTGTTTGTGGTCTTGTTCCTTGGCTATAATAGCCAGTACTGGCCGGGTGGGTTTATGTTTTTGTGGTTTTATGTACCGGAGACGTAATGTTTGTTTGTGGCCGTGTTCCTTGGCTGTACCAGTACTGGCCGGGTGGGTTTATGGTTTTGTGGTAGGAGCACCCGAAGGCTCAACCGACAGTGGTTCTGGTTTTAAAGCGTCTCAGAAGACGGGGCTACGGCTTAAAGTCTCATCCGACAGACTGGGAGAAGCCGAAAATCGAACCTGCGACCCCTGGTTTACAAGACATAGGTTTATCCCCTACACCAAGGCGGATACTTAATTCGCATTTTGAGATGAAGCCACGAAAAACAATTTATAAATATAAAACGAATATTCAATATTGGAGGATAGGAAAATAACTAATAATTTTCAGTTTTAATTTTATCTTACCAAAAATAAATATTAAGATTTAGTTACTGCATCAATCATGTAACTATACTTAGCTTCTGTATTCAAAATATTTTTGCTTGAATAAATCTCCTAGACAAGGGAATTGATCGAACAACGAGGAAAAATACCTGTTATCCAGCAAAAAGAGTACAGAAGATTTCGACGGTTTATTTTGGGGCCTACCCCGCGTATTTTGGTTTAGTGTTAATATGCTTTTGTCATTTACACTGCCTAACTGTCGAGTCCGGGAAACCAGACGTAACCCGATGCTCTAAAATATATTGAATAGATCTATATAGCTTCATAGCTTTATATTTCATGGAAATTTCACATAGATCTACTGTTTCAGGTTTTCAATATTCGTTTTTAACTATTTTAGAAATTATTACGACTTTTGTGTGTTTAAAGAAAAAGAACCGCGGTTAAATTAATGATAGGAGAAAGAATGGACGCCAATTCATTTTAATTCAACTTCTTTCCCCTGCTAATTAATATAAATTCAACCTCAAGAATGGAACCTTTTGAACCATACTAAAGACCAATACGACCATGCTGGCCATTTATCGATGTAGGCCTACCTACAGTCCCAGGACATAATTATTCGCGGCGTCGCCATTCAAAACAGTGCATTTTGTAAAAAAAAAAAAAAAAAAAAAAAAAAAAAAAAAAATACAATAAATACCATGACGCAATTTACAAAAAAACTTACAGGAATGAATTGCAACTTTATAGAAAATAGCAATATGTACACTAAAATATCTACGCTCAAGGCCCTCCGGTAGAACGCTTTTAACATGTTTAAAATAAACATTTTTTTAAAAAAAAATATCATTGACGCTACCCGGATGTGAACGTTACCGGAAAAGTGTGATGTGTTTAAATGACTATCATACGAAATACCGGAAACCATGAAGGCTACAATAAAAATATTATTGCGTAAATCAGTTTGCTACCTTTTGGTACTATTTTCAAAATTTAAGCCTCTATACTTTGGGGACAATAATCTTTGCAAAAAAGAAGAAAGAAAAAAAACCGGTAATACATTAAGTTAGACGTGGTGAATAAGTATGTCCCATGACTGTATATCAATCAAGCTTGCACAGTAGTAAAACAAAATGGCGGAAGGGGGCATAAGAAACACCACCACTGATGTAAGCTGTTTTTATCCTCACAAAGGACCGAGTTGGATACATGTTTAGCTCTGCCATTGTCCATACCTTGTTAGTGCATGCAATTTTTGTCTAATTGGCTAGTATGTTTAACATAATTTACAAAGAAACGTGCTTGAGTAGCTCTGCTCACGTATTTTGCATTCACTGGGTCAACTTCAAAGAGTGAAAATGCATCACCAAATGTGCATTTTTGCTCAAATATTCTGCACAAATACCTATATTCTCATACTCAGAATAAACAAAAGCTGGTAGAGGATACATTGTAAAAAATGGAATTAAACACTTTAATTTGACCACTGTACATAAACTAAAAGTTCCAAAACCGCGTGCAGAACAGCTCAGTTTATTCGAGCAGTACTGGACAGGTATTATGAGCACACATTTTATACTGAGCTGGTATTTTGAGTCAAATTCTGTACGGGTGTTCCGAGTATTGAAAGTGTTATTATAATCTTTTATTAATAAATTATTTGAATCTTTGAAGGCACCCACTTATGTTATATGCCATGCACTTATTTCCCAGCATTGAAATTTAGTTCTGTTATGTACAACAAGGTCTATCAGGGTAGCCAGAGCTGTTTAAAGCAGAACTCTCTGGTGTATATATAGAAAATCACCCAATATGCCTTTGTATCATGGTCTAGAGTTTTCTCTTTGACTTTGCTGTGGATTTTTTTTATTTGACCTCAACTATAAGGTAGTTGTTTTTTCAAAAATAATATTGCCGGTAGTAACGAATTAAAGCAAACTTATTGCGCAATAAATCGATTTACCGATCTGGGCCTTTACAATGACTACCCGAGAAAATAGCCTGTATTCGGGAGTTTGCGAACAAAGAAGGCGCAGACCAGTCTGCGCATCTGTGCAGTCTGATCAGCATCTTTGTTGTGCGCTTATTAGGAAGAATCATATATTGACTTCCTACGAGCAAAATTTCATTTCTCTAGCTAGTCTCTGTAGCTGAGGAGACTGATTTAAGTCTCGTTGTGTCGGAAACCCCAAAGATAGGTTATGTCGCGTCGGAACCCATCTTATCCAATGGGCCACAATCGGCCCTCCAGCTCGCTAGGGGGCCGATAGTTGATCAAAACTGTATGCTGGCTGGGAAAAGTTATTCTCTTGAATCAAAAGTTTATTTCGTAAATGTGTATGCTCGCATGAGTTTGAATCGCTTATTTTCTGACACCATTTACCAGCTCATGTGGGACACGAAAAAGAGTGAAAATATATTGATCCCTCGACCCCGCCGTGGACCCACCCTCGATACCAATAAATTCTAAGGTTGGATGCAGAAGGTACGACCTTTCGTTTCAAAACTGAAACAAAATGCAACAACTATGAATAACAACAATGAGTCAAAATATTCAGGTAAAGGCGTGTATTGTATATGAAGACCCTTTTGATGTTGTTGTTGTTGTGTTTGTATTAGAACGTGCAACCAAGCTAAGGTCATATTGAGACGGGGCCACGGCCTAATCCGACAGACTGGTGCCCTTTTGATGTAAAGAATATATCTGTCTTGTATCCTGCCATAAAACAGCCATGGATTGTCCGTAGGTATAAAACTAAATAGCGCTTATTCCCGACGGCGTCAAGTTACGTCACAAGTGTTTGTTTTTATTTGATTTGATTCTTTACGTCTCATCAACAATCTTCCAGTTATGTTGGGACGGGTCTTCCAGGGATAAACCAGTACTAAGCTAGGATAAATGTGTCTTGCTCAAGGACATAACGCAGTGACGCCGGTGAGGCTCGAACCCGTGGCCCCTCGGTCTCGAGTCAAGCAATCTACCTCTGAGCCACTGCGCTCCCAACGTCACAAGTGTGTACCAATATCTGTTGACGTATACCACTTTGAACTGCTCTAGAATTGTCAATTTTGGAGGTATGACCACCATATTTTTGCAAATTGTTTGGAATAAGTAGTTAAGGATCCTTTCTTCTTAATGGAATGTTTGCTCTTTTCATCCAACGATTGCCGATTAGTTGCTGATACGAGAACTTTTCATTATTTTGACGTAACGTCGCTAAAATTGTGACGTCAGATTAAAGGGTACTGCTATACAAAACCGTATTTTAGGACTGACGTGTATAATTTCCGAACGAAAAGTATACAAACCAATAACTTGAACATATACCTATTGAAAAATGTCAAAAACTGAAAATGTGAAAATCTACCCATAAGGGCCCTTTTCCTGCGTTGCGCATCATATGATGTTGAGTCTGGGAGTGACATAATAAAGCCATGCATTGAAATAGTGGTTTACAGATTTAGGTAACACTATCTAATGACATTTGTAATCTAATATTGCATATATATGGTAAAATCTTAGCGTTTTTCACGCAAAAATGTAATCTAAAGTAATTTAAGGGTCATATGATAAATAAAATCTAACATTCTGACTTCTGTATCATTGAATTTATAAAACTCATTGTGAAAAAGCAATAAAATGCTCAACAGGCCTCATATTTTATCTCTTTTCCCAACTTGTTTAATAAATTCAATAAAACATGAGCACTCATGTAAGATCCTCTATATATTTTGGAAGTTATAACTTGTGACCCCTCTATATACACAATGGGCTATCCTGACTTTATTGTATTAAGGTAGTAGCGGACTCACCGGCATATGTCCAAAAGTGTTTAATCTTTTAATATATTATAATATAGACTAATACTTATAATCTAAGACGAAAAAAACAATACCTCACCGTTCTTTTTAAAAAGTTATTTGATGTCAAAAACTGCAAAATCGCAGGTTTTTGAAAAAAACAAACACAGATTTTGTTAACAAATTAACAAGAAACGCAATACAGTTTTATTCAGAACAAATACTACTCACACCAGAGATATAAATAAAAACAAAAATTAGTGAAATAACATGTATTTACACAATTTATTAAGCAAAATCCTAATTAAGTCAAACGAATAAATGCCAAAAAACACACTAATATACAAAATAAATATATCAGAGAATGTAACTGGAACAACAAAAAACATATTTTTAAAAAGATATTTTCTTGAAGAATATAATGATTGAATAAAAAATATGTGTCACCGTGCTCGTTTCTTTGTTTTGGTGACTTTTCTGAAAAATCCTGAAAAAAAAGAAGACCATAATTAGTGTTTCAACCAATTTTTTGTTTGTCTACGCCCTATATATCACTGGGCGGAGACATAGCTATTATTGATTATGCACTGAAGAATGGGCGTAGAAAATGACAAAAAAGATTTTGACCTAGCATATGTGACCCAGGACATTACATTATGATTCTCATTGTTATATACCTTATGAGTGTTTACTATAGAAACTTGACGTGTTTCAATCGCTGACAGTTGTACTTTTTATCTATATTTAACGTGTCGCAATGCGACAAATCACTGTCCAAGGGCTTCATCCCCATTAATACATGGCAGCAGAGGGCTGCAACGCCATTAAAGCCCACTAAAGGACATCGTCTGCAAGTTAAGATTTATCGTCGCTAATGTTTTATGGAGAAATGACCAAACTGTTTCAATTAGCATAAAATACGCTCCTTTATCATATCGGACAGGCGGCAATCGAAAACGCTCTGAACAATCGATGACCGCGGATCACAGATCGCTGGAAACAGTTCTTTCGATTGCCATTTGTCGCCAGTCGGGCGACAAACGGCAGTCGAAATCTCTGTTTCTAGCGATCTCCACGTTCGTCGATAGCATTAACGTTGTCGATTGCCTTCTATCTGAAGTGTTTATTTAATATAGGCCTACTGAATACGTAGCCAAAACAATCCGAAACAAGGGCTACTAGGAATAATTTACAGTCGGGCGACAAACGGCAATCAAAAACTCTGTTTCTAACGATCTTAGATCTACATTCGTCGATAGTATTATCGTGTTCGATTGCCCCTTATGTGAAGTGTTTATTGAATATAGGCCTACTGTATACATAGCCAAAACAATCCGAAACAAGGGCTACTAGGAATAACTTACATTTTTCATGTTCCTGTTATAAAAAAAATATGTTTCCATACCGGATATGCGGCAATCGAAAACTCTTGGCGAACAATCGATGAACGCGACTCAGATATCGCTACAACCAGTGTTTTCGATTGCCAATTTTCGCCAGTCGGGCAACTAATGGCAAACAAAAACTTTGTTTTTTTACTATTTTTGGTCTACGTTCGTCGATAATATTGACGTTTTCGATTGCCGCCTATCTGGTGTGAATTCGTTGTACGTTTCATGATGCTACGGTGGACATTTTTTGCATACAATTGAATAAAATAATTTGGGACTGCTTGTGTTTGAAAGGAAGGTATATAACAATGACGATATAATATTCTTTTCCATATATTAACGTTCGCCAAGCCCGAGTGTGATCATGTGTTGCAGCCCGAGCCGCTTCGCGGCTCGGGCTGCAACACATGATCACTCTCGGGCTTGGCAAACGTTAATATACGTAAAAGAATGTTTTATCCTCTTATTAAAGCATTGCTATAACATGTCTTGATACTTTGATGCTTTCTTACACGTAGGATTTATGTAGTAAAAGCTAAACATTATAGCTTTATTCCTGATGCATAGATCTAAATGTCATTTAAAGAATAAACTTACAATTATGCAATATAGGATAAAAATTCTTTTCCGTGTATTAAGGTAGTGCGGGACCCATGTCAAAAGATAACCTTACTTTTACTTAAAAGTAAGAGTGTAAGAGTTATCGTTCCTGAATCTTGTTTTTAAAAGAGAATACTTATTTTCTAAGACGGTAGATATTATTCTCCCCTGACAACTCTTTGATGCTTGAAACGTAATTCTGTAAGTATTTTGCTTTCACAAAAAGAAGGAATGCAAGTATTAGCTTTTAAAAACATCACCCAGAGAATGAAGTCATTCAGTATTAGTTGCGGACCGTATAAATATACATACTATATACATGTCTCGGTTGCTATTTCTGCATGCTGCCACTAACCTTAGACCCACCCCCACCCTAAAAAGGGGGGGGGGTTGTAGACGTGCACATGCCTTGTATGTGACATTCTCATGTTTTAGGTCCCATGGAGGTACATGGTCACTAATGTTTTATGGAGAAATGACGTAACTGTTTCAATTACCTTATCACACCGGATAGGCAGCAATAAAAAACAGTCTAAACAATTGATGAATGCTGATAACAAATTGCTAGAAACAGTGTTTGTGATTGCCATTTGTTGCCTATCGGACTACAAACAACAATCCAAAATTATGTTACAATATTTAACTACGTTCGTCGATAGCATTAACGTTTTCGATTGCCGCCTATCTAGTGTGTTTTGATATACTGAAGACGTAGCCAAAACAATCTGATACAAGGGCTAGGAGTTATTTCATGTTTCTGTTGAAAAAATTATTTTGTTTCGTTGCATGTTTCATGATAATAAAATGGACATTTCTGCATACATTTTAATAAAATTAATAGGAACTGCATGTGCCTGAAAGGAAGATATATGACAATATAACATTCTTTTCTGTATATAAATGGTTGGCAAGCATGGTACAGATGCGCGGATCCAGGAATTTTCATCAGGGAGGGGGGAGGGTCCAGGTCAGTCTGACAAAAAAGCCCTGACAACGATTTTTTTAGTCTTCAGCTTATTCTACAGAAGTCAAATGGTCAATTTCAAAGAAATCTATCGTTTTTCAAGGCTCCAGATGGGGTCCAATTTTTTTCCAGGGGGTCCAACTTTTTCCAGGGGGTGTCCAATTGTTTATTCCCTATAGAAACCCATTTAATTTGTGATTTTACAGAGGGAGTCCGGACCCCCTGCCCCCCCCCTCTGGATCCCCACTTGGTGCAGCCCTCACAGCTTCATGGTTAAGGCTACTATACATTATCTCATTTGGGCTTGGCAAACGTTAATAGACAGAAGAATGTATCATCCTTTTATTGTTATATACCTTATAATAAGTGTTTACTATAGAAACTTGAGGTGTTTCAATCGCTGACAATTGTACATTTTATTTAATAATGTGTTATATTTTGGTTGATCGTTGACCAATCACTGACCGCGGGCTTTATTTCCGATAAAACCTTAATTGCCATTTCAACCTGCTCACGGATATCCTCTGCGAGTTAAGATACCGTCGCTTATGCTTTATTGAGAAATGACCAAAATATTCAATTATCATAAGATACGCTACTTTATTACATCGGATAGGCGACAATCGAGATCGATGAACGTGGATCGCAAATCGCTAGAATTTTCCATTTGTCGCCAGTCAGGCAAACAAACTGCAATCCAAAAAGTCTGTTTCTGACGGTATTTGATCTACGTTCGTCGATAGCATCAACGTTTTCGATTGCCACCTATCCGGTATGTGTATTGATACAATGAATACGTAACCAAAACAATCTGAAACAAGAGCTAGGAGTAATCTACATTTTTCAGTCATGTTTCTGTTGAAAAAAAAGTTTGTTTCCACACCGGATAGTGAGCAATCGAAAACACTCTTAACCATTGACGAACGCGGATCAAAACTCGCTAGAAACAGTGTTTTGATTGCAAAGTGTCGCCTGTTAGATGAGTGATGGTAATAAAAAAAAAACTATGATTCTAACTATTTTTGGTCTATAATCGTCGATAGTATTGATGTTTTCGATTGCGCCTATAAGGTGTGGTTTTGTTGTATGCTTCACTATGTTAAAGTGGACATTTTTTTTAAATGCTTTTGCTTGAAAGGAAAGTATTCTAGAACTTTTTGGATACTGTAAAGGCGGCACCTCATGACTGCCTTATTAGTCTACTTTAGACATAGGTAAAATCTGAAAATGAGGCGTTATAACTACATTCGAAAGTGTTTGTTTATTGTTTAACATTAGTATAGAGGCAAACAGTGTGGACCCAGATCAGACTGCTCTAGATGAGCAGTCTGCTCTAGATCTACACTGTTTGTTTAAGAGGCTTCATAATATTTCAATAGACGATAAAAACATACAATTGTGTTGTAATATACGCTTTAAGGGTTAATAAAAGTGGGTTCAGTGCATTAACGGACAGGACTTTCATGAAATGCACGCAGACCTGCGCGGCTTAAGCAACTTTTAAACGCTTAACCAATGGATAGAACCTGATTTCCATTCTTGAGCAGTTGAAATAACCGAACCACGCCCAGATATGAAAATCAAAGTTGCCACCTTTACAGTACCCAAAAAGTCCTATAATATATTACAATGACAATATAAAATTCCTTTCTGTATATTAACGTTTGTCAAGCCCTTGTGCGATAATGTGTTGCAGGCCTCACCGCTGTGTGGTTCTGGTTGCAACACATCACATTCAGGCTTGCCAAACATTAATACAAGGAAAAGAATGTTTTATCCTCTTATTGCATATTTGTAAGTCTATTCTTTAAATGACATTTAGATCTATGCATCAAGAAGAAAGCTATAATTTTTAGCTTTTATCTACATAAATCCTACGTGTAAGAAAGCATCAAAGTATCAAGACATGCTATAGCCAAGCTTTAATGAGAATCATAATGTAATGTGCTGGGTCACATATGCAAGGTATCCTAGCTTAGTACTGGTTCAACCCAGGAAGACCCGTCCCGCATACCTGAAAGATTGTTGAGTGGACGTTAAGAATCAAATCAAACAAAACATATGCTAGGTCAAAATCTTTTTTGTCACTTTCTACGCCCATTTGTCAGTGCTTAATCAATAATAGCTATGTCTCCGCCCAGTGATATACAATAGGGCGTAGACAAACAAAAAAATTGGTGGAAAGGGGAGACAACACTTATTGTAGTCTTTATTTTTTTCACGATTTTTCAGAAAAGTCACCAAAACAAAAAAACGAACACGGTGACACATATTTTTTATTCAATCATTAGATTTTTCATGAAAATATCTTTGTAAAAATATGTTTTTTGTTGTTCCAGTTACATTCTCTGATATGTTTATTTTGAATATTAATGTTTTTTGGGGCATTAATTCGTTTGACTTAATTAGGATTTTGCTTAATAAATTGTGTAAATACATGTTATTTCACTATTTTTTATTTTTATTTATATCTCTGGTGTGAGTAGTATTTGTTCTGAAAAAAACTGTATTGCGTTTCTTGTTAATTTGTTAACAAAATCTGTATTTGTTTATTTCAAAAACCTGCGATTTTGCAGTTTTTGACATCAAATAACTTTTAAAAAAGAACGGTGAGGTATTGTTTTTTTTGTCTTAGATTATAAGTATAAGTCTATATTATAATATATTAAAAGATAAAACACTTTTGGACATATGCCGGTGAGTCCCCTACTACCTTAATGTTTGGCAAGCCTGAATGTGATGTGTTCCAACCAGAACCACACAGCGGTGAGGCCTGCAACACATTAGCGCACAAGAGCTTGACAAACGTTAATATACAGAAAGGAATGTTATATTGACATTGTTATATATTATAGGACTTTTGGGGTACTGTAAAGGTGGCAACTTTAATATTCCTATCTGGGCGTGGTTCGGTTATTTCAACTGCTCAAGAATGGAAATCAGGTTCTATCTATTGGTTAAGCGTTTAAAAGTTGCTTGAGCCGCGCAGGTCTGCGTGCATTTCATGAAAGCCCTGTCCGTTAATGCACTGATTCCACATTCATTAACCCTTAATGCGTATATTACAACACAATCGTATGTTTTTATCGTCTATTGAAATATTTTGAAGCCTCTTAAACAAACACTGTAGATCTTGAGCAGACTGCTCATCTAGAAGCAATCTGATCTGGGTCCACACTGTTTGCCTTTATACTTTTGTTAAACAATAAACAAGCACTTTCGAATGTAATTATAACGCCTCATTTTCAGATTTTACCTATGTCTAAAGTAGACGAATAACGCAGTCATGAGGTGCCGCCTTTACAGAATCCAAACAGTTGTGAATATTTTCCTTTCAAGCAAAAGCATTTCAAAAATAATGTCCACTGTAACATCGTGAAGCATACAACAAAACCACGCCTTATAGGCGCAATCGTAAACATCGATACTATCGCCGATTATAGACCAAAAATAGTTAGAATCATAGTTTTTTACCACCACCCGTGCCTCATCGAACAGGCGACACTTTGCAATCAAAACACTGTTTCTAGCGAGTTTTGATCCGCGTTCGTCAATGGTTAGGAGTGTTTTCGATTGCTCACTATCCGATGTGGAAACAATTTTTTTTCAACAGAAACATGACTGAAAAATGTAGATAACTCGTAGCTCTTGTTTCAGATCGTTTTGGTTACGTATTCATTGTATCAATACACATACCGGATAGGTGGCAATCGAACAGGTTGATACTATCGACGAACGTAGATCAAATACCGCCAGAAACATACTTTTTGGATTGCAGTTTGTTTGCTTGATTGGCGACAAATGGTAAATCTAGCGATTAAATCTAGCGATTTGCGATCCACGTTCATCGATTGTTCAGAGCCTTCTCGATTGCCGCCTATCCGATGTGATAAAGTAGCGTATCTTATGATAATTGAATTGTTTGGTCAGTTCTCAATAAAGCATTAGCGACGGTATCTTAACTCGCAGAGGATATCCGTGAGCAGGTTGAAACGACAATTAAGCCCTCTGCAGTCCTGTTTTATCGGAAATAAAGCCCGCGGTCAGTGATTGGTTAACGATCAACCAAAATATGACACATTAGATTAAATAAAACGTACAATTGTCAGCGATTGAAACACCTCAAGTTTCTATAGTAAACACTTATTATAAGGTATATAACAATAAGAGGATGATACATTCTTCTATCTATTAACGCTTGCCAAGCCCAAATGAGATAATGTATTGTAGCCTTAACCATGAAGCTGTAAGGGCTGCTCCAAGTGCGGATCCAGAGGGGGGAGGAGCAGGGGGTCCGGACCCCCTCTGGAAAATCACAAATTATATGGGTTTCTATAGGGAATAAGCAATTGGACACCCCCTGGAATAAGTTGGACCCCCTGGAAAAAGTTGGACCCCATCTGGAGCCCTGAAAACGATAGATTTCTTTAAAATTGACCATTAGCGGCAGCATGCTGTAATAGCAACCGAGACATGTATATAGTGTGTATATTTATACGGTCCGCAACTTTTAACCATCAAAATACTGAATGACTTCATACTCTGGGTGATGTTTTTAAAAGCTAATACTTGCATTCCTTCTTTTTGTGAAAGCAAAATACTTATCTTCAACTTATACCGCTAAATTACCTAGTTCCACAATCCTGCCGCCTTCATTCCATTGTATGTGCTGTTCTAAATCTTCGATGATATCATTGCTGTTCTCGTCAGTCATGTTATCCGGCGACTTTGGCTTCCGTTTAGCGAACTAGCCTTTTTTGGATATGTTTTGCCTTGAAGTTAGCAATTCTGCCATTTTGTTGTTTACTTGCCAACGCATCAAAGAGTTGTCAGGGGAGAATAATATCTACGTTTTACAAATAAGTATTCTCTTTTAAAAAAAAGATTCAGGAACGATAACTCTTACACTCTTACTTTTAAGTAAAAGTAAGGTTATCTTTTGACATGAGTCCCCTACCACCTTAAGCTTTATAGAAAAATCCATTGGTCTGAAATGGGTTGAAAAGCTTTTCCTACAAGATATACACATCTGGAATATCAAAGCTTTGGACTAGTTGTGGCCAACATTAATGTACATGTTACGTGCAAACAAAGTGCCCCTTTGGGGGTAGGGTACTTTAAAGTTTGTTGCACTCACAGACACCAAAAATAAGATACCCTTTGAGAGGAAGGCACTTTTAATCTTGCTGCAAATACAGAGACCAAAAACAAGACGCCCCAGAGAAAGAAAACAATTGAGCCGCGACATGAGATTTACAACAATGTGGTATGTGCGACCAGCGAAGCGTCCAATCAGCCTGCGCATTCGCGCAGTCTGATCAGAGCCTTTACAAGTCGCTAGAGTATTCTATGATTGTTAAGCTACTGAGTGAACATCATTTGGAGTTTCTAAGCTTAAAAGGAAGCTGCACAGGCGCGTCTGAGTCTACACTGGTCAAAATGCCACATTGTTGGAAATCACATATCACGGCTCAAATAGTGCCTCATAAGACTGCTCATCAATAAGCAGGCTGATCTGGAACTATTTCACAAGCTCATGTTTGCCTTTCTCAATGATTTGGTTCCAGCTCTCAAAAAGTTAAGGTTAAAGCTAAAGATAATGGATAGTATATCTTTTTAACAATATTCAATACATGTAAAACATCCATTACAACATCTCATTATCACTATGACATAATCATTATCTTAAATATTTAAAACTTAAGCCGTTTGAACCAGAGTTTGCAGTGTGCTCATTGTCAGAGAAACAATAGCTTTATCTGAACTGAAAGGGGTGCGACATATACAGGTAAGTTTTTTTTGTTCGATTCTTTAAGTCTTCAGTAATGTAGGTACAGGTATTCCTGGGTTGAACCAGTACTAAGCAGAGGATAAAGTGTCTGCTCAAGAACACAACAACACAGTGCTTCCGGTGAGGATCGAACCCACAACCCCTCGACCCCAAGTTGAGCACTCTATCACTGAGCCACCGTGCTCCTAAATCCTGGTAGTTGTCACTGAATACATATTATCCTAACGAACAATAATTTATTGCGTTTAAGGATGGTGGTCCGAACAGTTTCTGAGATATCAAGCAATATATAACTGTTCATGGTGAGGGTTGCCTCAGGAAATCCTAGGAAGATATGCAAACAGAGAAGATCTATCCTGTAGGAGCTTGGTCAAGACTTACATGTACCCCGTCATCCTATTAGCTCATATTAAGACAAATCAGAAATATTTTAAAATTGGCCAGTTCAGGAGATTTTGCTAGATAAAGCATTTATGCTTGAAGTTGCTCTGTTAATATGCATGCACAGCTATCTATAAAGTTAGAGTCCTAAATTTGGACTCAGCCTTCCTCAACATCTCTTTATTGTGTGTGCAATCAGTATAGGCTGGCAAGGCTGTTCATTTGTATGAATGAAAATTCAGATGTTTCAGGACTTTTGGTAGTGATCATAACTTAACCCTTTGTATTCTGATGGATTTTCCAATACATATTGATACAATAAGTATGGGACTGATCATTGTGTACGGGTAGATTTTTCTAAGGTATGTTTTCTGCCCCTGAATTTTTTTTTAATCTTGAATTTCATCTGTTTGCTAAAGTACCCATTTTGGGGGTTTCAAGTATACAAAGGGTTAAAAGTACATTTTTATATTCTATGCTTTATTTGCAAATTTTCCACATGTTAGTCTCAACTGAAAGCAAATCTTGAAAAAATTGTGAACACAATGAAAAAAGAAGAGCTCCAGCATGCTACAATGGAAATATAAAGAATATCTTTAACAGTAAAGATAGGTTTTATATTTTTATAGTAACAGTGGCAACTGATGATATCTGTTGAGTATATATCATGAAATGTCTTCAGGCCAGAATTTTTTTATTAGTTGATTTACGTGATTTTTTTTTCAGATTTAGGGTCGGGGGACGAAAAAAATAAAATAAAAAAGCTCTGAAAATGACCAGTTAACTGGTCATTTTCAGATTTTTTTTTTTTTTTTTTTTTTTAATATTTTCAGGGCTTTTTTTTTTTTAAAATATCTCCAGAACAGTAAAACTAGTAATAGGTAAACCAACAGTCTGTATTAAATCTTTAAATATTTTACCATTTTACTAAAAATCTGGACAGGACAATCACTTTTAACAGTGTCACTCTCAAAAATACACAGACATATCCTCAAAAATATTTTTTTCTTCAAAGAAACAAATAATATTTAGAGACGGCGGATAAAATATAAAAATTATTCTAGAAATTAAATTTTATATTATTTCTACTTTCCAGAAAATTACAGTACTAGGGTTTGTAAATCAACTAATAAAAAAAATAAAAAAAATTCTGGCCTTATCTTAGTCTTAACTCTTGTTAAACTATTGCACTTGTTTCCAATGAGTACAAAACATAATTATACAAACTCATTGATCCATAATGTTCTAAAATTTCCAACACTAGTTTTCTGCCCAAAAGGCCTAGACAAACAGAGCAGATCCAGATCATAACTGCTTCTGAAGAAGCAGTCTGATCAGGGTCAACCCTGTTTGTTATTCTGACAAGCAATATCAACCCTGATTACCATCAAAAATAAAAAGAGTAATGTGTTTGAAATTTTAAAACATTTACTCTGAACATTGACATCCATTCTACCTGAATTTACTATACTGGAATTCTAAAACTACCATTTATACTAGCAAAGTGAGTAGCCTGTATGCTTAGTTAAAAATTGGAACATATATAATCACTAAATCTAATGAAAGTTTAAGGAGTGTTAATAATAGTTACTGTTTATGATATATTATTAGTCTGCTTTGTGCTTCTATGAGCCCGTCAGAACTCTTTAAGACATGCTAAGCTTGCCAGTTAATTCTACAAAATGAACTGTGCTAATTGGGCCACAATTAGATAAGAGTGCACAATTAATAATTGAAATTCTTATTTCACAACCAAAAACCTATGTTGTGGGTACCTAAGAGAACTGTCTCAATGTAATTACGAGATGAGTGTTTTAAGCAACCAAAAAAAATGTTAAAACAGATGGATAAGAAAATAATCACAATTTTATCCTATTATTTTTTTATCTTGACATGTGCTTAGATTTCAAAACAACACTTTTATCAATGGTGGGTACCACATTCAGACCTAAAATGTAAACACAGATCAATCTGCTGCTTAACCCTTTGTATCGTAATGGATTCTTCCTTCTGGTTTGATATAATTAACTTAGGATGGTCCATTGTATTTATCCAGGGGAGTCATTGGAGGGAAAGTCTGGTGCCAGCAGCCGCAGTAATTCCAGCTCCAATAGCGTATATTGGATTATAATTTTCAAAAAATATTACCTTTACAAGCAGTGTAAACACAGATGAGATGTTGCATTTTGTGGCATATCATCTGAGTCTATACTGTTTGTCAAAGTACCCATTAAGGGTTTCCTGTATTCAACGAGTTAAGACACAGTCTGATCAGGGTTTATACAGGAGTGGTAACAGTCCAATCAGGAAAATCTTTCAGCTCAATCCTGAACTTGGCCAAAAATGTTCAGCAATCACTAATAAAATGTTTAAAAGAACAAAACATCCATAGAAAGCAATCAGTTTATGCTTATCTTATAGTAAATATCTGATTAAAAGATTATGATAGGTTCTGATGACAAATTACAGCAATAATAAATTTGATCTTATATGCAAAATGCATGAGTGCTCAATCAGGAAATCCTGTTTAATCCTGAACTTTATCACCCCTGTTTATACTGTTGGCCATTCCAAAACTACATTTTGACTAACTCATCAGGTGGATAGAAAGATGACAAGTTCAAATATTAGGACACACATGGTAAGCAGATAATGTGTCCAAACCCACAACCCCTCAATCTCTAGTCAATGAGCCACCATGCTCCTGTGGAATTCACAAAATGCTACAGGAAGACCCTGATCAAACTGCTTCTGAAGAAGAAGTCTGATCCGTGTCTGTGCTGCTGTCTAGGCCTTTTTGGCAGGCAATCAGTGTTTGACAATTTAGAACATTAACCATATGCATTAAACAAATCAGCAGCACCAAAAATATGAGCAGTATAATAAAAAGTAGGTTATTACTGTTAAACAGTTTATATTTGTGGCACCAAAATTTGGCGATTTTAGAAGACTTGATGTATTGGCGTAGTTGCGTAGTTTACATTGCCCGGTTTCTCAATTTAATGCCCTTTAAAGTTATTTTCTATAAACATTGGGACTACTTTCAAAGGAAAGACTATGCTCCCCATTGGGGAGCATATTCTTTCCTTTAATAGTATCCCCTTTTAAGACCTGACTTTATCAACACAGAAACAGACTACAGTACCATTGAAAAGTTGGATTATCCATACAGATGCCAACATACAAAGGATGTGTGTCAATTTACAACATGTATTGTGCAAACTGTATTTTGCAGTGTCAAATTTTGGTGCTTTTTTGTTTATAATGCCAATAGCGCAAAATAAAAATGCCCGCGAAAAATAAGTGTTTAACAGTATTACATCTTAGCTGGTAGACAATACACACTTAATATCATAGACTTAATAAATCATACAAAGAAATATATTTTTCACAAACAGACTTCTGTAAAATTGTAGGTAGCAGTTTATAGTCTGTAAAAAACATAAATAAGCCTCAAAAACTATTAAAAGCTTATGACAAACATATAACATAAAATTTACTCAGTAAACCTAGTAAGAGAACTGTGCATATATCTATTGTATTCAAAATTCTATATCCTCTTTTTAACTCATTGAGTTAGGGAAACCCCTATAAAACAAGTACTTTTACAAACAGTCAAGACCCAGATGAAATGCAGCGTAATGCGGCATTTCATCACGGTCTTCACTGTTTGTAAAGGTAAAAAAGATTTTGTTTGTTTTTGCTGCTTAACGTTCCAAGTCAACAGCTATGGTCATTGCGGGACGGTCAGTTCACCTAACCACACTTTTTTCCTGGGCAAGCTTGAACAAGCAGTTAACTAGTACTTCGTGCACATACTTTCGCTTGTAACTGACAACAACCCTTCTTGAATGAATCAGCGGAAGGGAGGAGAATGACCGTAGAAATTATTTCATGATCAATCACCACGAAAGTATGGGACCGGGCCGGGATCGAACTCGCGACCCCTGGATCTGCAGTCAGACTCGCATCTGTTGCCAGACACGTTACCGACTGCGCTACGCGGCCCGGTAAGGTAAAAAAGATCTTCAGACAAAAGAATACAATATGTTTTTAGAATTACATCCCGACACCCCTACATATGTACAATGGACTATTCAAAGCTTATTGTATCAAACCAGAAGGAAGAATCTATTAGGATACAAAGGGTCAAAATTATTTTTAAATGTTTTATCTGATGGATAAGAAAATATTCACAATTTTACACTCAAATAGATTAGTTTATTTTGACCTATGCTCATCTTCTTAACCATTTGTCTACTAATTGATTCTTCCTTCTGGGCCGGGCCGATAAGGCAGTTGGTTGCCTGTCTGACTGCAGATACATGTCTGACTGCAGATACAGGGGTCGCCAGTTCGATACTGGTCCGATCCCATACTTTCCTGGAGTATGATCTTGATTTAATTTCTACAGCCATTCTCCTTCCTTCTGCTGATTCAAGAAGGGTTGTCGTCAGTTAAAGTATCATTATGAGCATGAAGTACTGGTTAACTGCTTAGTCAAGCTTGCCCAGAAAAAAAGTGTGGTTAGGTGAACGAACCTCCCCACATGATCATAGCTGTTGACTAGGATGTAAAGAATCAAACCAACCAACCAAATTCCTTCTGGTTTGATAAAATAAACTTGGGATAGTCCAAGGGGTGTCAGGTTATAGTTTTCAAAATAATATTGTATTCTTTTGTCTGGTTGCAAAAGTAAACTTTAGGAATTTCCCAGAATACAAAGCGTTTTCCATATAAAAGACCAATAAAAGTCAGCAAACTGAAGAAATTACCACTTTTAGGCATCATTGAATTAGGCCAAATAGGTCTATTCTCTGAGGGTCAATGGTGGATTACCCCAAATTTTGAAAAAAAATTCCGATATCTTTTTTTAGGAGGGGGATATTTTCATTTCATTAGGCTGAAGGTCAAAATCTAAGAAAAGTGTTCCTTTTTCATAAAAATCCCCCACCCCCTTGAAGTATGTCCTTGAGCAAAAGTATTAACCCTAGCAACCCAGGAAGACCCGTCCCTTTATAACTGAAAGATTGTTGATGGGTCATCAAGAATCAAATCAAACAAAACAAAACAAAAACAAACAAATTAGGCAGGTGATATTGAAAACGATATATACCCAGATCAGACTGCTCCCATGGGAGCAGTCTGATCAGGGCTCATATTGTTTGCTTCCCTGAATTTATTTGAAATGTTTGATTTGATACTTTATGTGCCAGTCAACAATTTTTCAGCTATGTAGGATGGGTCTTCCTGGGCTGAAACACGACTAAGTAAGGATTGATGTGTCTTGCTCAATGACATAACGCAGTGACGCCAGTGAGGCATGAACCAAGCACTCGGTCTTGAGTCAAGCACTCTACTGCTGAGCCACTACGGGTAAAAGGCACACACATTTTATGATTTTCAAGTTAAAAAAATAA
This sequence comes from Loripinus fragilis, assembly GCA_964019695.1. Lineage (NCBI taxonomy): Eukaryota > Metazoa > Mollusca > Bivalvia > Lucinida > Lucinidae > Loripinus > Loripinus fragilis. The sequence continues at coordinate 74,398,422 of OZ026519.1, read as the reverse complement.
GTGAAGGAATAAGGGTTCACATTGTTTCTTGGCAAAAAATAGCAGAATCATGTTGTACAGGGCAGATAGTGTGAATTGAAATTTACAAGCTTACTGTTATCTCAACTTACACACTAGAAAAGGAATCTATAGCAAAAGAACCCCTAATCAATTATCCTAACTCAGGACTTTAGTTAAAGGGGACAGCAACCCTAGTAATAAGTACCTTTTATCAGAAAGAGCTCTATGAACCATGAATTTTGATAAAAGTATCATCAAAATCGGTTGAAAAATGGGCAAGTTATGGGCATTTAAAGAATTGAATATGGCCAACATTTAGCCGCCATTTTGAATATTTAATTAGTTTTGAGAATTTTTTTCAACTGCTTAATTTTAGTTATCACTACTAGTACTATCACATCATCTGTGTTTCAGCAGATATGCAGCTTTATACATGAGGAAAATGTTTCATTAAAGATTAATGCAAATAATCCATTGGTTTGTCTCTTTTTGATTACGCATATTCAATTAGGCTGAGTGACGTCACTAAGCCTACAATATGGCCGCTTCCATTACAGTCCATTTGCAAATAATCAAACACCCACAACTTCCACATTTTTCAACCGATTTTGATGAAACTGGTATCGAAATTCGTGGTTCATAGAGCTCTTTCTGATAAAACATACTTATTACTAGGGTTGCTGTCCCCTTTAAGAGTCTGTAACAGAAATTTTATTTTCTTATTTCTCAACCAAAACATATGTTGTGGGTACTCAAAAGAACCGTCTCAATGAGATGGTTCTTTTGAGCACACAAATCATATGCTAAAACCGATGGGTTAGAAAATATTTACATTTTTACGCTGATTTTTTTTGTTATCTAAACCTATGCTAACTACAACAGAAAATGATCAAAAGTTTGAACACTCATTACAAGGGCATAGGCAAGCAATAAAGGCCCTCATCAAACTTCTCCTTTTGGGAGGAGTCTGTTCAGGGTCTTAACAGTTTGCTATTGCCTATTTGCTAAATTGTTATGTGAATTAAAGAACAATTTCTGGTTGTATCAATATCTAATCATTTTATATGATAGATTCTTCCATACAGATTGAAATCATCCATTCTATATTTAAAGGGTTGCAGGTTGGAATTTCCAAATCATATTTCAGTGCCTGAAGATTGATGTTATCATAGCTTTTTTGTCTTTTTTGAGTGGCTGCTTAAGTCCACTTGGCCCACTGCCTTGGAAAGTGATGGGCCATATTTTGAAATCATGGGACAATGACCAGGGCCCACCATAAATCTGAAGGCCTGCACAAGCACATGTATTTGCAATCAGAGTGGAAAACACTCTGGATCCTGATCAGATGGCTTTGTCAGAAGCCAGCTGATCTGGATCTACAGTGTTTTCATGCAAGGAAAGTTTCCAATTCAACAGGACAAGGGCTAAGTGTTTGAAATTTTGGAACATTTACCCTATGACATTTTCAGTTATAATTCCGTCTTTTCCTGACCATCTGATTTTGATAAAACTTCATCAATTTTATCATATAGGCCATTATATCTATAGTAAGCCAATAGAGCAACATTTTTAGCACCTACTACGCTCATCTCCATGGCAGAGGCTGCCATTTCAATTGCATTTATATGATATAACTGTTCATGTAACGTAAATGACGGCAACTCAATAGAAGAGGCATATTCTGGATATGCCATCCATTCCACTACTCGTAAGTCCAAAATGTCTGGTACTAATTCTTTAAGTTTCTCTGTACTTAAAACTGTATTGGAAAACACCTTGTATACAGGCACCTTTGGTTCAGCTTGATCCACAGGCTGTTGTTTAGCGAACAACGAGAAAGGTATATTTTTATTGCACGTGAGAAATGCATTTGGAAAGCTGTTGATATCATCAATGTCAAAATAACTAGTATTAGGGTGCCCTTCTATAAAACTTGTTACTGTTATATGGAAATTATTTTGAACTGGTTGTATATCATTTTGAAAATCTTCAAATTTCATTTTAGTCACACCTTGGTATACAGGTGTCGCAAGGATAACTATATCGTATTCCTTAGATTTAACCTCGTCGTCAGACCGCAGCAGGTAATCCACCTGATAGGTGGGCGGGGAACTCTCGTCAGATAATAGAACAGTGGTAACCTCCCCGGGAATAAGTCTGGCTTTGGATTTTTCAAACAGGCCTTCGGGCACCTTCTGGTTTCCGCCAACAACATTCCACAGCCCTCTTTCTACACCTGCCATTGAGACCGCCCCTGGAAGAGACAAAATTTTAACCCTTAACAAAAGTCGTCTGCTTTTCTCGTCTGCTGAAATGTTTAAGAAGTCTCTATGGCAAACAGTGTGGACCCAGATCAGACTGCTCCTATAGGAGCAGTCTGTTCTGGGTCCACACTGTTTGCTTCTATACTTAATTCGCCAGTAATGTAAGGTAATTATTTGCAGCAGACAACTTCAGCAGACGACATTTTCAGATGGGGTTTTTTCTTGGCGCTTTAAGGGTTAAATATAGTCCGGCAGTATTCAGGCGAATTTTAGGGGGACCTGGAACTTGATTTTAAACTTTTTTTCTTTGTTGATTCTGGTAGTGCATACATTGTCCTTGAACAATCCGAGTGATGCCACTCTGGCATCATTGAGCGTTTCGATATATCCAAGATGGCGTCCAAGATGGAGGACAATTATAAGAGAAAAATTGTGTGATACGGAAAATAATGTCTCAAACCCATTTTCTTTCTTAAATTGTTGCTATGAAGTTGGAATCTAACTGATGACACTAGCTTGTAACCAAATAAAATAAGAATGCGGACAAGATGGCCCCCAAGATGGCCGTTTATCACAAAAAGTATTAGAAAATCTTCCATGAGACCGACAAAGTCCAGGGATCTGCATGCGAAATGCTTATTTTACTGATTCTTGAATTACAGACATCATCCTTGTGATCCCAGTGATGCTATCACTCAACATTTGACATATTCAAGATGGCGTCCAAGATCGTAGCCAACAAATTTTTCAAATCCGTGGGAGCGGCACCCTACATGTAGGCATAATGATGGATTTGTAACAGACCAGATGCCTTTACAAACACACATATCTGAATAAACAAACCTGGTATGCGTGTATAATAGAGTTGCACTGTAAATGCAGGGATATCTGAGAATGTCACTAGGGCCCAAAATTACAATGCTTCCTTAAAATTAAGGAAGACTTAAGTTAAGTATTGATTAAAATAACGTTTCGAACTTATTAAAATCAAAATAGTTTCTTTTTTTTCTGTAGATCACAATGGTGTCTTTGGCCATACGTACTGCATCGATCCTGGCATTTTATTAAACAATTAATGTGACATTTTGAAATATCAATACTTCGCTTAAGTCGTCCTTAACTTTAAGGAAGCATTGTAATTTTGGGCCCAGTTCAATAAACATGTCTGATGTGATGACACCTCTGTACAAGTAGCACCATATTTGTAGCCATCCTTCTATCTGCACTCAACTAGTTAAAATGTCGGTTGCAGTGGCAACTGACCAGCAGACATGGCCTATAGTGAGGCACCACACCAGCAGGCACGGCTTATAGTGAGACACCATATACGCAGGTATAGCAAATAGAGATACACAACATCAGCAAGCATGCAGGATTGAGTGGTAAAAGATCGGCAGGCATACTGATTGAGTGGTAAAAGATCGGCAGGCATATTGATTGAGTGGCAAAGATCCAGTAAGCACCCATCTTGCACATCACTCAACCAGTAGGCATGTTTGAACAGCAGTGGTGTTTGTGGAAGTTACACTATGCCAGAATACATATTTGTTGCAGCTGCAGCGACATAGCAATGGAGTCTTCCATGGGCCCGCAGGCATGTATCTTGCATTGACAACGTAGCAATAGTCTTGCCTACTAAAGTTTCACAGTTTAAGTTGGCATGTCTGATGGAGGGGCACCGATCGAGCAGCTTGTCTCTTTGATTTTCAAAGGAGACATGTCTGATTGAATGGTAACAAGTTCTCAGGCATATCTGTTGAAGTTTCCTCTAACGGCATCCATGTATTTCCACCAGGCCATCACATCAGACATTCTTACCAGCACGCATGCAAATTATGTGGTACTAAAACAGCACACATGTATGCCTGTTGCCAAGACGCAGGATCTGCAGGCATTTGTGTTTGTTACATCACACCAGCAATAATGTATGTTACAATTGCACCCGACTAACAGGAATGCTGGGTACTCATGCGTTGGATCAGTGTGCATGTCTGTTATACTTGTACCAGACCAGCAACCCAGCCATTATTGCCACAGGGTCAGTAGACATCTTTACCATTTCCATGTTTGATTAAACACACGTCTGAAACCAAGACTCCAGGCCAGCAGTTATATATGTAACAGCTTCACGAGACTATTAGGCCGGTTTCAGTACCCATGTCTTTAAACTTTGCTCTGAAACAGCAGACATGTTTGTGACAGTTGCACCAGACCATTTGGCACATCGAATACAAGCATGCATTTCTGAAAGATTTGCAAACACATTTGTAGTTGTGGGGCCGTGCCAGCAGGTATGTCTGTTACACTTGCCTCAGACCAGCAGTTATGTCTACTATACTTGTACCCGACCAATGGGCTGTTAAGCACAATTGCACCAGACCATCAGGCATGTATATTACAGTAGCACCTGACCAGCAGTCATGTCTTTATATGTTGTATACAATCAGCATGCATGTCTCTTACAGTTTCATCTTATCAGCATCCATGAATGTTATATTTGCACCCAGCCATCAGCCATGTCTGTAACAATTGCATCCGACCATTTGTCATGTCTTTAACAGTTGCACCTAACCAGCAGTCACGTCTGTTAAACTTGCACCTACACGCATGCATGTCTGAAAAACTAGCACCGGACCAGTACTAGTATTCATATTTGTTATAGAAATATCCAACCATCTGTGCTGTCTGTTGCACTTGCACCAGACTAGTATAGTAATAATGGTTGTTACAACTGCATCTGACAAACAGGCCTGTATTTTACAGTTTCTCCTAAGCAACAGGAATGTCTTTAATGGTTACACCCAACCAGCAGTCATGATGGTAATTAACATCTGCAGCATGCAGATATGTCTCTTACTCGTTGGTTTGTTGATACACTGCACTCCATAAGTAAATAGTATTTTCCCTCTTTTTAGGGTAATTTTATTTTTTAGCAATCCATCCATAAACTACTTCCAAGCTGATTTTTTCTGCATATTGATTAAGAAAAGGTGTGTGCTTTGAGCAATCACGCTGAGTTTTTGGTGAAATCGTTCGTTCAGCATACCCTGGCATTTATCACTTCATTATTTCTTGACAGAATGTTTGCCCAAAGTAGGAACTTTTATGAGAACAATATGATATTAAGGCTTGTATTATCAGATCCAGCCAAAAGTAGTCTTGAAAGTAACGCATGAATTGATGGATACGATTAACAGAACAAAGACACATAAAAAACATTACCATTATGAAAAAGTTAGTCCGTTATTTTTTTCAGTGCAGTGTATAATAAAAACCCATGTGATTCCACAATATACATCCTGCTATTTCTGCCATCTTGGACGACATCTTGGATATTTTACAACGCTAATACACAACGACATCACGCCAGTCAAATTCGCCAAATGCAACTACTGTTGAAAACTATCAGAAAAAAAGGTTTTTAACTGTGATTCTGATTTCAAGTGGGATTTTGCTTTAAAATGGTGGCCATCTTGGACACCATCGTAAATAGTTCAACCTTCTGAATCAAACGATGTTCCATTTTAATCATTTGTATCATTTAGACTCTAAAAAGCCATACAAAGTCAACATTAAAATGCTTTTAATTGCATTTTTTGGTCAGATAAGTCTTAGGGGACTAAATGACGGCCATCTTGGGCGCCATCTTTAATATTTCAACCTTCTGAATCGAATCAATGTTCCATTTTAATTGTCTGTATCATTTAGCCTCTAAACATCCATAAAAAGTCAAAATTAGAGCTCTTTTTATCGAACCTGTTGGTCAGATAGGTGTTACGAGCATAACTGACGGCCATCTTGGACGCCATCTTTAATTTTTCAAAACGCTCAATGATGCCAGAGTGGCATCAGTTGGATTCATCATGTACAATGTCTGAACAACAAGAATCCGTGAAGAAAAAAACTTTAAATTCAAGTTCCAGGTCATTCTTGTTTTCTACTGGACTAATAAGGCCATACTCATAATATATTTGGTGCTAAGGTTAAAAATCCATTTTCATGCTCAACTCAACTGCGCATGAAATTTCAACTTCCATAAAAGGTAGAATGGTGAAAAATAAAAAAAAATATCATGCTTTTTGTTTATTTGATTTGATTATTTACATCCCAGTCAACAATCTTTCAGCTACGTCGGTCCTTCTGGATTGAACCAGTACTAAGCCACTATATACTTCGTATACCGGGGTAATAAGCTAATTATTAAGCTTGTTTGAACATTCAATAGCCAGATATTGTCAAAAAAAAAAGAAACTCACATAATTGAGCCAGTGCATGAGATTTCCAACAATGTGGTACATGCAGCCAGCAAAGCCTCAGATTAGCCTGCGCATACGCGCAGTCTGATCAGAGCCTTTGCTAGTCCCTGGAGTATTACATGATTGTTAAGCTACTGTGTGAACACCATTTGGAGTTTCTACGCTTAAAAGGAGGCTGCAGAGGCTCGTCCGAGTCTACACATGTCAAAATGCCACATTGTTGGAAACTGCATGCACTGGCTAATATATATAGTGCTAGAGATGAAAGGCGAGACATGATATGAGCTTTCATACTCCAAAACTTTTATAGCCTCAATCAGAATGAGCTTTTTGTTTTCTTTTTGTGCCTGCCTATTGAGCAGTATGCATCATGCATTTTGCAAATTAAGCAGATATTTTTGTTGAGAAAAAAAAAGAATGAGACAACTTGTAAAAACTCAACATATGCTTTGTTAAGGAATAAGAAAAATGAACCAAATTGTGAAAAACTCAGTAATGCATAGGTGACACACTGATAAATGTATACATCGATTTGCTGGTATTTACGCGTATTGCCGGTACTTCAAAGACAGGATGTGATCAATATTGGTGTAAATACTATATAGAAAAACATGCCATATGCCAAAAGGACTATAGACTTAAATCATTTTTAAGTATTCAGTATGTGCATGGTGGTTTATATACTCAGAAGAAAAAGTTTAGTCAGTACAGACACTGTGTGCAATAATTTTGTAAGACAGCCTTAAAATTGACAAAAACCTTACTCAAAATAAAATTCATGATATGTCTTACAAATGTGAACATTTTCAACAAAACATTCTGAAAATATACCCATTATCTTCATCAGAAATACACAAAGTGGTCAATATTAAAATTCAAATTTCATAACTCAAAAATCAGTCTAGCTCCCCTCAGACGAATTCTGGTAGTACAGACGGAAATTCTCGTATCTGTTGCATGACTAAGGAATTTAAGAAGTTTCTAAGCGGCCATGAAGCGATTACGTCATGTTGACGTCACTATGACCCTAACTTCAAATGGCGTCATTATCCGTGGTCTCCCCAATGGAGGCTTGTCAGTTTACTGCCAGGCCGTTGAAAACGTGTTTGCAGACGATAAATTTTTAGTTCACTGCATCCAAAACTGCGTGTTACGTCAGCAACACGTGCACCTGTTTCAAGACGTCAAAACGCGATATTTCTGTAATTTGTTGATAGCCTGGACGGCAAATTAAGCTTGCTAGCACTGAATTTTCTCCGGATTATTTCAAAAGGAACAACTCTCTTTCAATATCTAACAGTTTATGAGAAAATAACCCTGCCGGTTTACCGCAGCACGTGCACATCGTGCATTTTGAAATTTGGTTGATAGAGGCATTATTTGTCACGCAATAAACAGGTACATGTAAAGTTATGATAATACAACTCATGTAAAAAAAATTGACAATGATATATGCAGTATTGTTGATTTTATGAGAAAACATAAATACTGACTAAACTTTTTCTTCTGAGTATATAAGCATTTAGGAATATATTCCAGTACCGATCGATTACCTATCATTCGATCGGTACTTGAATCTATTGCTAAATGCTTGCATAAATCGCCATGCACATACTGAATCCTTAAACATGATTGAAGTCTATAGTCCTTGTGGCATATGACATGTTTTTCTATATAGTATTTACACCAATATTGACCACTTCCCGTCCATGAAGTACCGGCAATATGCATAAATACCGGCAAATCGACATATACAGTTACCAGTGTGGGTGACCCGGGCATGTCTTGAAACTGCCCTTCCTGTCTTGTGGCTTGAAGGGGTGCTCCGACAAATAAACAGCTGAACAATACAACATACAACAACAACAATGGCTCAGATGAAAGTAAGTAAGGGTGCAAAGATCAGGAATAGATACAATCAAGTACCATACCTGACCGAGGATACCAATGGGAAAGTGACAAACTCACAGTTAGACACCACAAAGGAGAGCCAAGAGGTCAGCCCTTTCCCAGCAGGTGACCACAAAGCACAATTAACCAGACAGGCACAAAGACAAATGAGGCTTGGGAGCATACACTGTTCCTACATACAGAGTATGACAGTAGATGCTTATTTGGGCCAATAACTGGTCAGTTGTCATCAAAATACAACAGGGGACAAATATATTTCAATACAGTAAAACCTGTCTTTAGCGGCCATTCAAAAATAGACAAAACAAAGGTATTAAAGACAAAAGGTAGCTTAATGAAGGTCGAAAGTATTGCAGAATGCTCTCTTGGAGCATTCTGCAATACTTTTGACATGCATTAAGCTATAATCGATCTTGAAAACTCAATTTTGGTCTTCTTTTTGAGTGGCCGCTTAAGACAGGTTTTACTGTATTGCACTTGTCCTGCAGGATGAGTGACTTACAATTTTTTACTCATCCTGCAAACACATGCACTTGTACTTTAAAAGTGCATGCAATAAAGAACATAAGGAAGTAATATGCAATATGACTTCCTAAAGTAATTCTTCCCAAAGCACTCATCCTGTAGGATAAGTGCTTTTGGAAGAATTACTCATCCTCTCTAGATTTCACTCGTAATCCAGTAATCGTGCACATACTTTGCTTACTGGTTAACTGCTTGTTCAAGCTTGCCCAGGAAAAAAGTGTGGTTAGGTGAACTGACCGTCCCGCAATGACCATAGCTGTTGACTTGGGACGTAAAGCAACAAAACAAACAAAACAAAACAAGGGCTTGTAGGTGAGTAATTGAATAAATGATGATTTAGAGGGATTTCATGACAGATTTATTAATGAGTTTGTGATTGGAGCTATGAGGGTTATATTTGGAGTCTGTCCATAGGTTACCCTTATAGCTCCCATTACAAACTCATCAATAAATCTGCCATGAAATCCTAAATCATCATTCATTCAATTTACTCACCTACAGTCCCTGTATATCTGTGGTATGTCCATAGTTTACCCTCATAGCTCCCATTACAAACTCATCAATAAATCTGTCATGCAATCCCTCTTAATCACCATTCATTCAAATACTCACCTACAGTCCCTGTATATCTGTGATATGTCCATAGTTTACCCTCATAGATCCTATCACAAACTCATCAATAAATCTGTCATGAAATCCTCTTAATTATTCATTCAATTACTCACCTACAAGCCCTTGTATATCTGTGGTCTGTCCATAGTTTACCCTCATAGCTCCCATTACAAATTCATCAATAAATCTGTCATGAAATCCTTCCTCTTTCAAGAGTTCTTTAATTGATTTCTTTGTCCAGTCCACTAAGTAAGGGTCCATAGCATGAAGTAAATCTTCTACTGCTGAGAAAGCATGGCCATCTGCTTGAATCTCATATAGCCTACAAAATGACAACACAATGTGTCCAGATTGCTTAATATTAGTTGTTTGTACCATCAAATCTTGCAAATTCGAAGCCTTGGGAAGATATTTTATTTCAAAGTATTGAAAACTTGAATTTTAGGGCGGAAGACATTAGAATAAATACCCCCAAAAAGAATTATTATGTGTTTTCCTTTTCTATTTAACAAATTGGAGGATGTTGCTTTTTGACATACACACTCAAAACATGTTTTTTATAGATAGTATTTAAAGCAAAAAAAAATAAATAGGCCATATTCTCCGAATCCATTGTGTCTGAAATTTATTTCAAATTTAGTTAAGTATTTTAAAAATTCAGAGTTTGAATTTTCGAAGTTTTACTACATGGGCCAGCACACATGATTTTGATATTAACTGCATATGCGGACATATGCAGCTGGGCTAGAAGTCTAAATACTGGCCTGAGACTTCATCTACATTCATACTTTCTGGTGAGACTGCTCAGATGTGCAGGCTAATCTGAGCCTTTGGTGGTTACCAATTCATACGATAATCAGAACTAATACTCATAATCATTTCATATTAAATTCATTAAATTCGCCAAAGGCTTGTTTAATAAATTTCATATGAGATGATCACTTGTATAAGATCATCTATATACTAAAATGAGCCGCGACATGAGATTTCCAACAATTTGACATTTTGACAAGTGTAGACTGAGACGAGACTCTGCAGCCTCCTTTTAAGTTTAGAAACTCCAAATGGTGTTCAGTCAGTAGCTTAACACTCATAGAATACTCAGACTAGCAAAGGCTCTGATCAGACTGCGCGTATGCGAAGGCTGATCTGAGGCTTTGCTGGTCGCACATACTACATTGTTGGAAATCTCATGCACTGGCTCAAATATAAGCTGTGGAAATCATGGTTTCAGAGAAGATTTTTTAAGTATTTCCAATAAATACTATAAGCCTATAGTAGCTATATTTTGCAATGGCAACTGGAGTTCAAATCCAATAAGCCTGCAAATTGTATGCAGCCATTCCTATAATCTGGTGACTGGTGATGCTTTGTAAGAAATTTATTAGAAATTGGCCAACCAACTTTAGAGATATTTGACCTTGAAAATGTGAATGGATGACGACAATGGATGGGAGACGGATCATTGGCATACTAATATCTCACTTGAGGCTTCTGAGCTAAAAATATGTGCATGCTGCCAGGAATATCTGTGTACAGATATCAGTTTTCAGGAGTTTTACTTTACCTCTTCATAGGCACCAGGACTTTCTCCTCTACCCAGCTCTTGATGTTGTATATGTCCATCCCATATCGCCAGAACAGCTTAGCTAAAGTGACCATAGAGTAATCACTAGTAGTGAACACAACGTCTTCCCCATCATATATACCCAATTTCCCTCCCTCTGGATTTAAATTTCTCTCTAAACCTACAATTAAAAATATAAGCAATCAAACATGAGTGCTCATTATCGCTGATTTTATTAGCTAGCAGTAAATTTTGCATCTTGGCAACTAAAGGTACTAAGTCCATTTCGTTCCTTGTAAAGAACAAAGTGAACTTAGCTTGTGAAGATGCAAAGATGCACCATTGGCTTGCCTGTTGCGAAGATGCAAATTTTATTGTCTGCTGCATATCTTTGTAAATAGTTTGGACCCAGATCAGGCCGGACAAAATGTTTGACCTGATCTGGATCAAAGCTGTTTGACATTCTGATGTTATTCCTGAAAAAATATTTAAAAAAAAGTAATATTGAAATATATCTGCAGCAACAAAAAGAAGAATTAATTAAACCTTGTCATGCTGAATACATTTATTTATCACATGACGTCGCGTCTTAGAGTGCAATAAAATCAATAAACCACTAGTGGTTTACAGATTTACGGGAAACGTAATGGCGTCCATTATAACATTGCGTAAAAGAAGGGAAACTCTTGACGTTTTCACACCAAAAATGCATTTTTTTAGTATTTTTAATGTCATTGATAAATAGAATCGAACATTCTTGCTCATGTATTATTGAATATATTAAACTCGTTGCGAAAAAGAGATAAAATGCTCAGCAAGCCTCGCATTTTATCTCTTTTTCCCAACTTGTTTAATAAATGCAATAAAACATGAGCACTCGTGTAAGATCCTCTATATACTCCAGGTATGCACATTTCTAATTTCCATTCAGTGCATCTCAGCTCCAGGTACGCAAATTACACTGCTCAAAATAGTTAAAGGAACACCTGATAATTTTTCATAGGTGATAATGTTAACCCCTGTCCAATAGACAAGTAATGCATAAATATCACTAGAAAAGAAGGCAGAAACCCAGTTTCTGTTGCCATATTTGCTATGATAGTCTCAGCTTTCTATGAAAAAAAGTTTTTGATAAAACAATCGCTGGTTAAGTTCATGGCTCAAATTTTGTAATTTTCTTGAAAATGACAAGTTTTTCTGGAACTCTGTAGAATCTTCCGAATTGTTAATAGCGTAACCTAATGATTCCAGCAACATTAAAATACTATTGACTATACAGAAATGATGCTGTTGTAGTGCTTGATTGAAAATCTGTCTTAAAAATTGGTTTTGAAAAAAGGGGTATTTTTAACAAAATTACATTTTTACATAAAGCGTTCCATGGAGATTTCTGGAAAGGGATTACTTCATTTGTATCAACATCCATCATCCTTGAGAGGTAACCAAACTAATCACAGGACAAACATGTTATGCCAAGTTTATTCACCTCTCGCTATGAGTCAGACTATGAGTGCATTTGTATTGTGATCAATGGCAAAATACGCAGTGTTCCTTTAAATGTTTTGAGCAGTGTATTTTCATATCCATCCACAAGGTTCATGCAGGCAAGTTTGTTTAAAATTCAAGGACTTTTCAAGGATTTCTCAAGACTTTCCTACTGTTTTCAAGGACTGAAAATTTATGAAAAATACTGATTTGCATGTTAAAATTTTATTTTTGTAATGCTAGACTGCATATGCATACTAAAGATATAAATTTGAGAAAATTAGTATAAAATTGTGGTGCCTTTATTTGGTGCAGCATATGCTGCATCAAATAAAGGCACCATAATTTTAAAGTGATTTAGATCTCCAAAGACAGTGTTGAATCCTCCTGTAAATGGTAAAATTCAAGGCCTTTGAGTGTTTTTCAAGTACTTTTCAAGACAAGTTTAATTTTCAAGGACTTTTCCAGACAGTCCTGTATATTCAAGGACATTTCAAGTCTGTGTGAACCCTGATCCAATTAGATTTGTTTTTTGGGATTTTATCCTCTATTTAAATAGTACTGGTTCAACCAAGGAACATCCGGACTTGACTGAAAAATTGTTGACTAGGATGTAAATGTTTAACAACTCCCAATTCAACAACAGCATTTACTAAACATTATAATTTAAAGTAACCTTACCCAGAATGTCAGTAAAATTAACCATATATGAATTAGCTGGATGTATTATTGTTCCCCCAGCATTGTAGAAATGGTCACTGATCTTCACGGCTGCAAGTCGCCCACCAACTTGACCTTTCTCAAATATGTCGATCTCAACGTTGTCACCAAACAACTCACGAAGAAAATATGCTGCTGATGTGCCTCCTATACCAGCCCCTACAATCCCTGAAAATGTACAAAATAACCAACATGTATTTATTGATGAATGAGCAGTTAGCAGGTCGAGCTGTCATTGGAAAAATTAATTGTGTAGATGGATTATTTACTTGGAGCATGGCCTGGTAAATTTTTAGTAAAAATGGGTTTACATGATCTAGGGACCAGCTTTTCACTTCGAATAATCAAAGATTTCAAGTAATCAAATTAAAAGTCGAATTTGTAAAGTGCATATAGGGTAAAAATTGTGGACAGACTGCCGATAGCGATATCAATGATTTTCTAAAAATTGTGATGTTTTCAAAAAAACCACAACAAAAGTTCATTCTATTAGAAAAATAATGATGCTTGAATTCTCAAAATCTGTAAAGAAATAAAAAAAAAAGTTATGCTATGCCAAACTACACAACCCCTCAAATTTTGTCTGACATTTTATCGAAATGAAGTCAGATTGTCTATATGATACCCCCTTGTCCTTAAAATAACCAGACAACTCAAGAAGAAATACCGAGAGTAAATATACCAGTGTAGAAAATACCATGATAAGAAGACCGTACCTGTGGGAATATATGGCCTGATGGCCTAAATACAGAAATCAATCACTTATTAATACATTGCTCAGTTAAGTACTTTTATGTTTTACCGGTCACTGTGTATTGGAATATCTGTCGTCGTGCATTTTTCTATTGCCGACAATGCAAACATTGGGTGTGTTTGAATGCTCTGGGCACAGATGTGCTAAGTTTTACACTTCTAAAATGAACACCATATTGTAGAGGAAATTTCCAGCATCATTGGGGTACCTTTCGTTTAATTACTTTCGCTTGCACTATTGGTGTAGATATTCGGTTCTGAAAATTGACCAATCTTTGAAGGGCACCTGCATACAGAAATTATAAAAACAAAACTAATGTACGCGGCCCTAAAGTCGTCACCTTGACGCATTTAAGCGAATGTCCCGGATAAGAGACACTCACTGACTAAGAATAGACTTTAGCAGATGGTAGTCGAACCATCCAGCTAGTAGATAAACTAAAGAAATTGGCTTGAAACAACCCGAAAATAATATTAAAAGACCGATTTTGTCAAGAGGGGTCTGCCTGACGACTTTAGGACCACCAAGACCTAAAGTCGTCAGTTACTAGGCCCTAAGGTCGTCGACGATGGTGGTGCTTTTTGTGACCCTATTAGCGCAGTATAGGACTGAGTGGTGGCACTTATTTATTGAAATAGGTGTGTTTTTGACCCCAGAGACGTCTTGGCAGTCTGAGCACCGATGATGGTGGTCCTATGGGCGTTCTAGGCATAAGCGGCAGTGTTGGTAGTCGTAGGCGTGTACTATATGTCTAAGTGGTGGTGTAGGTAATCTAAGGGACGCACTGGTGGTCTGAGAGTCGGTGCTGATGGTCCCAGAAATATACTGGAGGTCTCGTTGGTGGTGTTGATGGTCATATTGATGTACTGAAGGTATGAGTGGACTGGCAATGTTTGCATTCCTAGACGTGTTGTTTAATTTAGTGACAGTGTAGGTGATTGAAGGGACGTATTGAAGGTCTAAGTACCTTACTGGTGGTCTTAGAAACGTATTGAAGGTACGAATGGTGGTATTGGTGAGCTTACAGACGTATTAAAAAGCTGTGTGGTGTTGCTACTAGTCGTTAGGGTATTTTGTTGCCCTGAGTAGCAAAGTCGGTTTTCCTCTATGCGTATTGAGGCTTTAAATGGGGGTGGTGGTGGTAAAGATTTATACTAGGTGACCATGATCCTATGAGCACACATGAGCGGTCAGCGTATGCTTAAACAGAATACCTGAGAGACAGTGTTGGTCGTGTACATATAGAAAATTGAATGTCTTTATTCAGGTGTTTAAAATAGTCCTGTAGGCGTTCTGAATGTGGTTGGCATACAAGAGCCACTTCATGAGTAACCATGGCTTTGTGATTTGCAACCTATACTGATTTAAACTGGCTCGCTCAGCTACTCAGACTTGAAATTTAGGAATTGGCAATTATGAGCATTTAATATATACTAAAGGACTTTGAAAACGCATCACCCAGATTAAATCCTTTATTTCACAAACCCTGAGAATGTCAGCGAGATAATTGTTAGTGCATATCATAGTCTGACCACCTTGTAGTGTGTCCTAGAAAATTCATGGTTGTAAATTCAGATTAAGGTATTGAAAAAGTATCCGTTTTAAGACATGGGTGGTCGATTTTGAAGGACACAAATTCAGCTGCAAGTTAACATTCCTTAGTTTTGATTCCTGACTCAACAGATTCGCGTCTTTTGCTTCGTTCACGATTGCACATTCATCATTGAATGATTAGAAATGAATTACCAGTTTGGTATGCTCAAAATTACACCTCTTTAAAAATACCAACATACCCCTACCACCCTGATTTCTATAGTCTAGTAATAAAATTCTTGGGCCTTTCAAAGTTTCGATTTTTTACGTCCGGTTTTATTGGAAGAGGCTGAGGGCATACACAAATGACATTTATGCATAAATTACGCTTGTATCACGTGTCTTTTGTATTGTGCAAGTGACGTTAACGTAATTTTTCAAGACGTTCTCAATTAAATGACAGCAGATCTCCTGCCATGATTTACATCAAAACGTCTTCCCCACATGGCTGCCAGTTTATGTAGTCAATATCAGTAATGAAAGCGTGCATACAGGTAACTTATGGAGATGATTCTAAAAAGGAGCTATAAATTGATGTTCAAATTTGACGTTTATTTTCGAAATATTGAAGTTATCAATTACTTTTAATTAGAAAAAGTCTATTAACTCTTTTGGTGATATGGTATCATATACGCGACAGTTTGAACATAAAAATAATCAAAAAACTTCATTTAAATGTGCAGAAATGTGCTGGATGCTGTATGTGCCCATATGACGTCATCAGCAGCGTCGTGCAATAGTGCAGCCAAATTAACGACGGATTCATACCAATTCTAGGTTGTACATTAAAACCGTCGAGTAACTTTTCAATCGCATAAACCGTCTGCAAGAAAAATGCAAAAGTATGGTGATGCGTTTTCAAAGTCCTCTAGTATACTATCTTGACAACGAAAACAAGAAGTTACCAGACTGTGTGCAGGCTATTATGGTGGAAAATTAAACCCCGGCACATCTAAGGCACTGCCAGGACTCATCAGAGGTTAACCTCCGGCACTTAAGCCCCGCTATGTCCCCGGTATACATGGCCCCCCTTAAAGCGGGGTACACGAAACTCTTGTGCATAAAACAAGTTAAAGTCGTTGTTTTAACACAGACGAAGTGAGTAAACAGGGAGAAAAATAACCCATTTTTATGAAGCCCAAAAGTCGGCAGGTCGGACCTAAAGTCGTCATTTCGCTTTTCAACCTATTATTTTTGTTAGCTGGCTGTCTTATCGGTCAAAGGAATGTAATTATTGCTAATTCGATATCTTCTGTACATGTAAAAATGCAAGTGTTTATGTGGAACAGATGTACAGCATAGCTATTTCGTTTCGCCGTATGGATATCAATACCGCCTTTATCTCTCGACAGACTCCAAATTTTGCATGCAATTGGGTACCCCCATTTCAATGCCTACCACCCGGACACCTTTTATTCGGCGGCTGTACTTTATTTATCAATCCACAGGGCAGATAATTTCCTTTCAAATGATGCCCCCTCTAAAAAGTTTCGATGATGTAGACGAAAGAAAGCGAGGCCAAAAGAAAACTGACGACCTTAGGGCTATGACGACTTTAGGGCCGCGTACGTTATCTTAATCAAATCTACATCATCCCTGATAAATTAATCATTCTACAATTTGATTGGCTATATACATGCAAATGAGCTCGGTCAAAACAACATGGGGTCAAGACAGGCTCTTTTCTATGATTTCATGATCTGGGAGGTATCACATGTATGCCTAGCCTGGTGAACAGGCAGGCACGGAGGCCATCCACGGTGGGCACTGAGGTCACCCTGTTTGGTAGTTGCAGAACTGCGACTTAAGATTTTTTTTCGATCTGGCTGAATCTAAAGTCGCAGTGTTTTTGTGCTCTATCTTGACCAGTGATGGGAGTCCCCTTTTGTTTTGGGAAAAACTTGTTTCCTTGACAATCCAACCATTTAGACTTCTTCATGTGTTTTACATACACAACCAAAGTTATAAAAATGTTACCATTGACTTCGATATTATGACAGGATCAATGCAATCTGTAATATCATGTTCTTGTTGTTGTTTTTCGGCTCATCGCAGCCATTTTGCATGCTTTTCACGAGCTAGGGGTGATGACGTTTTTGCGATAAAATTCGGATGTTGAATTGATGAGACGAACTTAATAAAACGTTGAGAAATATTATAATAAAACCCGGTACTGGTTATACTCCCCATGACTAGGTAATGTTTGTCAGCGCTTTTTCAAAAACTCAGTACATTATTATAATAAGATTAACAGTGGATTTTGGGCATTATAAGAAACAAGTAGGTGTTTGAATTTTGAAAATCAGGGCAAAATTGTTAAAGCTATTGATTCTGTTAACTTACTCAATGTTGGTACGTTCGCAGCAGTCACGTTTCTGTATTATTGTGCATTGTAGCGCCCCCTATTTTCTATTAAATTATAACGAGTAATGACCTATTTCAGAAAATGATAGTCGATTTCCAAGAATGGTTTGATTTTAATTTAATATAGCATGCCAAAGAAAATGAGATACTTACTTGACAGAAATCCTTAACAATCACATACCCCTCCCGTATAAATCTAATTTTCGGAAAGGAAGCTTTGTCATGTCCCAAAATGTCATAATCAGACCGAAAATGGACTTTTCCAACAAGGCGGACAATTGTTATTCTGATCATGTGCTCACGTGACAAGTTTCCCGCCAAAAGTAGCAAGCTAACGCAAGAGTACATTGACCTCTGAACCGAGAGAGGGTCAGCTTGTTTACGAGAAGAAGCGATGGATTGGAAAGATCAGAATCAAATTACTTTTGCACAGTGATCAGTAAGATATTAGTGAAAGAAAATATTTTTTATTTCATGGCTAACCTTGCTGCACGCTGAATAGCTTTACTATCACACGCTTATGTTCAAATAGGCTATCAGTCAATACACACAGTTGGTACCCATCTTTTTTAAGGCGCCACGTGAATCTTATACAGAGACATTGGGTGTTTTGACCTTCTTTTTGAACATGTGCGCAATGGTTTATGATTAGAATTGTATAATGATGTCATTGTTTGAATATGCAAAACCATTTGGATTTTTTTCTATGTATTTCCTGTTAGCAGAAGTGCGGGAGTTCCTTATCTGAAAATAGTCGATTTTCAATCCAGTGACATCCGTCGGAATACAGAACCAGGGTGAAAAATTTGCATACTAGGTTGAAGATTGACCTTTATTCGTTGACATTCATCAAGATATTAAAAGAAAACCTATTACAAATGGTGAGAGAGGTCACCATAAAAATCAACCTGTACGCACAAAAAAGGATCCCATCCATTGCCATTAAGAACTCCTCGGACACAATTTGTACATGTCCAACCGGGTAGTTCTCGATGGCAACAAATTGGTAAAAGGCGGCCCCAGTTAGATCGGTAATTGGTCATCTTTTTTTTGCAAATATCTACATGTAACAAATGTATGGTGAGATGGTATTGGATTCTTTTAATCTCAACAGACCAGGTATGATAATTTTTAGGCCAATTATGATAATAAGGAAGGTAAAAGAAAACATTATATAAGTCTGATTTTGGTATTTAATGTTGTTAAAACATATGTGTATTCAGAAAACGGAAAGTAAACGGGTCATTGTTCGGTACATTAAATACCAAAACAAATTCGTGCGTGACTTTAGTACCCACAGAAAAAGCATGCTCTTCAGCTCAGAAGACAAAAATGACGCCATGTTTTGAAAACAAATAGTGTAAACATTCTTTGTGGACAGGAGTATTTTATCTTTTTAGAACTAATCAGGTATGCATCAGCGGCAAACTAAATAGCAAAATATAGATAAACCTATAATCCTACAAAATGGAGTAGTGTTAGAGGAAGACACTGTTTGGAAATGTGTTTTCAACTTGGTTTACGTCCACGATAACAGTAAGGGAAAAGATAGAGGCTTAAAAAATCAGGGCTATATGATAACATAAAATAAAAATCCATCATATCGCCCTGAATTCAGTGCTACCCTGTTTGGTAGTCTGTTCCAATCCCGGATTGTTCTGGGGAAGAAGGAGTTGTGATAAGACTTCATGCGCAGTGCGTTCCTGGTAGAATCCGGTGTGGCTTCTTGTGCGGCTGTCACCTGGTTTTAAGTAGGTTGCCTTGTCTATGTCCACTAAACCATGATGTGCTTTGTAGAGAAGGCCGAGTCTGGAGATCTGGCGTCTGTCCTGTAGGGTCCTCCGATATGGATGTATGGGATTGTCTGGTTATTTTAAGGACAAGGGGGTATCATATAGACAGAGAGGTTGCGGTTTGAACGAAAATTAGTCCGCATTTGAGATGGAAATAATGAACGAAGCTGCTGAAAGACCTCAAGCCAAGCAAATCCCCAGGACCTGACAACCTTGGACCACGACTGCTGAAGGAGCTGGCAGAAGACATAGCTCCTCTCCTTCTAATGATATTCCGCAAGTCACTGGCAACAGGAGAAGTCCCTGATGATTGGCGCACCGCTAACGTCACCCCTGCCTTCAAGAAAGGACAGAAGTATCAGGCAGAGAACTACCGGCCGATTTCCCTCACCAGTGTTTGCTGCAAAATCATGGAGCATGTGATTGCCAGCCAAATCATGAACCATGGGGAGATGAATAACATCTTATACCCACTACAGCATGGCTTCAGAAGGGGAAGATCCTGTGAGACGCAGCTGATAGAGTTCATTGACGACCTCTCAAACAACCTACACAACAATCAACAAACAGATATCCTCGTCATGGATTTTGCCAAAGCTTTTGACAAGGTTTGTCACAGCCTCCTGACACATAAACTCCACCATTATGGAATACAAGGAAACGTCAATAGATGGATCAAGAATTGGCTAGCCAACCGTAAACAGTCTGTTGTAGTCGAGGGAGAACAATCACAGTTTGTAAGTGTGGATTCAGGAGTCCCTCAAGGCTCTGTGCTTGGACCATGCCTCTTCCTCTATTACATCAATGATCTGCCAGCGAAACTCCATTCATCTGTACGACTTTTCGCTGATGACACCATTGCCTACTTAGTGATAAGGAGCCATGAGGATGCTGATCTCCTGCAAGAAGACCTGGTCACACTGGCAGCATGGGAAGATCAATGGAGGATGAAATTTCATCCAAGCAAATGCAATAAGATGACAGTGACCAGCAAGAGAGATCCCATTATAACAGACTATGACTTGCATGGCCACATCCTAGCCAATGTACCATCGGCCAAGTATCTAGGTGTCACATTGACACAGGACCTCAAGTGGGATACCCATATTCAAAATATATGTGTGAAGGCAAATCAGACTATAGGCTTTCTGAGAAGGAATCTGAACATCGGCGCTGTCTCCATCAAGCAGCAGGCCTACTTCAGTCTTGTTCGCCCCCTGGTAGAGTACTCCAGTAATGTGTGGGACCCTTACACTCAGAAAAACATAAAGAAACTTGAGATGGTCCAACGTAGGGCGGCTAGATATGTTCTCCATAGGCACCACAACACTTCCAGCGTCACAGACATGTTCAAGACCCTAAACTGGCGAAGCCTGGAAAACAGGAGGAAGGACATGCGCCTTTGCATGATGTACAAAATCGACAGAGGACTGGTAGCCATCAGCAAAGACTCAAGATTGACACCACAGAAGAGACCGACAAGGCACAGCCACTCACGAGCCTTCCAAACAATCACCTGTGGAACAGAGAAGAGAAGGATGTCTTTCTTCCCCAGGACTGTGAGAGACTGGAATGCGCTTCCTCCTGACATCCCAGACCTGGACACACTGGAGGCCTTCAAGGCCTCAGTGTCGGGACTGACCTACTAGCCTAGCAGATATTGATGTTTTTAACATGTAAATAGTGATTCTTTTAAATTTGACGACTAAACCCGAACAGCCAAGACTTATTTACCTGGATAGACTCGAGTATCAACTCAAAAACCCGAATTGACACCTTCACAGGAAGTATTGTTTGCAATGCGATGCGTCACCTACCTATACCTAGCATAATCTTCAGAAAGTTGAAGGAGGCTAGTACACGGCAGAAGCAGAAGCAGAAGCAGAAGCAGAAGAAACGGAACCAGAGCGTACACCCACGAATACCCATTACAATTACATTTCTCACAAACATGCATTTTCTCGAGACATACCAACTCTTGGCTTTTCTTCCAGACACACTGACAAATAGAATAAGAGACAGAATGTGACTAGAAAACACGAGTATTGTTTGATAAACATATTTTTCGCCTTAAAAATGACAGCCGGTTCAAAGAATAAAAGGATAATGAACCGCAAGGTATAAAGATAAACCCAAAGTACTCCGAATCAACCCCAACTAGCAAAATCGTACGAGAATAGAATAGAGTATTATATTATTTTAATGTGCAGCTTCGTCAGGAGTCCCTGGTGTAATGCTCATGTATGAGCGAACCAGTATAGATAGAAAGAAAGAGTCTGTTCCCATTACAGGGGTCAGTCCATTTACAATTTGCCATCTAGTATACTATACTGATATAGACCTAAATTCTCTTAGAAGCTGTTATTGTTCTATGACTGCAGTGAGTGATTGTGGTATTTCCTGATCATACTCACCTTTGACATCCAATTGATATAAAAGATACTCTTTGGGACCTTCAAACACAAATAATTACGGTTATAGACTCGTGGAACTATGCAAGTCATTTGATATTCATACTTATATAGTAAATATGGTAGATTTGGTGCTAATCTTCATTTTGGTAGACAAACATGCAAAAATTGCAATATTGTTCAAAAAGTCAATGGACGGCTTAAATTTCTTTACAGGCTAAGAAAAACTTAAGAAGTATATATGTTTGGCATTTATTCAATGTCACATAGATATGCATGCTCATCGTGCTACTCTGGTTCGAACAAACATTTTATTGGCTTTGTAGTACCTTCTATCACTGGAGTTACAACATATTAAAGATTGAAACTTTCTACCCTATGATGTCAAACAAAATGCACTTTTAATGGACTCAAATGTGCATTATTACAATATCTCAGAAGCCAAGCAACTTATGGAATATCAACAGGCATTGAAGTATTTCAATATGTATCTTGGGATTTACGGTTATTTTTGTCCCTCTTCTTTCTCGCAGTCTTGAATCCTTTTCCCCATTTATTTCTCTACTGACATTTTCACAACAATATCACAGGATTGTCGATTAACTTCTACTTCTACTTGGTACTCCCAACAATCAATTACTGATTATTAACTTGGAGGCGCTGTCGGGGAACAGCTAGATAATGATGAAAATGGTGTTTGTTAAGGCATGGATGATCATAGATGATGATGAAGTTAAAAACCCTTCATTTTCTACAGTTAAAAACATAAAATGACTTGGTGACTAAAATGTGACAGTGGCCAGCCCAGTAGTGAATTCACACAGGCTGGGGCTGGCCTTGAGGCTGTACAGGAGACTGTTCAAGTGTCTTATAGTTCTAGGGAAAAATGAATTCATGTGGTACTTAGTCCTGGAATATGGTACAAAGAAATTTAGGTTTCTAGTTTCAGTGAGATAAAAGTGATCTACGGCAACAAGTTGGTATTTGGTTTTATACAATAGGATAAGAGAACTTTTGATTCTTCTGCTTGCGAGTGTAAACGAGAGCATGTTGAGTCTAATGCTTTAAATAGTTGGAAACTAAATATTTTTAAAATTATTGATGGTAGAATTTCATTTTATTGCAACAATTTAGATCTTCTACCACCTAAACCTAAATTCACTTTTAGACATTTGAAGAAAGGGATCCAGGAATTCCATAGGAAGTTTGTTTTGGCCCCCGCAGATAAGGCTGCTAACAATGTTGTGGTCGTTTGAAAAAGATACTATATTAACACCCTAAAGCAAGAACTTAGCACTGCAAAAACATATGAGCATAACAGGCTTGATGAGACGTCTATCGTTGATAGGCATCGATGCCATATGGCAGCTAAGTTTGGGTTGTTTGTTGATGAGGACCATAGCAAGCTTCCTACGTTATACTGGTTACCTAAACTTCATAAACGGCCCTATAAGTCGCGTTTTATTGCTAATTCTAGTGCATGTACAACTACTGAGTTGTCTATTCTTTTGACCTCTTGTCTCACTGCAATTAAAAACCATGTCATTAAATATTGCACAATAGTTTATGAAAGAAATGGTAAAAATTTATTTTGGTCTATTAAAAATTCAGGTGAAGTTCTTAATAAATTGAAGTCTAGAGGTTTTCTAGCATCTGGTTTGTCTACATATGATTTCTCTACTCTATATACTACATTGCCTCATAATCTAATAAAAGAAAAACTAACAGAATTAATTGAACAAACATTTAACAGAGAGGGCTCACTTTATTTGGCCTGTAATGATAAAAATGCCTTTTTTACTTCTGAACAACCTAAACGATATAAATTGTGGTCATGTCAGAAAATGTGTGATGCGCTCCATTATCTTTTGGACAATATATTTATAAGATTTGGCTCAAAATTATATAGACAAATTGTCGGTATTCCAATGGGTACTATTTGTGCTCCTCTTGTTGCAGATTTGTTTTTGTTTTGTTATGAGAGAGACTTTATGTTATCTCTGTCAGACAATAATCAATCTGATGTTATTGAAGCTTTTAACTCTACCTCCAGATATTTAGACGACTTACTTAATATTGATAATCCTTATTTTGAACAAATGGTAGGTCAGATATATCCCACTGAACTTCAGTTAAATAAGGCGAATTCTTCTGATACTGAAGCTCCGTTTTTGGACTTGAACTTGTCAATAACAAATGGCATAGTTTCTTCTAAAATTTATGATAAACGGGATGATTTTAATTTTGAAATAGTAAATTTCCCATTTCTTGATGGAGATGTTCCTCGCTCTCCTTCCTATGGTGTATATATTTCTCAGCTTATTCGTTTTGCTAGAGTATGTT
Source organism: Loripinus fragilis (assembly GCA_964019695.1). Lineage (NCBI taxonomy): Eukaryota > Metazoa > Mollusca > Bivalvia > Lucinida > Lucinidae > Loripinus > Loripinus fragilis. The sequence goes on along the minus strand of OZ026519.1, from coordinate 74,373,824 downwards.
CTACTGTTGATGACTTCAACAACAGAAACTTATTTTTAACTGCTAAATTATTAAAACAAGGCTATAGATATCATAAAATTCGAAAAGCATTTTCTAAATTCTACCACAGACACTCAGAGTTAATTGTTAAATACAACATTGGGTTAAAAGCTCTTTTGCAACAAGGCATATCAGAACCTATATTTTATGGTGATTTAGTCTATAAATTCAAACGAATTGTTGGAAAACCTAATTTTAGTGATCAATTCAAAAAGATAGTTAAACGTTATATAAGGGTTGGATATAACTTGGATATCATGCGACAATCTGCATGCCTGGTTGTAAACCCAATCACGGTTTATAGCTATGGTTTCCTCTTTAATTGCACGACGGTGGGTCGGGCCTCAGACTCTATGACGGCTCTGACGTAAAGCTTTAATCGGTGGGTTGGTGCCTGATGCTTATCTATAGCTGGACCCACCGTGGCTCAACTTGAGGTTTTCTTAAGCTCTGACTATCTGTGAGTCATGAGCCCTTTTCTTTGTTTCATCATGGTGTAGTAATTTGATTAGAGTGTTTTTCCATGATGATACATTGCATTAGTTAGATGGCCTCCATGCGAGCTGAACATTTTTGTACTTCAACAACAGCAGAATCTAGGGCGAAGATTTGGTACCAGTAAAATGCATTTAAGCCCCCCGGTGGCTTAGGCTGCTGTCCGTTCTAAGGCGGTGGTTCTGTTGTTGTTGACTTTCTGTTTATTGTAACTCCCATTGTGGGAGTCTGTAATTGTTCTATGTTTTGCTGTCCGTTACTTTATGTCCATTTTAGTATTGCAATCATCTTGATGGGGAAGAGAGAGCTGATTGCTTTGCTTAATTTGTCTTCCTGGTGTCTCGTGATGGTTGAGCGGCTCTTCCTCACGGTGCCACGGGGTTGTCTGCAGTTTGTGATTGTGGTATTTCCTGATCATACTCATTTACTATTTTTGCCAGTTAAGAGTATTTAGCATTTCAGTTACACTGCTGGTTGTGCCATAATCATTGAGGACATACCTAGCTGCTGCCCTCTCTCTACCTTATAACTAAGCTTATCCTGCCATGGGTGCCATACAGGGGCGCAGTAACCAAGCTGATGGCGAACATAAGTGTTGCAAGCTGTTTCTTTAACTTTTTTATTATTTGTCTGTATATTTCTTTTGATAAATTTCAGTGTGTTGTATGCTTTAGGTCATACTTTCAATGTCAGATTTCCAATTAAAGTCATTTCTAATGGTGATTCCAATGTATTAAGCATTTTCAGTTGATTTCAGTTCAGTATTGGGAAGTTTATAAAGGAAAATGAGTGGGTTTTTCTGTTTAGATACATGAATCACTTCACATTTGTCTGGGTTGAATTCCATGGACCAGTCTGATTCCCACTGTTCTAGTTTAAGTAAATCATCTTGTAAGGTTTGAGCATCTGGTTGAGAATTTATTGTCAGGTAGACTTTTATGTCATCTGCAAAGAGTCTAGCTTTGCTTTTGAGGGAGTCGGGCAGGTCGTTAATATAGGCCAGAAAAATATGTATATGTATAATATGACATGTCTTAAAGATTCCATGTCTGTGCTTTAACATTAATAAACTATGAGTTATAAAACGAAGAGTCCATCTGGTATTTTTTTTTATTAATGGTTTGCCCTCTGCACATTCTGTTCTTTTATTTTCTAAATAATATAAAAATATACTATTTATAAAAGTAAGTAAGGGTGCAAAGATCAGGAATCAATACAATCAAGTACCACATCTGACCCAGGATACCAATAGGAAAGTGACAAACTCACAGTTAGACACCACTAACGAGAGCCAAGAGGTCAGCCCTTTCCCAGCAGGTGACCACAAGGCACATATAAAAAGACACGCACAAAGGCATAGCAAACACAAGACAGAAAAAACATAAAAGATCCACAAAAGAAGTACCGCCTTGGAACGGTCAGTAAAATATTTTACTGGAGGGCTTAAACCAGTTTTACGGGGCGCCAACCTCACCTTTAATTCAGATGTGGATCAAGACACTTAGATATTTGACCAACTCAAGTATTGAACTGACATGTTTAAGCCCTTCAGTAATTTTTCTTTTCTGAGGGTTCCAAGGCGTGCTTCTTTTGACGATCTTTTTCTCTTATTTGTGTTTTGTCTGTCATGCTGTCTTGTCTATTTCTCGCAGCCTTGTAGTCATCTGCTGGGAAAGGGCTGAGCTCTTGGCCCTTTTGTATGTGATGTTTTCTTTTTTTTGTCACTTTCTCATAGGGTGGCCTAGGTCAGGTGTTGTATTTGATTGTGTTGATTCCCTGATCTTTTACTTCTTCCTTACTTCTATTACATTCTCTGACTTTTATTGACCATATTCGAATTTACCTGACCCAAAATATTAGCATTTGTCAAGCTTTGTGGGTAATCTAGGATCATGATTAGTGGACAAACAGATTCAAGTAAATGTTCCGGTTTCGTGTTGGTAAAAATTAAGATCAGGAGTCAATACAATCAAGTACCACACCTGACCCAGGATACAACACGGGAAAGTGACAAAAACACAATTAAACATCACAAACAAGAGCCAAGGTCAGCCCTTTCCCAGCAGGTGACCACACGGCTGCAATGAACAGACAAACGCTAGGCATAAATAACACAAATGATCCACAAAAGAAGTACCACCTTGGAATGGTCAGTAAAATATTTCACTAAAGGCCTAAACCGGTTTCACAGCACCAACCTCACCCTTAGTTCAGCTGTGGATCAAGACACACAGATGTTTGGTTTGCATGAAAGACCCCTAACTTATCCATGCATCATCTCCTAGAACATATAAATCAAGATATAAAAAGGAGATAAAGCAAAGATAAGGACTCAACATAAATACCGGAGCAAAAGAAATCCAAAAGGCAAAAATAGTGAGTATGATCAGAAAATAACACAATCACAAACTGCAGAAAAACCCATGGCATTGCGAGGAAGAGCCACACAACAATCACGAGACACCAGGAAGACAAACGAAGCAAAGCAACCAGCTCTCTTCTCCATCAAGATGATAGCAAAACTAGAATGGACATAAAGTAATGTACAACAAAACATAGAACAATTACAGACTCCCACAATGGGAGAAACAATAAACAGCAAGTCAACACCAACAGAACCACTACCTTAGAACGGAAAGCAGCCTAAACCCCGGTGGGCCTAACAACAGTCAAAGCACAAGGCTCCTACCATCTCATCAATAGAAAAGTCTTACGTCGGAACCGTCCTTTGAGTTGATCGTTTGTCTTCTGGTGATCCTTAACTCAACGAAGTTACAGTAGTCCTAAAATGCCTAGCATTACTACCGGAAAGCAATCTGTTCTGCAACTTTCAAATTGTAAAAGTAGATGTAGATGGATTGGCCTATAAGCGCATTATATAACTAATTGTTAAACATGCCTTGTAACCAAAACTTAAAAGCAAAACTAACTATATATATAACTGACTGGTCTTTCTTCATATCTTTAGGCATCATGTGTCAATAAGAGGATAAAACATTCTTTTCCATATATCAACCTGGAGTGTGATAATGTATTGCAGCCCGAACCACGAAGCTGTGAGCGCTGTAACACATTATCACACAAGGGCTTGGAAAACGTTATTACAGAAAAGAATGTTATATCGTCATTGTTATGTACCTTCCTTTCCAGCACACAGAGCTTAAATGACAATGAAGCCCTCTGCTGTTGTGTATTAATGGGAATGAAGCCCATGGTCAGCGACTGGTTAAATCTAGATGAAATGTACAACTGTCAGTGATTGAAACACACCAAGTTTCTATAGTTAACACTTATTAGGTATATAACAATGTTGCTTAAACCAAGTTTCCAAGTATTGCATCAAAAGGTGTGGTATCGGATTTTTGACTGTGGCCACAGGTTTAACCCCATGTTTCAAACCCGGTTTAAAAAGGGCCAACTAAATGACTCCGGCTGTAAATAGTTAAGAATTCGGTACCCAAAATGGTTAGATGGAAGGTCAATCAAATGATGCAGCCTTTCGCATGCACCAAGAGGAAAAGGAAAACACTTAAAAAACAAAACAAACAAAAACATAGAGTAACAAGCAATAGAAACTTCATCATGCAAATGTCCAATTTGTCTTCACTGTAATAGCCAAGGTTATCCAGTTTCGTTAAAACTGTGGCAGGAGTTGCCCCAATCTATGAATGAACTATTATGGTAAAACATTTACATTATATCAGAAATAAAAGAAAGCAGGAACAATTGACATTAACATAGCTATCATTTAGACACCTTGATCTACTTAATTGGACAGTAATTATCAAAATTCAAAAATATGACAAGTTGTTATAAAATTCCTTGACTTTTTCCAAATTCGAAATTCCCTGACTTTTACAAGACCGTGGGTGCGTTTTTAGTAGATATGTGCATAGCAGATTATGTCCAAAGGGACCCCAGTTGCATTGCAGATACTCCATTGTAGTGATGCATCTTATCTCAAGCTTTACATGAACGCCAATGTAAATTATACTCATGTCCAATGAAAACGCACCACCTACAAAAAATGGCTATATCTTTTTAACGACATAACATTTTATTTTTATATTTGCGTCTTATTGTACTGTAGCAATCCTGTAAGTTACTGATAGGTCTTTAAAATCGAATGATCACTACTGACACGTGCTAACACAACAACCGTCAAAACAGAAAGTCACAGAATCAGCCATCGAATGTGTCAGAATTTTCAAAAGCATTATTCTTGCGTTTTTCTTTGTAGAAATTGCAAATACTCTCTAAATGGATAGCCAGGATTAGTCATCTTGCCTTGAAAGCGGCTATAACGTCACGATATGACGTCACTAGCATTATTTTGACTAGGCGTAAAATCGAGAAATTCAAGGAATCCTTCTTTTACTGATGCAAAATTACGACAAGGTCGTAGCAAGAAGATTTCTTGCTCGTGTAGCAGGTCGTTAACATCGAGGGGGCGTAGACATCAACGTTTTTTTGATAAACGTCAATCTCTAAAAGCTCGTATAAACAAACCTAAGAGTATCTGTGTTGAAATTAATGTTAGATAATACTCGCACTAACAGATGAACACAAAGTTTAGAAGATTTAAAACGCTAGCAATGCGAACAATGGCTGGCGACGCGCTCAAAGTTGACGTCAATGATGCAACGTAAAATTTTTAGAGGACTTGTATGACGTTTTGCATGTGTGTGAGTTTGTACGACGGAAATAAGCATTGTGTAGAACACTAGGACTGTAGAAATCGCAATTGAACATTTTACGTCAAATTTTGTCCGACCACCCCACATTTAAGCTTACATAGTGATATTGTTCGCGTTAGCTGTTGCGTCACAACTGAAAAAGTTGTGGCAAAATGACAGGGGATCTACTGGCAAACAGAAAACATTTAAACAAGATTTTGGGGTCTTTTTGTATACGCCCAAAATGCGATTAACGCAATTTTGAGGCTGACGTTACGTCATGTGTTAGCGGGGTCACTGGAATTGAATTTTTTTGTGCGAAAACATCGCATTTGTCCTAAATAATAATTATAAATAACACAATATTGCATCTCCCTAATAGCTTAAAATCAACGTTGTGCCCTGATGAGGAGGGACCTGTTTCCCACAAATTTACACATCTTCAATTTGTGAACAATCATTATGCAAAGTTTAAATATAAAAGAATGAAAACTTTTGGAGTTGCAGGTTACACAAACCAGACACTACCTATATAAGCATTTCGGATAGATAAAATGTCAAACACCCCTCTAAAAAATCAAATGTGCGCATAATAGGAGGTGCACATCTTCAATGTGTGAACAATCATTATGCGAAGTTTGAATATAATGGAATGAAAACTGTTGGAGTTACAGATTACATTAAGCATTTTGGATGGCAAGAATGTTTAAGTTCAACACCCTCAAAAATGAGAAAATATTTATCCAATTTGCATAAAATAGAAGGTGCACATCTTCAATGTGTGAACAATTATTATGCAGCAAAGTTTGAATATAAAGGAATGAAAGCAGTTAGAGTTACAGAATACACAAAGCATTTAGGATGGGAAAATATAAAGTTGATCATACAGGTAATAAGGGAAACCAGCCACGCCCCTCCTTGTGGCCATATAGAGGATCTTACAGGAGCGCTCATGTTTTATTGAATTTATTAAACAAGTTGGGGAAAAGTGATAAAATGCGAGGCTTGCCGAGCATTTTATTACATTTTCGCAACAAATTTAATAAATTCAATAATACATGAGCACGACTGTTAGATTCTATTTATCACATGACAATAAAATTAATTAAAAATCGCATTTTTGGCGTGAAAACGCCATTTTTTTTTACCATCTTTTACGCAACGTTATACGTCAAGATTTTACCATATTTTACGCAACGTTAAAATGAACGTCATAACGTTTCCCGAAAATCTGTAAACCACTAGTGGTTTATCGATTTTTTTTTGCATAGCGTTATATCACTCCCAGATGCGATGTCATGTGATAAATTATTTTATTCATAAATTTGTTTTCCCCATTTTTGTAGGGCACCTAATAACAATATATGTTAAATTGTTTTTTAGTTTTCACCATTGGTTACAGAGGAGAATACGTTTTACTTACGTTTTTCATATAGATACATAAGAGAGAATGCATGGCTATGACCCCAGGTAGCCATGATTTTTAAGACCAAACTTGTTTTAATGTCACCTAGTGACCATTTCTGTTCATTCAATGGTTTCAATTTTGACCATTGGTTCTATAGAAGATGTTTGCTGTTGTAATTATACTTTTAAAGTTTCCTTAACTGCATTATTATAAACCTCAGTTACCTGGTGGCCATGTTCTTCGACCAATCAAATTTGATTTAGTTATATTTGTAGAATGTCACCCATTGACCATTTCTGTTTAATTATTTTGAATTCTGATCAGCTGTAACAGAGAAGATTTCTGCAGTTTTCTTTCCGCAATAAGTCGCACCCCATTTCAAATTCTTTCCTCAATAAGTCACACCCCAGTTCAAATTTGTTTTAACTATAAGAGGTGATGTAGTTTTTTGCATCCTTTCTAGTTTTGAGAGAGAGAGAGAGAGAGAGAGAGAGAGAGAGAGAGAGAGAGAGAGAGAGAGAGAGAGAGAGAGAGAGAGAGAGAGTTGGCTGCTTTAGTTAAATTGCATTCTTGCTTTAACCCTTTGTATACAAGAAAACTCTAAACAGGTACTTTTACAGTGAAGACAATGTTGCATTTCATCAGGGTCTACACTGTTTTAGGTGAAAATGAAAACTTTTACCCATGCACAGTGCAATGGCTATGATTGTGGCATTTACTAGTCATTATCACTTGTTAAAGAATGTTACATAGTATTTCTTGGGGTTTGGTCCAGATAAGGCTCAGATCTGCTTGTTGAAATTCAGAGACTAGCCAGAATATTGAAATTTTACATATAGCAAGTGAACTCTTTGCCTGGGAAATTTTTCAGCTTTTTTTATTCTCTGCTGATTTTTTTCAAAATCAACCTTTTAGAAAAGTTCTTTTTCAGGAATACCTTCTGAGTGTCAAAAAGATTGGATCCAGATCAGGCACGACGTTTAGTCAGGCCTGATCTGGGTCCAATCTGTATGCAAAAGTTATCAGCAGACGACACTAAACTACAGCTGTTTAGTTTTTAGACTTAATTTTTCGAAATAACTTTTTTATCTTCACATTTAGCAAAATGTGTTTGCGGTGAAAGTTGAAAGGAGAGTTTCCGCCAACTTTTCCAAAAGGTATTGTGTTTGTGGCGCAAACAGATTTCTATGTATATAGATGAAGATTTTGCAATAAATTGATTTCGTCCTAAATTTCTAGGTATTTTAATGACAGGTATAATTCGTATAGGCGTGACAGAAAGGGGTAGTTTAAAAAATATTGGAAGCGGTGCATATCCCGTTCTTCACTAATGCTGTGCATAACATAAAACTGCCGTTAACATACTCGGCATTTACCTGCATATGCAGGATCAACTTAAAGCAGGCTCATTTGTAGGAACAAAGGCTGGGTTATCGCATGACGTGCAATTTTCCGTGCTATGAAATGAACAGTTTTGAGATGACCCTACTAGCTTAATGCACGAGCGATTCAGGCGCGATTTCTATTATATTCCAACTAGCCATCCATCGCTTTTGTAATTGAATTAGGGCGGTGCAATGTAACTTTTAGACTGGCATGTTAGACTTGGTTTATTTGTGTTTTGCTTAAAATGTCCAAAGTGTGCATCTAAGCACAGAGGAACCTGCAGCATCTAGGATGTTGGAACCATTTGGAGAAGTTGGCGGAGATGTTCCTGAATACTTTTCATCACGAACACATTTTGCTAAAATTGAAGATAAAAAAGTTATTGCAAAAAATTAAGTCTAAAAACTTAACAGCTGGAGTTTAGGTGGTAAAGAGTTGTTATCATGTGTTCCACAAAGTAATAAAAAGATGCTGATCAGACGCAGTGTAGATGAGCAGGCTGGTCTACAGGGACCAGCCCAGCTTTATGATACGCATCTCAGATAATATACTGAACTAGACTATAAAACTTATAAGCAAAAACTTTGTGGCATACTATAAACACTGGACTGGCCCCAGTGGGCTGGTCTACACCTGTGTTGTTTACATGCACCAAAACCAGGTTTTCTCGCACTAGGTTCATCTGTGATAGACATTTTCTGTGACAACCCTGAACCCCCTCTGGATCCGCCGCTGGACTGACATTTTCTGTGACACCCCTGAACCCCCTCTGGATCTGCCACTGGACTGACATTTTCTGTGACACCCCTGAACCCCCTCTGGATTTGCCACTGGACTGACATTTTCTGTGACACCCCTGACCCCCTCTGGATCCGCCACTGGACTGACATTTTCTGTGACACCCCTGAACCCCCTCTGGATCCGCCACTGGACTGACATTTTCTGTGACACCCCTGAACCCCCTCTGGATCCGCCACTAGACTGACATTTTCTGTGACACCCCTGAACCCGCTCTGGATCCGCCACTGGACTGACATTTTCTGTGACACCCCTGAACCCCCTCTGGATCCGCCACTGGACTGACATTTTCTGTGACACCCCTGAACCCCCTCTGGATCCGCCACTGGACTGACATTTTCTGTGACACCCCTGAACCCCCTCTGGTCCGCCACTGGACTGACATTTTTTGGTCATATTCAGATATCTGGATACAAAAGAGCCGTGACATGAGATTTCCAACAATGTGGCATTTTGACATGTGTAGACTCAGACGAGCCTGTGCAGCCTCTTTTTTAAGCTTAGGAACTCCAAATGGTGTTCAGTCAGTAGCTTAACAATCATAGAATACTCAAGCGACAAGCAAAGGCTCTGATCAGACTGCGCTTATGCGCAGGCTGATCTGAGGCTTTGCTGGTAGTACATACCACATTGTTGGAAATCTCATGCACTGGCTCAAAACTGAAGCTCACAGACAAACAATCATTAACAAGCTTGTGAGGCAAGTTGTATCATAGAAATGCAGAGGAAAAGTTTAATTAACAGTAAATACATAATAAAGTTATAATTTTATTTAAATTTCATCAACAACAAATGCATATTACAGGGTTCCCACAGAAATTCAAAAACACAATTCCATGATTTTCAATGATCAGCAATGTAATTTCCATGACTATTTAATGCAACCAACCTCCTCTTTTAGCAGTGTTTTCACCATTCTGAGCATAAATGCAGAGCGCAGCAACAACAGCATGCTTGTAGACAGACAATGCATTCATTTTGAAATAATTAAAACTTGAAACCACCAGTAGCGAGAAAACTGGCTGTCGGACACATGTGTCCTACAGCTAGTTTTCTGGCAACTGGTTGTTTCATCAAATTATTTCACAAAATTCCTTGATTTTTCCATGATTATTCGTTGTTTTTTTTCAAATTCCATGATTTTTCCATGCATGGAACTTTTTTCTCAAACAAAGAACCCACATTTTGTTCCAGAAGCTCTTTGCATCTGCGATGTGTATCAGACAAATTCATGAGTGTAATCAGTTACACAGGTACATATTTTGCGTAATTGTTGTGATCGTGTGCAATGAACACTGGGAAAAAGGCATACATATAGAGATGACATGAAATTCAAAGTTGTTTTCCTTGTAGCCCTTATCAGTGTCAGAACCATCTGAATTATATCCATATACCTTGCCCAGAACTGAGCTGTTTCACAGTGAATTTCTTTCGGAACTTCATATTTGAATGCATGGTACATTTGTACCTACTGTTTTTAGTGATTTTCCAGGTTTTCCATAGCTTGTGGGAACCCTGATATTATGGTTTTTGAGAATCAATCACATTTAGATAGATCCATGTGAGACAGGACATTAGAATACTTACAAATGGGCCATGACATGTGATTTCCAACAATGTGGTATTTTGACAAGTGTAGACTCAGACGAGCCTGTGCAACCTCCTTTTAAGCTTAGAAACTCCAAATGATCTTCAGTCAATAGCTTAACATTCATAGAATATCCAAGCGATAAGCAAAGGCTCTGATCAGACTGCACGTAAGCGCAGGCTGATCTGAGGCTTTGCTGGTAGTACACACCACATTGTTGGAAATCACATGTCATGGCTCAAATGTACATGTACTTATCCCATTCAGGCCTTAGTTCAGCGTGTGAAATTAATTTTTTTTATTTTTTTTTTTATTTCTCAATCAAAACATGTTATAACTGACTGGTATGAACATATTGACATATTACCAGGCCTTCAGTTAAAAGTGTGAACAAAAAAAAATTTATTTCTCAACCAAACATATGTTGTGGTCACTCAAAGAACGGTCTCTTTTGAGCACCCAAAACATGTTAAAACTGATGGGTAAAAAAATCTTTACAATTTTACCCGCAAAACTTTTATTTATCTGCGGTTTATACGAGGGGCGTTCAATATCTAATGAAAACAGCTCAGTATATACCAGTTTTCTATTTACACACTTCATAAGTACTTTCATTAAAAGGTCTGTTTCTTGGCTAAATAATTGTAAACTTGCAGTTGTCCAGATTCTTATCTAATTTACACAAGCCACTTTCAAGATAGGGTGCTGAAGTACACTGCGATATGAAATAAAACAATGTTTTCAAGAGCAAATAACTACATGAACGAGGGATGTTTTCAGTCTGCTTCTTCATGTGGTAAATATCCATATACTGGTGATTTATAACTGCAAAAATCTTTGATATTGCTTTATATTCTATGATATACTGAGGCTGCCATTTCGGTTAAAATCCTCTCTGATGCTACATTCTCTGGCATTCCAATGACAGAGTCGTTTTTGCGTGAACGATTGCATAGCGAAAATGTATACGAAAATCATTTGTTACATTTCATCTGGTCACTTTGATGTTCATTTGCAAGTAATACAGCCGATTTTGAAATTTCAATACCTAATCTCACTCAAAAAGTATCCCCAAATACGTCATTTGAAATAAGAAAATCACTTAAAAGAATGCCATCTCTGGCTTACACTGAAATGGATCAGACCAAATAGCGTGTTTCATTGATGTTTGCATTCAGATTCATTATTTGGACATTGTTACACGTATTTACATGTACATAATCTTGCTGGCTAATTTCTGACGATAAAATAATAGGAAATGAAAATGGTATACCACTCAGATAAGATACCCCTAGATATGGGTTTCAGTTTAACTGGTCTACTGCCTATGCACTGTATGTATTGAAACTGCGCTACAATCAAAATTGTCCTTTTCTGGTACAAAGCCATATTTCTGATTTTCAAGAACCGTGCGTATTTTAGTGTTACGTTCAATGCTTTAAACGACGTCAACGTAAGAGGGGGTAACGTAATAAAACCGTTTGCAAGAGAAATCAGTACCGGTCAAAAGTTTGTATTGTTATAGCAGATAAAGGGGAGATGAGTCAGAAAACTATAGATAAGTGATCCATGCATGCTAAATGTATGTTTTAGAAAATACAGCATGCCTTTCTACCTTTGTTAAAATGCGTCTTTACAATTCGGAGGAAAATATATGCAGTGTATATTAGTGTGCTTTTTAAAAAGTCTGTAACTTATTAAATTTGGAAAGATAAAATAATGTTTCATACACCATTATAACGGACACGCTTTGATCTTTCTTTTTGCATATGGCATAAAATCCAAACGCGTTTATGGATGGAGTTATGAATGGGTTTTCATTACATATTGAACCCCCCTCGTATCTTGACCTATGCCCATTGCTGAGCAGACAAGGCTCTTATTAACCTGTACAGCTATGCAGTCACTCCAGATTTTCTGCTGATCACACACCGACACAAAGTGTTAAAGGAGATGGAGGCTCATAACAAAAGTTAGGCATCTTGTCCCACTTGATAGCTAAGCATGCACATTTAACTCTGCATTCTGGGTAATTTTTCAAGCAATTGGTGTCCTCAATTGCTGATTATTTTTCAAAACTTATTTCAGAAACACTATTAGAGTGTCAAACATTCTGTCCGCCCTGATCTGGGTCCAGGTTATCAGCAGATGACAAATTATCACTTTAATACAAGCAAAGAGTTAATTATGGTAAACAACATCGGAAGTCTTTTCTTCAGTTTCTAAAGAGCTACGTGCATAAAGGGGCTAATTTGGCCCCCTCTGGAGCCAAAAACTGAAAGCTGCCTTTCACCAATTTCTTCTGATTGGTTGTTTAGAAGAATAACCCAAGTGTTAAAGTCGGGCCTTTATTCAACTTTTACCGCTGCCACAGTAACCAAAATGACCACCAAAATAGGCTTAAAATAGAGAAATTGTCATTTGGGACCAAACTTAAGGCTTTGGGAGACCATTTTTTTAAGAATTAGATATCAGCACAGCTAAATACCAAATCAAACTTTTAATATGTTGTGTGCCATGATCATTCTAATCATCTGTTAAAATATCTATTTGGTATTTGCTTGACGTGCTCTATGTTAATTTCTCTGTCAAACGTCTCAAATTTGTTCCAAAATGGTAAATTTCCTGTTTTCAGCCTATTTTGGTGGCCATATTTGTTACCATAGCAATGGTAAAAGTCAATCAACACCAGACTTGTACACTTCGGCTATTGTTCTGAAGAATTTGGTGAAAAGCAATTTTTATGTTTTGGCCTCATATGCACGGGTGGGCATGAGCGGAACTACCATGAAATCGCGTTAACGTAAATTTGTTCCTTCATCACATCCGGGACTTTTCGTGGTAGTGGCATCGTCACGGAAAATACAAACAAAGGTAGGTCCTCTGGCTTGTTTTGCAAAAGAATGAGTCAACTATGTAAAGATCAGGCAATGCTATTCCATGTAGATACGATTTACCTTGCTAAACAGGCCAAATGCGATGTTGAAAAAAGCTATGCATTGAGATGATAACCAAAACCAAATCGAACCCAGAACGGGATTTCTTCAGTTTTTTTGTCTAAACGAATAAAGTTTGCAGATGCTTTGCCAATTTTAGCTCAGAACAAGAGCATTTTACACATGGTATGTACCTAACAGCCCTTATTCGTATTTCGGACGTAAAAAATCGAACCGATCATGTTCCATGAATGAATGTTGCAAAAGTTTTCAGGCGCAGTATCACCTTCGCCATCGGGACAGTTGTACCGTCACGCTCTAGTTCCTTCGAGTATACCATGTCAGTACATGCAGGCACGGAGAGAAATGTGTGTAATATTGTAGTATCTACTGAAACATCCCAAACTACCGCCAAATTTCTATTTGTTATTTAGTATCTATTCAGTCTGGATCATACTCTTCTTAATTGGCCACACACTCTGTCATACAATTTCCAGTGAGCCAGGGAGCAGCAGCCTTCAATGCTCATCACTGGAATTTCGTTACAGAGTGTTGCCCAAAGTAAAATTCTTTGTAAGAAAAATATGTGACCAGATTTGTACATTAGTACACTGGCAATTGGTGCACAGATTGATGGATTTGATTACCAGAAAAGAGAGCAAATTCGATAAGAAAGTCCCGATGAATGGAGATAAATGAAGCTTGCTGTCCTTAGAACTGAAGTCTTTGGATTTGTTGGAGGTGATGCTTTACGCCCCAGTCCTAATTTTTCAGACATATCAGGCCCCGAGGCTATAAACTTTTTTCATGCAACTCAACTGAGCATAACATTTATCATGCTCATAAATGTTAAAATGCCAACAAATGTTGGCATTTTAACATATATAAGCATGATAAATACAACACCTGAGAGTTTGAAACCAAGATGAGTCTTTATTTTTCAGCATTTTAGTTTACATGAGCAGTTCAATTTTTTTGCTCAGTGGGGTTGAGCACGAAAAAAGTTTTATAACCTCGGGGCCTGGACATTTTTCCTGGATTGAAGCAGTACTAAAGAACGAGGATAAAGTATCTTGCCGAAGGACACAACATCGCACCAATGGCCAGATTCAAACCTATAGCCTCTAAATCAGGAGCTCTGCACTTAACCAACTGAACTATGGTGCTCTTCTTAACTCTTGGAATATTTTAGCTATAATCCTGAAGATTTTCTCCCATCATCTATGTTGAATAATACACAAGCTCCTTATTATCTTGATGTAGTGATCAGTGTACAGGCATTTTCTTCATGCTCAACCCACTTGAGCATACAATCTACCTTTGTCATAAATTTTAAACTGCCAACAATAGTTGCCATTTCAAAACTTATATCCTAAAAATGGCATCGTTGGTTCTTAGCAAGAAAATTAACCCATTTGTTTCTATTTTGATATTTATGCAGAAAATAATTCCAATGCTCAACTCATATATCCTGCTCATAAATATTAAAATGCCAACAGTTGTTGGCATTTTATCATTTATTACCAGGATAAATGCAGTATCTGAGTTTTAAGGCCAAAAAACACACAACATAATCATTATTTTCAAGTATTTTAGATTTTATGAGCAGTTGAAATTTCATGCTCAGTTTAGTTGAACATGATAGTGTACTATAACCTCAGAACTTGGTGTACAGAGATTGATTAAAATAATATCACAGACAAGAAAGAAGTCCTTTCAACCTCACTGGTCAGTTATTGTGTGGACATGTTCTCTTAGTATGACCTGAAATTACAGAACAGAAAAAAACATGATCATTACAACAATCCAAGAAACAATTTTAAAACTTAACTCTCTCCTTGCTAGAGGCGACCTTTGTTGCGACTGCTGATAACCTTTGCAGACAGTTTGAACCCAGATCAGGATCAACAGAATATTGGTCCTGATTTGAATCCAAACTGTTTGACACTCAGGTGGTATTATACCCCTGGCACCTCATCCTAACAACGGAACTCTTTCCTTGCTAGTGGGGACTTTTGTTGAGACTGCTGACAGCCTTTGAAAATGGCTCAAATCCAAATTAAGAGTTGGTCCTGATCTGTTTTCAAACCATTTGACAGTCTTTGACATTTGAAAATCTTATTTTTGAAAAAAGTCATCAGACGACAGGAAAAATATCACAGCATGCCATGAGTTTAAATGACTTTTCAGTACATTTTTTGTGGCCAGAACTTGGCCAATGTAATTTTTGGCAAAAATCTATTTACATGTACAATCAAATTTCACTTAGCTTGAACTACCAACAACAAAAAAACCCCAACACCCTCAGGTGATTGAGTGTTTTGTACATTTGAGCAGGCACACTCATCTTTGTTACCAATACATATGTGCATATGCCTCTGATTAAACACCCATGTTGGCCTATCGAGCAAAGCAAGAGGTCTAAATTTTGGTCGTAGTTGTCAACTACATCAATTATTTGTGTATGTAAGCAGCAAAGGCTCTTATGAGTGCAGTGTGATTTGAAAAGTATTTGTGGCTGTGCACTGGCCTATATCTTTTGATAGGAAATCCCTTTTTGCTCAAAGTGAATCATAGTTCCAGATAAAGAAATTTTATTTGTGTAAAATTTCAATTATTTTCTTACCCATTAATTAAAACATGCGTTTTGGGTGCACAAAAGAACCGTCTCCCTGAGACGATTCTTTTGAGTACCCACAATATATGTTTTGGATGAGAAATTAAGAAAATAATTTTCCAATACGCACTCTTATCTGGAGGCCTGGTGAATACTTGAATTCCTTGGAGGGTGCATCAATAAAAAAAAAATTCTTTTGTTTGTTTGATGATTCTTTACGTCCCATCAACAATCTTTCAGTTAAACAAGGACGGATCTTCCTGGGTTGAACCAGTACTAAGCTAGGATAAATGTGTCTTGCTCAAGGGCTACAACGCAGTGACACCAGTGAGGCTCGAACCCGTGGCCCCTCGGTCTCGAGTCAAGCACTCTACCACTGAAAATTTCTCTTCTTTTTCAATAAAAACATATGTTGTGGGTACTCAAAAGAACCGTCTCAATGAGACGGTTCTTTTGAGCACCCAAAACAAATGTTAAAAATGATAGGTAAGAAAATATTCACAATTTTTCGCTCAATTTTTTTGCTTATTTTTTATTTATGAGAGTTGACAGTATTACCTTCTTCTCCACACTGTCCACATTTTCTCTTCTTTGGCTGTCCACTACCATCAGAAGTGGGTGCTCTCTTTCTAGGCCCACTGCTGCTAGCCCCTCCTCCCCTACCTCGACCCCTTCCATTGCCATCTGCACTGTAGCCACCTTGACCAAAACCTTAAACATTACAAATATTCACAATTTTACGCTCAAATTTTTTCTCTTCTTTGGCTGGCAACTGCCACCAGTAGCAGGTGCTCTCTTTCTAGGCCCACTGCTGCTAGCCCCTCTTCCCCTACCTCGACCCCTTCCATTGCCATCTGCACTGTAGCCACCTTGACAAAAACCTTAAACATTACAAATATTCACAATTTTACGCTCAATTTTTTTCTCTTCTTTGGCTGCCAAAATGCCATCAGTAGCAGGTGCTCTCTTCCTAGGCCAACTGCTGCTAGCCCCTCTTCCCCTACCTCGGCCCCTTCCATTGCATTCTGCACTGTAGCCACCTTGACCAAAACCTTAAACATTAGAAATGTTGATATTCATTCAGGACTTTAGCTAAGAGCTCGAAACAGATAAATAATTTACTTGTTTCCAAATCAAAACATATGTTGTGGGTACTCAAAAGAACTGTCTAACTAGAGGACCTGAAGGTCCTGAGGTGCTCACCTGACCTCTTTAATAATGTTAAAATAGGGCATGGTCAACTACGGCTTATAATAAAACATATTTTGTTTTACCATATATGGGGGTTGCAGCCATTTTGGTCAAGTGACTTAAAATAATCTAATGAATACTTATCAAACAGCCCAGTGATTTCTGAGAAACCAATGTTTAGATAAGTATGTGGTAGTGGAAATGAGTGGCATTGGATAAAAGGTCACAGGTCAGCTTGACATTTGGTACTAATATAAAGTCATTGTCTCATAAGGTTAAACATTTCTCGAAGTATTATGATTTCAGCTTCAACAGTTATAGAAAAATTAACATTTCAAGATTTTTCCCATATAAATGCATTAGGAATCTTTGACCTTGCCATAAAGTAGGACAAGCTAGATTCATCATTTGTGCAAACCTGGTAGAGACCACATCCCCAATGCTACATACCAAGTCCCAAGGCTATTGGCCTTTTGTTCCAGAGAATAGATATTTGAATTTATATCCAATGTCTCATTAGGTTTAACATATCAAGTGTTTAACATATCAAGTGAGGATAATGACTTTGGCTTCAACAGTATTCAAAAAATCAACTTACCAAAAAATTTCACATTTAAATGCAATTGGAAGCAAATTTGACCTCGAACTTAAGTAGGTCAAGGTCAACTTAGGATCATCATTTGAACAAACTTGAAAGGCCCCACATCCCCAATGCTACATACCAAGTCCCAATATCACAGGCCTTCTGGTTCTGGAAAAGAAGATTCTTAACAGTTTTCCCATATATGGGCGTGGCGGTCATCTTGGTCATGTGACCAAAATATTTTGCATACATTTTGGCTAACTTATCATAAGGAGTCTTCACATGAATATTTGAGTTCAATAGGGCCACTGGTTTGTGAGAAAACTATGTTTTAATTGATGGGACTCCAATATGAGCCACCTAAGCTGAAAGGTCAAAGGTCAACCTTGACCTTTGGAACTTATTTATAGCCATTGTCTCATTAGGTTAAACATATCAAGTGAGAATAATGACTAAGGCTTCCACAGTTTTAAAAAAATCAACTTTTCAGAATTTTTCCCATTTAAATGCATTAGGAGTAGGTCAAGGTCAACCTAGGATCATCATTTGAACAAACTTGGTAGGCCCCACAACCCAAATGCTACATACCAAGTCCCAAGGTCATCGGCCTTCTGGTTCTGGAGAAGAAGATTTTTAAAGGGGTTTTACCATATATGGGCGTGGTGGCCATCTTGGTCATGTGACCAGGACCATTTGAACAAACTTTCGTTCCCGCGTCCTAAGGAGTCTCCATATGAAATTTGAATAAAATGGGCCCAGTGGTTTCAGAGAAGAAGATGTTTGAAATTGTGTATGGACAACAGACTGGTGAGCTAAAAACAAGTGTTGTGGGTACTCAAAAGAACTGTCTCAATGAGACAGATCTTTTGAGCACCCAAAACATATGCTAATAATTATGGGTAAGATTTTTTAAATTTTACGCTGCAATTTTTTGTTTATCTAACTAAAAACCTGTCTTAATAACATTTATCAAATGAGATTGCTGTTTTTCAGAAGATAGTCATGTCTTAAAATGTGATTTAATCAATATAAAAAAAACAAAAACAAAAACAAAAAAACAACACTTTTCATGGTAAATAAAAAACCCCAAATTTTCTTAATTCTCAATCAAACCAAGAGTTGTTGTATGCAAAAGAACGGTTTATACCGATTGCGGTTCAAACACCCGAAATTGGCACATGACAGGCAATCTGTACAATCAATCACAAAACAGTGTTTGAGAGGATAACTATGTCCCCCTAACCGCTGATTTTTACTACTTAAAAGTTGGTGACCTTGAAAATTATGTCAAGGTCAACAAAATCTTATCACTTCTGAATCTAATCTTTATTGGGCCACAATGAAACAAAATTTATTGAAGTTTGACCAGAATCTATTGTTCAAGTCAAGAGATAACATGCGGAAACCCTGTATGGCTGAAATTTGACATATCAAAGTTCTGGTATGACCTTGAAAATAAGATCAAGGTCACCAAAATCTAATCAACTCTTATTCCATTCCTAACAATGTAATATGCAAGTTTGGTTTAAGTTCACCGCCTGGTTCAGAAGCAGTCTTTTTAGGATGGTGATATTTGGGGGCTCAAAAAACTCACAGGGGACAAAATTCCACTCGTCCGCTCCTAATTACGAGTGAAATCTAGAAAGGACGAGTTATTCTTCCCAAAGCACTCGTCCTACAGGACGAGTGCTTTGGGAAGAATAATTCTAGGAAAAGTCTAGAAGTCATATTACTCTCTTATGTTCTTTATTGCATATGCTTTTAAAGGACAAGTGCATGTGTTTGTAGGACGAGTGAAAATTGTAAGTCACTCGTCCTGCAGGACAAGTGCAATATTGAAATATTTTTGTCCCCTGACTCACCTCCTGAAGAGAATCCTCCGCCCCCTCCTCCATCCTCATCTGCCCATTGGAAGTAGTTACAGCCCTGTCCCCTAGGAGCTGGGCATGCATAGAAGGGTCTTCCTTTATTGGGGCCTTCTTTCTGTACCGTCAAACTGAAAATTAGATTGTAAAGAACTGAAAGATCAGAGCAAAAATAGTTTTGAGGTGACACCAAAACTTTCAAAAAGAATTTCCAAGCTAGAGGCAAAAAGTTATCACAAATTAATATAAAATTTATAAGACTTAAAAAAGGCTTTTTGCTTCTTTTGTCTGGCATGGTAGAGCAGTCAGGTACATGTACAAATCAGGATGCAGCTTGGACATTTCTGACAAAAAAACAACAACATAATTTTATTCTCTCACTTCCTCTAATTCACTGCACAGTACCAATCGGAGCTGCCTTGGCCAATTCCGCGATATTCCGTGGAATTAGACCACGGATGTACATCGAGGATCTACTTTGATAACACGGGTGATAATGTGACGCTGACGCTATATAACGTAACGCTGACGTCACAGAAACCATGTTAACACAATAACAAGTGTGATTGTAGCAAAACAAACTGCTTAATAAAGTCTTTGTTTTTTTCAATAAAATATCGCTATAGCTATATTTTATTGAAAAAACATAAACTACATTTATTCTTCTGTTTAATCTTTTTGGATAATCAGAATAATCTAACACACATGCTACAGAACTTATTTTCCATACGCCAGTTCCGGCTAACAAAAAGGAGCTTTTTGGTACATAGTACTATGCATAATGCTCCTTACATACACCCGAGCGATGATTCGATTCTCGAATTGTGGCCGACTTTCCCGAACGTGCACAGTGCCTCACACGAGTCTTGAGATAACCTTTGATCCATAACACTCTGCCACTTGATTGTGCGCAACAGTCTCTCTTTGATGGACCTAATGTGTTAATTATTTTATCATCCAAACTACATCATTGTATTGTATGTTAAGGTAAGGTAAAATTTACAATTACATACCTTTTTGCAGGTTGTCCACATTGACAACATACAGAGTTATCTCCCCCAGAGTTCTGATCCCAGGGCTGGTACCCTGCACCACCACTTCTGCTGGTATTTGACTGGTAGCCATTTCTCTGGTTAGATGTCGCATTACTCCTGGAATAATGTTCAGAACTATTTTTGTTTGTTTGTGTTGATGTTTTACATCCCAGTCAACAATTTTCAGTCATACCAGGATGATTTCTTTTCTTACTAGGTTGAGTCAGTACTATGCAGCAAATAAAGTGTCTGGCTCAAGGACACAACACAGTGACTCCTGTGAGCCTTGAACTAGCAACCCTTCAATTCCTAGTCTAACAATTTACCAAATGAGCAACTGTACTCTGCATATTCAGAACTGTATATATCAGCGAAATAAAACACCTATCTATAAGTAATCTGTTTTGTAGGTTTTTCTGTTTGAGATTTAACAACATTACTGTTAAACATTTTACAGTTATACCACCCTTACGAACTTTAGCACGAAAAATCTCGTGATGTGCAAGGTCTACAATGATGTAGGTGGTATAAAATAGTTAAACCATGATTGCCCACCTGTACGTAAGATAATCCACTCCATGTACAGGCGGACAATCCATGGTATAACTATTACTTAGCCCATGACCTGCTCACTTCCTATTGTTTTCAGCCTTGCACAGTAAGGGTCCATGAAAAAAAAAAGTTTTTTTTCTTCAATGATGGTTCAAACCATCAGACCTTAGTTCTGAAAACTAGGCTTCGGTAAAATCTTTGCAAATGATCAAGTTAGCAATCTGCATTGTTTGGTATTATATGCCCAGAAAATATCTCACCTGAATGGGTTTTTTTAAAAATAGAGGATAAAACATTCTTTTATATATAAACGTTTGCCAAGCCCGAGTGTGATAATGTGATGCAGCCCGAGCGAGAAGCGGTAACGTCTGCAACACATATCACACGAGGGCTTGGCAAACGTTAATATACAGAAAAGAATGTTATATCGTCATTGTTATATACCTTCGTTTCAAGCACAAGCAGTTCAAGATAATTGCATAAATGATCACCGTAACGCTTCATGATGAAGCGTACAAATTTACACTGGATAGGCGGTAATCGAAAACGTCAATATTATCGACGAACGTAGACCAAAAATAGCTAAAAACAGAGTTTTCGATTGGCGTTAGTCGCCCAGCTGGCGACAATTGGCAATCGACAACACTGGTTGTAGCTATTTCTGATCCCCCTTTGTCGATTGTTACGAGTTTTTGATTGCCGCATATCCAGTGTGGAAAAAAAATATTTTTTCAACAGAAACATGAAAAATGTAAATAATTCCTAGTAGCCCTTGTTTTGGCTATGTATTCAGTAGGCATTTATTCAACAAACACTTCAGATAGGGGGCAATTAAAACGTTAATACTATCGACGAACGTAGACCTAAGATTGCTAGGAACAGAGTTTTTGATTGCATTTTGTCGCCTGACTGTAAACTATTCCTAGAAGCCCTTCAGTAGGCCTATATTTAAATAACACTTCAAAAAGGCGGCAATCGAAAACGTTAATACTATCGATTAACGTAGATCTAAGTAAGATCGTTAGAAACAGAGATTTTGATTGCCATTTGTCCCCCGACTGGTGACAATTGGCAATCTTAACCATTGTTTCTAGCTATTTGTGATCCACGTTCATCGATTGTTCAGAGCGTTTTCGATTGCCACCTATCTGATAAGATAAAGGAGCGCATTTTATGGTAATTGAAATACTTTGGTCATTTCTCCATAAAACATTAGCGACGATATATCTTAACTTGCAGACCATGTCCTTGAACAGGCCTCAATGGCAATGAAGCCCTCTGCTGCCATGTAATAATGGGAATGAAGCCCGCGGACAGTGATTTGTCGCATTGCAACAAGTTAAATTTAGATGAAAAGTACAACTGTCAGCGATTAAAACACGTCAAGTTTCTATAGTAAACACTCATAAGGTATATAACAATATTTCAAAGGTTATTTTGGAAAAATTATCTGATTTCTCATAGCTGTCATTTTGAAAGAGTAATCATTTTATTGCATCAAAATCCTTGGTGCATATGTTCAACGTCTGCATTGTGTATAAGAAGTATTTGATCAATTCATCTTTTGTTTGATTTAATTCTTTACACCCCAGTCAACAGTTTTTCAGTCATCTCATGACGGATTTTACTGGGTTGTATCAGTACTAAGCAGTGATTAATGTTCATTGCTCGAGGACACAAGGCAGTGCCGTCAGTGAGGCAAACAGACAATCCCTCGATCGTGAGTCAAGCACACTACCACTGAGCCATTGCCCTTAATTCATTCAAGCTGTGATAAAAGTTGATTGGCACATAAAGGTACTATCTATGCACAATGTATGTAATTATGCACATCTGAAAGCAACTGATTTGGGTCTCCACTGTTTCATTCAAAATTTGTATGTCAAGTGGTGCAACATGTAGTCTTGGCAGAACACTGCAAATGATCCCTGTCTTTACTGTTTGCTCACACAAATTTCAATTTTACAGGAAATAGAAATCAAACATTTTACATGGCACTGCTAAAATTGGAAATGGACTGTTCAAACTCATAAAAATGGGAAAGTTCATTCCGTTTGTTTGTTTGATTTGACTCTTTACACCCCTATCAACAATTTTTCAGTTATGTCTGGAAGGGTCTTCCTGGGTTGCTCAAGGACAAAAACACAGTGACACCGATGAGGCTAGAACCCACGGCCCAAGTCCATTCAGCATAGATGGATTAAAATATTTTAGAGACTGAAGACAGTCTAAATACATGTACCAATACACAGCTGCTATCTTCAGCCAAGCTTACAAACCTGTTTCCATGGGAACTGTTGTTACTATCGCCTCCTGCCTCATCAGCCCAGAGGAAAAAATTGCAGGTTGAACTTGAACACTTGTAAAACTGGCGACCTAGAAAATACATAGAATAGTGTTTACCTATCAGGAATCAAATTTAAAGACTTTTAACCCTTAAAGCGCCAAGAAAAAAATGGCTCTGAAAATGTCGTCTGCTGCAATTAATTGTCTAACATTACTGATGAATTAAGTATAGAAGCAAACAGTGTGGACCCAGAACAGACTGCTCCTATAGGAGCAGTCTGATCTGGGTCCACACTGTTTGCCATTGAGGCTTCTTAAACATTTCAGCAGACGAGAAAAGCTGACGACTTTTGTTGCGATTGGCGCTTAAATGGTTAACGTCTGCTGAAAGAGCAAGTAATTACATGTATATTTCTCACTTGCTAAAAATGTAGGCCAACTTGCTTATTCACTGAAAATGAACTCTTTTTCCCAGCTTTATCACTGGAAAGCTGCTAAGAAGAAATTTAGTCATATTTGTTGCTTTGTAAATTATATGTAGATCTACAAATATGGGCCAGCACATGAGATTTTGATACTCATCCCATGTGTACAAAAATCTCCTTTAAAAGCTCATGCTGATGTATCCAGCTCAAGGTCTAAATGTTGCTCTCCGTCTTCATCTACATCTGTACTTTGTGTATGCCAGCAGGAAGGCTCTGGCAAGTCTGCGCATATGCGCAGGCTCACCTGAGCCTTCACTGCTTGACATTGTGATAAGTATCAAAATCTTGTGTGCTGGCTAAAATTGCTATTTTCAATAATTTGTTTGATTCTTTATGTCCCAGTCAACATTTTTTCAGTCATGTCGAGACAGGTCTTCCTAGGTTGAACCAGTACTAAGCAGAGGATAAACGGTCTGGCACAAGGACATAACACAGTGCCTCTGGTGAGGCTTGAACCCGCAACCCCTCAATCTCCAGGCAAGCATTCTACCACTGAGCCACCGGGCTCCTACTATTTTTAATAAAGAACATGTACTGCTTACCTGTGTTAGGGCCTTCCTTTCTAACGGTGAGTAACAAGGCATCATTCCCACAATTACAAACTATTTCATTCGCTTCATCCCCATTTCCTGCATCTCCTCCAGCATTGGGTATATTAACATTCCTGGACTGGTTGAAATTATTCCCAGAGTTATTCCCAACATTAACATTCCTAGACTGGTTGAAATTATTCCCTGAGGAATTCCCAACATTAACATTCCTAGACTGGCTGTAGTTATTCCCTATATTCCCTGAAGTCCAACTTCCTGAATTTCTATTCCCAGAATTCACAGTGTTTCCTGTCACAACAGCCAATGGTGGTCTAGAACTGCCTCTGCCAGTAGGTGTGCCTCCTCTAGTATTACTGGAACTGGAGTAACCATTCATAGTTCTGGGGTTGGTAGAATTATTGAAAGAATTTTGGGGATTAGTTTGATTTTTCCGAGTATTTGAGTTTGTGGATTGGGATGTGACTCTTATGGAGTTAGGACTGAACATGTCTGATATACTTCTCTGAGTAGCTTGTGTGGACATACTTCTGGAGCCGGTAGTGTTAAAGGATGAATTACTGCTGTAGCCACTGTCTGGCACCGAGGCTTGGGACCTCTGACTAGTTGCACCTGCAAATAACAATTTAAAAGAAGATTATACTGTAAAACCTGTCTTATGCGGCCACTCAAAAATAGACAAAACAAAAATCTTAATGACAAATAGTAGCTTAATGAAGGTAGAAAGTATTACTTTTGACCTGCATTAAGCGATAATTGGTCTTGAAAACCAATTTTTGGTCTACTTTGAGAGTGGCCATTTTAGAAGGGTTAACTGTATCCTTTGTAAACAAATGAATTCTTCCATCTGGTTTAACTCTTTGCATGCTGGGTAATTTTCAATGCTTTCGTTGTCGTCTGCTGACTATTTTCAAAATTAACTTTTTCAAAAAATTATTTTAGGAACACTGTCAGAGTGTCAAACAATTTGGATACAGATCAGGACCGACATTCTGTCGGTCCTGATCTGGATTCCAACTGTTTGCAAAGATCATCAGCAGACAACGAAAACTAAAACTTGAATGTTGCAGGTTAATAGGATATAAATTGGGGAGGAGTGTAGTACATAAGAATATTCAGCATAACAAGGATAAAACATAATATTCAAGGATCATTGCATAATGGCTAAATGAAATTCCCTGACTTTTACCTGACAAATGTAAAATATTCCTGACATACCGATTTTAAAGAATGTCGTGCATCAAAATAATACTGATACTATATGGGCCTCAATACCTGACTTTGTATGCGAACCAAGGCACAAAACAGCCTCCACAGTTGTGCAGTCCGATCAACACCAAAAAAAGACACTTTCTAGAAATAGTTGAATGGCCACTTGATGGAGATACAAGAAAAGATTCATTATTCTAGCTAATCTCTGTAGCTGAGTAGGCTGGCTTGAGCCTTATCTGGTTGCAAACCTTGAAGCGAGGTTTTCTTGGGTGGTGGCCCATAATTATACACCTGACTACCTAAATGAGGCTCATAAAATGGTAAAGAAGCAAAACTGCAGGGCTGCTGTATTTGATATATCAATTTATTTATATTTGTCTGACAACTTTGGGATTCATGTCTTGAATTGCAAAATTCCCAAACAATTTCCTGACATTTTGGCAGCTTTTCCCAAGACACATCTTGAAATCCTCTGATCTTGATTTTTTTTAAATTCCCTGACAAATCTTAAAAAATATTACCTTGTCTCCTTGGTACCTTTATACCTACTTCTTCTGTTAGAACATTATCACAGACAATACACCCAGAATACCTGACAAAATACACATCCATTATGGTACCACACAATACAGTACAGCCCCTTTATAAGGCTATGTTTGGGGTCCATAAGTATGGACTGTGTTGTAGGTGAACCATATTATAAAGGGTCAATATTACAAAGAAATTATAGGAAAATTATCATTTTATGGTCATTTTCCTATAATTCCTTTGTAAAATAGTAATTTTTTATCTGTGCCACAACATGGATGATAATAAGCAAATCTTTGTTATAATATGGTATGTTATAAAGGGACAGCACTGTACAAACCACATCCTTTTCAATCTAATAAGCCCATGGGTTCTTCCATTAACAAGTTCACATTGAGTACTTTGTCCAAAGGTCCAGTTCAGCAAACATTTTGAGCATGAAAATATGTCCATCCCCCCCCCCCCCCCCCAACAGATGGGAGATCCCGTCGGCATCCGCATAGCTTCTTTTGTTTGGGTTATCTTCTGAACCAGTGGATGGATTTTGACCAAACTTGCATAGAAACATTGGTGGGAGGATGAAACGAGTTGGTTAGATTTAGTGACCTTGACCTTATTGTCAAGGTCACAGCAGCACTTTGTGAAATGTCTGAAATATGCTTTCTGTGCATTATCTTTGATTCAGCCGATGGATTTTGACCAAACTTGCATAGATACATTGTTGGGAGGAGGGGAAAAGTAGATCCAAACCAGAGGCTCAATTTTAACCAAACTTGCATAGATATTTTGTTAGGAGAGGGTTAAAAATTGATTAGATTTTGGTGACCTTAACCATACCTCTAAAGTCACATCAGTACTTTAAAATGTTGAATTTCAACCAAAATAGGGTTTCTGCAAGTTATCTCTTGTACTGAACAATGGA
This sequence comes from Loripinus fragilis, assembly GCA_964019695.1. NCBI lineage: Eukaryota > Metazoa > Mollusca > Bivalvia > Lucinida > Lucinidae > Loripinus > Loripinus fragilis. The sequence continues at coordinate 74,346,675 of OZ026519.1, read as the reverse complement.
TTCTAGCCAAACTTTATATATTGTTTTTGTGGCAATATAAAGAGTTGATTAGATTTTGGTGACTTGACCTAATTTTCAATGTCACCATCCTATAAAAACTGTAAAATCAGCCTTTTCTGAGCTCTGTCTTCTGAACCAGAGGGTGGATCTCCACCAAACTTGCATAGATACGTTGTTTGGAGACAGAAAAAAAATCTTAGATTTTGATGACTTCGGCCTTTTATTCAAGGTAACCACAGCACTTTGTGATTTCAAAGTTTGAACAAAATTGTGTTTGTGTATGCTCTCCCATGAAATAATTGATGAATTTCAGCCAGTATCATTGTGACACAATGAGAGCAGTAAGCATGCTTGCAGGCTCAATTTGCGGTTGGGGGGACATAGTTTTCCTCCTAAAACACTGCTTTAATTGTCACGATTTTATTACCAAATGACTTAAACATATGTTTTGTGTGCTCAAAAGAACCATCTCGACCATCCCCTTTATGTGAAAGTGCTTCAGGTACTTTTGATATTCTTACCTATTAGACTGACATTCAAATACATACAAATGTTAGGGTTAACTTAGACAATGGTATCATACAACATCAGACTGATAAGCAGCTAAATACAAATTTCATTAATCCAAATTCACACTATTTTGTTATAAAGACAAAGACATACTATTGTAAAGATTTGGCAAAAGTGTTATAGTTGTTATACTTGAAAGTTTGCTTTACGTTCTGGCGGCTGCTTTACCTAATAGGCCTTGGGTGTGGACAAATCAACCCTTTGTATACTGGAACTCCTTAAGAAGATACTTAGGCAAATTTTGGCAAACAGTACAGACCCAGTCTGATCAGGACCTCTGCTAAGAAGTTTTATGTACCCCCTATTGTTTGTGGGGGTTCTGTGTTTGATATTTGTATTGGTCTGCATTTTTTTATGTCCTTTCTAGTTTTGCAATCATCTTGACTAGGAAGAGAGATTTGGTTGCTTTGCTTTGTATTCCTGATGTCTTGTGACTGTAAATGTTCTGTGGCTCTTCCTTATCGTGTCATGGGTTGGTGTGCAGTGTGTGATTGTGGTATTTCCTGATCATACCCACTTACTTTTTGTTGATTCCAGCCCTGATAACCACTATTTTATTTGAGAAGAAAAAGAGTAAGGTGTTCACAATTTTAGAACATTTACTGTATACTTAAATACTTTTTGTCTAGATCAAAGATATTTTCAAGTACTTACTCCAATGGGACGGTTGGTGGAACAGATCCCCTCTTGAACTTGAAATCCATCAGATGTGTTGATGGGCCACACTGAAACACCATACTGCGCATTACAGTCAACTCTCTTTATACATCCATGTTTGTTTCAAGCTATCATTGACGTTAAAGTGAATTTGCTGTTATAACGAAATAATGACCAGTACCAGGTTTCCACATCATAATCATTTTGTAAAAGAAAATATTGTTTAAATTAATATAAATGCTATTATTCCAAGTGTATTCATCAGTTCAGTTTCATATTGAATCAAACTTCCAAAGCTTCCCTCTTATCAAATGTGACAAATACCTATTCATGCAAAAGACCTTGTCCTTATCACCAAATTGACTGACACATGGTAAACATTCTGTTATAAGAATTTATTTTCAATTGAAAATGTATATCTGTTCCCAGAACTTACTGTCGGTGTCATTAAGTGAATATTCTGTTATAAAGAGGGAATTTTAATGGAAACAGATCTGTTCCTAGTAAATTTATGTCAGATAGTGAATATTATGTTATAAAGAGTGATGTTATAAAGAAGTTTGACTGTACTACATAGTTCAGTAAAGTAAACTTTTTATGTGTAATATTGTGATAATTTTCTATCCATCAGTTTAAACATATGTTTTGAGTACTCAAAATAACCGTCTCATTGAGAAGATTCTTTTGAGTAGCCACAACATAAATGAGATGGTTCTTTTGAGTACCCACAACATATGTTTTGGTTGAGACATGAAAATAATATTTTTTATTTACACATTCTTATCTGGAGGCATATTACTAGTTTTCTTATTTAACGCCAAATAACTTCCAATGAGCACTAAAACAAATGCTTTTATGGAGAAATACCATGGAAAAAATAGAAATCGTGTTAGTGTTGTCACTGTGCCCCCAACCACATGCTTGTCCATAAGGGTCATTGTTTTTCTTAAGCCTTTTCATTCTTGATACTGTAATACTGGAAACCCCTAAACGGGTACTTTGACAATGGGTGAAGACCCTGATAAAATGCAGCATAATGCTGCATTTCATCAGGATCTACACTGTTTGCTAGACTAAAACAATCTTCAGGGACTGAAATGCATTATAACTAGAATTGTTTTTCTACAAAAAAACAGATGTCTCCCCCCTTTTGATGTCAAAAGCATGAGTCATTAAATACAATTTCAAACAGAAACATTAAATACAATTTCTAAAGGAAATTCTAGTCATTTCATGCAGACAATCAGCTCGTATCTAGTAATGATATCAGTCAATGTAGTTAACTATTGCACAATCATAACCTGGTATAAAATAGTCTTAGATAATTGTTTTCGTGATGGACAAAGTTCCAAGGGAAATAACTCAAGGAGTATAAATGACAGAATTACAATTCTTGCACTCTGAACGACGACTCATGTTGGTTGATACTTGTATAAAGTTTTGTTAATATAGCTTAAGCGGTTTTCAAGTTATAGTGCAGACACGTTTTTTAGTGATCGACAAAGTTCCAAGGAAAATAACTCAAAAAGTATAAAAGGCAGAGTTACCATTCTTGCACTCTGCACGTCATCTCATGCTGATTGATATTTGTATAAAGTTTCGTGAATATAGCTTAAGCGGTTTTCAAATTATAGAGAGGACACGATTTTTGTGAGGCACAAAGTTCCAAGGGAAATAACTCAAAAAGTATAAAAGGCAGGGAAATAACTCAAAAAGTATAAAAGGCAGGGAAATAACTCAAAAAGTATAAAAGGCAGAGTTACCATTCTTGCACTCTGCACGTCATCTCATGCTGATTGATAATTATATAAAGTTTCATGAATATAGCTTAAGCGGTATTTAAATTATAGAGCGGACACGATTTTTGTGAGGTACAAAGTTCAAAGGGAAATAACTCAAAAGTATAAAAGGCACGGAAATAACTCAAAAAGTATAAAAGGCAGAGTTACCATTCTTGCACTCTGCACGTCATCTCATGCTGATTGATATTTGTATAAAGTTTGTGAATAGAGCTTAAGAGGTTTTCAAGTTATAGAGCCGACACGATTTGTGACAGACAGACAGACGGACGCCCGGGGAAAAACAATATGTCTCCCGACCCTGAAGGGGGGAGACATAATTCAGAAAATTATACCTGTGACCCCTTAAGGTACACAAAGAGCCGTCCCATACTTAATGCATCAATATGTATGAGAAAATCCATCGGAATACAGAGGGTTAACAGGTACTTCAGCAAACAGTGAAGACCCAGATATAGTTTATCCTACTAAAAATATGTGCATAACAGATGGAGGGACAAGTAAAAAATCGAAGGGAAAAGGTAAGTTTGCTTTCAAAAATATATGTAGTTTTGATACACATACCCGTGGGCAGGTTTGGTCACTGACTTTAACTTCTAGCAAACTGTCAGGCAGCCATACAGCTCCTCTACAATCTGGGAAACCCATGCAACCAATATAAAACCTATAAAATGAATAAAAAAATTGAATAGAAGATACTAAATAAGAGTTTTCATTGAAAAAATATATATATGCTATCATGCGTTATTTGTAAGGATGTCAGTGATGGGAATCGGTTGGTCTATTCATAAACGATCATCGGTTGGACATAAGTAACCTATAATCGATTATAATCGGAATCGATTCAAAACATAAGTATTTCTGCTTATCATGCCATGAAATAAGGTTCTGTCACAAAGAATTTGGCAAGCTTTATAAGATGCTATAATAACAGTGTAATTGTTTAATGCAATTAAAGTTCAGTATATGCGCATATTTTGTTTGTATTTTATGACAAAGCAACACATCTGTAATCATGTCACATCCCCACACCCAGAGTATACCTGTGACTTTGATTTTTCATTTAGAATCGCACACTGCAGGAAAACCCTGATGGTAATTTTTTTCCCTTTCTGACCCCCAAATACCACAGCTTTAATCCTTACTATAAGCCCCTGGCAAAAAGTGTAGACCCAAAGCAGGCAGCTACAGTGCATAAATGGTATTCATATATAGCATGTGCAGATGATCAGACGTGATGGGTGGGTGGGTGGGTGGATGGATGGATGGTGCAAAAAGCTCGTTGTACAAGGGACACTCTATATTAACTGGACAGATGATGGAAAGGGTCCTTTTTACACAGCTAAATCCTTTGATGCATTTAAACAGATTCTTATAACTTGACCTGAGTAAATTGCCCGTGTAAATTGGCCATTTCTGTACTTAAAACCAGATGTTCCTATTATGTAACATAAGTAAACATAAAATGCGAAACTGCATTTCTATACCTGACTGGTCATTCCATGTTGCACATTTTACATAATCTAATTATTATAGTTTACCGAACTGGAATAACTTTAGACAATCTGTGCAAATATTGTCAAAGGTCCATTTTCATTTGTCTTGCAATTCCCCAGCAGTTGGTCATGTACAAGTCAATTGTCAAAAACATCAAAGGCCCTTTGAAAGTATTTAACCCTCTGCATGCTGGACAACTTTTCATGTTTTTTTGTCTGCAGATATTTTTCAATGTTACTTTTATCAAACAGTCTTCGAGCGTCAAACAGCTGGGACCCAGATCAGGTACAACGTTCTGTCTGGCCTGATCTGGGTCCAAACTGTTTGTGACAATGCCAAGTAAGCAGGATGGAGTACTCATACTCGTACTTGTACTCGTACTTACTCGAGTACTTTTTTTCAGTACTTAGCTGTACTCTGTACTTAGCGAAATTCATGAGTACATGTACTCGTACTTACTTAAGTACTGGTAAAAAAACACCTCTGTACTCATGAGTACATTACGAGTACTACTGAGTACTTTTTGAAATTTCAATCAGATAGGAAAAAAAAGTTAATTGTTTCTCAGGCCCTCCCTCATCTGTTTCAAATCCCCCCCCCCCCCCACATCTGTTGTTTTCAGACTTGAAAAAAAGTGGCCTCATCTGTGTTTTGAAAAATAAAAAACCTGCCTGCCTCATCTGGTTTTCATAAAAGTGGCTTGTTTATTTTTTTAGCCATATCCTAATATTTAGAAAGAGTGCATTTTACCTATCAAGCTTTTTTAGGTTAGTGTGGCCACATTGACTTCTTTATTAACAATGGACTTGATGAAAGGCCTAATGATGCAAATAATTGGCCAGGAGCAACTTATTTTGGATTACTACAATTTACTTTAATTAGTATATTGTTGTATTTGTCACACTTGCTGCAAAACAAGACACTGTATTTACCCCAACTATTGGGGCAGATATATACCTGAGCAAACAGTGCACACCCAGATCAGGAGCAGTCTGATAATGTTCTATACTGTTTGAAATTTGATCTTCATTCTGACATGTACATGTATGCATTGATGAAACATGCTGATCACTTTTTCAGACAATTATGTCAATAGTTTTTGGTGTCCAAATATCTAAGAATAAAAATATCAGGAATAATATAATCCTTAAAACAGAACAGAACAGTTCTCATGTTCATCACATAAAGCGCCAAAATCAAAATCTAGACGACAAACACTGTAGATTCAGATGAGGCGGCTCGGATCTGCCTCTGACCCAATAAACACGGACTGGTCACTTACATACAGGTAAATGTATATATTGAAAATACGTTGTAATGGCTCAACGGTGGATGAGCTTTCAAAACTGACATATGTTGAAAATTGAATAATCATATCTCTATTATTTCTGTGCATATCTTAGCTTTTTCTTCAAAACGCAATGGTTCAATATACTATCTTTAAGACTGTATTGTTATATTTATTGAAAGTTTATCCGCCTTTATGAACATCAGCAAGAAACCTAGGTACCCTTTTTAGCTATTTTCGGCACTTTTAGCCAAAAATCTTCAGAAATCAACATAAAAAGATGAGAAAACTTCAATTCTTTTTACTGTAACTCGAAATAATTCAGCTTCGCATACCGGGAGTAACCTCTTATAATCTTGTGTATGTTAAGAATCAATTTTATTGGCTTTGGTACTTTGAAATAGCGCTAAAATAAAGCCTCGACAACATAACTTTGTATTTCTGTCAGTGACCAGTCCGTTTATACTGGGTCCGAGGATCTGCAGAGTTTGCAGGATCAGCTATTGTTTTATTTAGTGCTTAAATGCTTAATAACTTGTGTCAGGTTTTATCTATTGAATCTTAGATGTCACTACTATGTATTTGCTTGTAAATATTATAAATATCTGCAGCCTGTATAGTTATTTAATTTGGCTTTGTCTTAAACTTTCATTGCATATTTTTAGTACTCTTAGTACTCATGAGTACTTTTCTAAAGTACTCAGTACTTACTTAAGTACATTTACAAAATGTGTACTCAGTACTTACACGAGTACTTTCAAAATAGTCAGTACTCAGTACTCACTTGAGTACCTTTTCTTAGTACTCGCTTCATCCCTGCAAGTAAGCAAAGAGTTAGTTATGTTGGATGACATTTGACAGGAAAACTTCAGAGTGCAGTGTCGTAATTTTAATTTGAGTTTACAAAAGTCAGATTGGAATATCTGAGGCCACATAAAAATTATGTGTGTTTCAGGTTACATGAAATTTTAAAATAGGGACGGTAGGTAGAAAAATATTTTTATTTTGTTAAAAGTTTTTACATGGGAAAGATGGGAAAACAAGATGGCCGACCTGGGAAATCCCTTGGAAATCCCTTAAATATGCTTAAAAACTTTAGGGTGGAGGGCAAAAATTAGGCATGGTCGGGTAACCTGAAACACAATTTTTTATTTTAGGCCTTATCAGCTGATCATGAAGTATTAAATTAAATGTAAATGAGGATTAAGAGGAGATATTGAAATACACAAACAGGTCCAAAGGTAGGATTTTTGTAACTGGAACCATAACGGCTTTCCGAAAGATTCACAACAAAACACCTGAGTCAGTCGCCAACGCCAAACAAACAATTTGTTATTTTTGGCCTGTGCAGTTACGAGCTACGGTTTTCAACCATTGCATTTAGCATGTTTACTTGCTGAAAACAAAAGCTACATGTATCTCGATCGAAATTGTTAACTTTTTTTTGAAGTAGCAGAGGTTCAACTGTATATTTGACAGTGCCCATTTATCGAACCAAAAAACATACAAACCCTTAATAAAAACAAAATAAAAACAACAGTACTTTAATCTATTGGTTTCTCACAAATTTATTCTCACTTTTCATCGGCTTCTCAGACAACGAAAGTGAAAGTAGGATCAGCTTTTTCTGACAGTCTCCACATTCCGATAATCGAAAAAAGAAAAATCAGCTCAAGCGCTCGTAATGTGAATGGAATCGACCGACTTTCGAGTTCTTTCCATCATCTGCACATCACTAAAGGTTGTAGATAAAATATTCAGGCCAAACTTAAGGCTTCTTGTCTAAGCAGCCAAGCATACAGGCTAAAAGTGATCTTAAGCAGATGTGTACCACAATCTCATAAACTGGCACAAATGAGCTACGACATGTGATTTCCAACAATATGGTATTTTGACAAGTGTAGACTCGGGCAAGCCTGTGCAGTCTCCTTTTAAACTTAGAAACTCCAAATGATGTTTGGTCAGTAGCTTAACAGTCAAAGAATATTCAAGCGACTAGCAAAGGCTCTGATCAGACTGCGAATATGCACAGACTGATCTGAGGCTTTGCTGGTCGCACATACCACATTGTTGGAAATCCCATGTCGCGGCTCAAATGTGTTTGCTTGCCTAAGGCATTATTTGTCTATGTGGGCCAGCCCACAAGATTTTGGTTCTTATTCCATATGCCTTAAGTCAATCTTTGAACAAACATGCACGACTATCAATGGCGTGGCCAGAACACTGAAAACGTTACGCACATCAAAGGGAGACTACTGGATCAAGCAGTGATTCTTTTCAATTGCATCCCTTTTTTATAATGGGAACGCTCTTAAAGGAAAGAATTTGCTCCCAGAGAGACCAAATTCTTTCCTTAAGAGCAGTTCCTTATTGGCATGGAAAATCACTTTTACCACATTAGGTGACCTTGCTTGAATGTTACTATTTTTATTACGCATGTGCGTAATGGGAGCCACGCCAATGACTATCTAGTGTGGTGAGAGGCTCCCAAGCCTTCATCTAGGTACCTACATTGTATTACAAGCAGTCAAGGCTCTAGTGAGACTAGGTGTCTGAGCCTTGTATGCTTGCGGATGGGATAAATATCAAAATCTCATAGGTCCAGATAAAGAAATTTTATTGCGTAAAAGTTAAATTATTTTCTTACCCATTAATTTAAACATGTGTTTTGGGTGCTCAAAAGAACCGTCTCATTGAGACGGTTCTTTTGAGTTCCCACAACATATGTTGTGTATGAGAAATAAAGAAAATAAATTTCCAATAGGCACTCTTATCTGGATGCCTGAATCTCAAATATTGGTATTGCAGCTGCTTCAAACTGTTGGACACTATAATGGTATTCTTCAAAACAAGTGGTGTATTTCTAAATTATTTTTTTTTTAAAATCTGCATTTGTACAAAAAACTTGCAAAAATTGCTCAGCATGCAAAGAGTCAAACACCTTAAACCTATGTTAAAATCTTATCATTTTTATTATAATCATTATTACATGAGTAGCAGATAAATGAATAAACTTACCCTTTATTATCTTTCTTTGGTTTCAACAACATGTCCAGACCACAGAGGGGACACTTCATCACAGGAGCACTCACCAGATTTTCTACATCTATAACAAGCACAGTACATCCTTTATAGCGCACCTCATTATAACATGGATTTTGATATGACACGGTCATGTTGTGGGTCACAAATTTTTACCATGGAATTTCATGAAGGAATTATAGGAAAATATCTTTCCTATAATACTTTGTAAAATTGTTCCTTAATAATACAGTTCACTTCTAATATGTTCCATTCATAAGAAGCCCAAACATAAAATTACAAAGGAAGTGTACTGTACCAAAATGTTCTAAGATTTCTAACACTAGTAACCTGCCAACAGTTCTTAAAAACAATGCAGACCCAGATCAGAAGCAGTCTGATCACAGTATTTACTGTTTGTTATTTTAACAAGCAAATTTTCTTGAACCAAACATTTGCTAATCCAAAAATTGATTATAGTAAGTAAAAGCATCTGAACACTTAACCATATACTAAACATAAGATTCTGTCAAATCTTGTTAAAACCATGGGCCCTTATTTGGAAATAAAGCATTGTCATTGTTAATCCGAAGTCCTTGGGACTACATGTTTTATTTTGATTTTTCAGTTGTTCCAATTATAGGGTGGTAGACATAAAAGTATTTAACCCCACAAAAACGATTGTTTCCAGTGTTTCCCTATCAAACATATGTTTTGTGTGTGTAAAAATTATGTTTTTATAGACAGTTATTAAAATAGTTTATAAATAGGCCCTAATCTCTGAATCCAGTGCATCCCAAATTTAATTTGAATTAGTATTTCGAACAATCCGCGTTCAAATTTTCGAGGTTATACTGTGTGTACCAAGTCATTCTTTAAGCAGTTACCTAGTACAGCTAGAAGATTTTTTGTGTCTGAGCCTTCATGTAGCTCCCTACTTTGTGTGTGCTAGCAGCGAAGGTTCTGTTCAGACCTGGCATATATACTAGTTATCATACTTTTATCAACAGGCTTATTTCTTTTTGAGATAAAATTTAAATCTGTTGCAGTTAAAGGGCATACTAAACAGGGTTCCCCATCACTATACAAGTGAAAATGCCAAGTTCAAGAATTTCGTAATGCAGATTTTGAAAGCCTAAAACAACCAATTTGCTATTAATATCAGGCATGTTATATTTCTGAAAAAAAAAATTCGGGACAATGCGCGGAACGACTTGTTTTTTACCTCAAATTTTGCGCGCATGCGATTTGCCAAAATATGTATAAAGCAAGATTGGAATCTTTTCAAGATAATGTTTAGGATTCTTAAAGAAGACATCACCTTTGTTGTTTTATGAATTTTATTTTTGTAATACATTTATATGAATTTTAAAACTATATACTTTATCATTCTATACAATGCAAAATTTAAACAAACATACACACAAAATAAAATATCACATGAAGTTTAGTTTTAACATTTAAAAATCTCATCTACATGCATAAAACAAATTACAACTTTGGCACCTTACATTACATTACAAAATTATATTCTTAAAAATGTTTTAAATCAGCAGTGAATAAATACAAAATGATCAATAGAATAATACTGCTGCAGAAACATTATAAAAATCAAAATACATATGGCTAGAATTTGATGAAACGTAATACTTTGCCACTTGGTTAGTGCTCTTTCTAGAGTTGAACAGTTCTAAATGCTTTTTGCCTTCCCCATGTCCACGGACGTCGTCAATCCCGCCGTGAGAGACGCAGAAATGCTTACTGCAAACCTTGCAGTAGGCCTGCTGCTTGCCCCAGTCACTGGCCATAACCCAGTCAAACGGTCTTGTATATTCTGCAGTAAAATTTGACCCCCTTCTATACTGTATTCGTTTTTTTGCTGGGCTAATCCCTGGCGATGATTCGCGTTTCGCCATCTTTGTTGGGTTTATCAAGTTATACAGCCGCTTGGATTATTTGTACCTGTATTATTGGGTTTACATTCAAGCCCTTAATTGATATCGATTTTTCAGTGACTTTGAGATGCTTTACCTGACAGCTATTCGAAACTACCAAGCTTCCTTACGTTATCAATATTGATTTTTCTCGGCGACTTCCGCCAAATTATCACAAGAAATGGCTTTTAACAAAAAAAACGGTAAGACTATGAGCGGATTTTTGAAAATCTGTGATTTTTTTTTAAAAATCAGTTTTGCGGAAAACAGCAGAAATTTCCGCTAGTGACACGGGAGATCCGTTAATCTTAACATGTCTGAATAATATTGATGCCTAATTTCAGGATTAAGGGGCTAAATTTTATAATAATAAATTTAATTTTTCATCAAAAATTATAATGGAAATGCTAATTTTCCGAAACCTACTTGTACCATTATGCCTCGATCAACGTGAAGCACATGTTATCGAAAATATTCAACCATAGAATAATGACAACCCTAGAGCATTGAGTCCAGAACAGAAGGGGTATCTCTCAATTACATTTTTTTTTAATTACTCAATCAAATTACATATTGTTAGTATTCAAGTTCTTATTTGGCGCCAAAATATATAGATGTTGAAGAAGCATTTAGAAAATAACTCAAAAATTTTAAAGTCAAATATTTTGCTGAACTGAAGCTGTGCGGTGAGGTCATTTTCACATGCTTTCAAGTGCCCTTCCACACAAAAAAGTAGGACTAGTAGGAAAAGTAGGGCCCACTTGAAGACAGCTAGCTAGTAGAGATGACGAACCTTCTCCAGCAGGAACTGCCTGGGCTTCTTCTCCAAGATATTGGGACAGTGCCTCATCTATCTTCATAGCCTAAACAATATACAAAACAAACATAAACTGGATGCTGCTGTGACTGCTCACAATCTCAAACGCAGGAATTATATTAATAGACTTTTCGTTCTCTGTAAAGGCGGCACTTTAAATATTCATATCTGGGCGTGGTTCGGCTATTTCATCTGCTAAGGAAGGGAAATCAGGTTTTATTTATAATTTGGTAAAGATTTAATAAGCCTTTTGAGCCGCGCAAACGTGCGTGCATTTCATGAAAATCCTAACCGTATACACACTAAACTCACATTTATTAACCCTTAAAGCGCATAATCACAAACTGTATGTTTTTCGTCATCCGCTAAACTATTTGAAGCCTCATAGATAAACAGTGTGGACCCAGATCAGACTGCTCCTATTGGAGCAGTCTGATCTGGGTCCACAATGTTTGCCTCTATGCTTTTGTTAGATGCAGTTATTTTGCTGGCATTTTAAGGACTAAATAATGACTGAGATGATACAGTTACTTTTGAATAAAACCACGCCTCATTTTCCGCTTTTACCTATATCTAAGGTTGACAAGTCCTAATTACCCTTTCATGAGGTGCCTCCTTTACAGTTAGCGAAAAGTCAAAGAATACAATGTAAATGTTTTTACAAGTATAAACTTGCTAGGAAGCTGTTTGAACACAAGGCCTCCTCCTTTCAATTCTATTTCTTTATAGTAATAGTTTCATGTTAAATATGCATTCTTATCTGCATTACCACTCAGTTTTTCTGCATTACCACTCAGTTTTACCAATACTGGGGAGTTATCAGCACATTCATCCATGTTGAAGAAAGTTGATTTTTCGGAGAGAAAACAATATCTTTTTTATAACTTGCTTTTGCTTTAGATTTTCACTCTGTTAATCACCAGAATTCACATCGCTTTGGATACCAAGGTATATTACAGCCAAGTTTATGATGCTACAGTGCAATTGTACGATCAATAAGTCAATATTTTATGCCTTTGAAAGACAGTGCTTACGCGATAAGTACACTACCACATGACCCAATTGCTGATTTACTTAGTGTAGTTGGACAACAAACACCTTGATTCATACTATCTGATCGATTAGAACTGTCACCTGAGAAGCCTGAATATTTAAAGAGTGGAGGAAAAGATTAAAGATGTCATCTGTGGTATTTCATTGGGCAAATTACATTTGATTAAAATTGAACGGAAATCATACCGTGAGGGAGTATGAAATGAGGGGAGAACCATACAGTCAAAAGAGTGGATGGATAAATCATTCAAATGAGTGAATTTTCCAGGTAATGACCTTTAAATAAGTATTCACTCAGTTGTATTACCAGTAATGGCCTACATTGCTCAGTCCTTAATAGGTGATTTGGAGCGCATTACAGTGGCGAATCCAGAGGGAGTTCGCCCCCCACCCTTCCCGCTATTAAATATTCTTTGAAAATGAAATAATTTGGTCTCAATGAGACCAAATTATTTCATTTTCATAGAATATTTAAGATAAATGAGATAAAATCCACAAAGGGAAACCCAAATCTTTTATGCATATGAACCCCCTTTCCAGGAATCCTTGATCTGCCCCTGCATCTGGATGTTTACCTGGAAAATTCGCTCATTTGAATGCTTCAAACAGCCGCTCTTTTGCCTTATGGTTCTCCTCTCTTTCGTAAAAATAAATCTGCTCTTTCGTATTATGGATCCGCTCAAACGTTTCATTGATTATTTATTACAGGTATACTAACCTGCTTGCAGGCTTCTATAAAAACTTCTTTGTATTTCTTTACTTGGGCATCTAGAACCACTAGAAAGAAGAAAACAGTGCCATAGGGCCAGTTACGCATAAGATTTCAGCTGAAAATTGCCATTATTTTCTTATCCATCGGTTTAAACATGTGTTTTGGGTGCTCAAAAGAACCGTCTCATTGAGACCGTTCATATGAGTACCCACAACATATGTTTTGTTGGATAAATAAGAAAACAGTTTTCAGAAATGCTCTCTTATCTGGATGCCTGAGTGCCGTCCTTTAGAAAAAGACAAACTTTCTGAGCTATAACTTGCATATGGCTTTCATATTTCTTGCTATATGAAAGCCACGGATCTCTTAATTTGAAAAATATGAGCCAGCTCGTGAGATTTTAGTACTTATTACACAATTCTAACACACCTCACCTATAGAGACAATGCTAAAATACCGTGATATATCAAACAATAATTCACAGTTTTGAAAGCGTGAGGAAAACACGGGCTAGCTGACGTCATGTGTTGCTGCAAAATGACGTCAGTCATGGCGTTAGACAATGTAATGTCGTTTTACCCTGAGAAGACCTTACAAATACATTTAAACGTATGCGTTTATTGGCAACTGTTGGCCGAATTTCCTCAGTGCAATGGCGGAAAGTTGGAAGAAGATGAAGGCTTCAAATGTATTTTCGTCGTTTATTGTGTGTTAGAATCGATAAAGATCAGCTCTATTGCGTGAACTGTTGAGTCATAATTCACTGTTTGTCGGTCCGTTGTGTGAAGATTAATCTCTTACGCTACACGCTCGTGATTTGATCTTCTTCATAACTGACCTCCAAACAGTGAATTATTACTCAACAATTCACTGCTAGAGCTGATCTATTTCTTAAGTTTAAATCAAAACTTTTGGGCCTAAAATTGTGATTTTTTCCTACACATCATTTTAAATATAATTTTGGTGCTCAAAAGAACCGTCTGATTTTTTGTTTGTTAGGCCCTCTTAACTGAAGACCAGCATATGTGTAAAGTCACTCCTTATACATGTATGCACAGCTATCTTGTACAGCTACTGTGCTGCCAACCAGGTCTGACAGTGACGTCATGTTTTGTTAACAAAGTTATCAGCGACTTAGAATCAATGGATCACTTGTGTATTAATCCTATCCACAGGATAGGATTAATACACAAGTGATCTATCGATTCGCATAAGCTGAAGTGGAGTGTACAAGTTAATGATTTACTTAACAAGTGGAAACAATACAAGACGTCACTGTCACTTTGGGCTGGCAGGACAATAGAGGTCTAATCTTAAGCCTGAGATTTCATCTACATCCCTAGGTTGTGTGTGTGCAGCGAAGACTCTAACAAAACAGCTTGGGTGCACAGAATAGTCTGAACCTTTACTGTTCACATATGCATTACGTATCAAAATCTCATTATGCTATTCCAGATCTTAATTCACATGGATAATCAAACATTTTTTTGTTTCTTAAAGAACCAACACAATTTGAAAATATTGTTTGCTTTGACCCTTTGCATGCTGGGTAACTTTTCATACTTTTGTTGTCCTCTGCTGACGTCTATTTTTCAAAATTAACTTTGTCAAAAAGTTCTTTCGGCAATACTATCAGGGATGCAGTCTGTCAGTCCTGATCTAAGTCCAAACTGTTTGCAAAGGTTATCAGAAGTCAACAAGTGGCCACTAGCATGCAAAGAGGTAAAAATTAAATTAATATCAGAAATAAACATACCTTGTTTTTGCTTGGTTCCATCACAGATTCTGAAACAAAAAAATTAACAGTTTTGTATCTCTGCTAGCCATCATATATGTACAGTTCAGTCCCTCTATAACGTTATCTTTAAGGTCCATAGAAATTGACAGTGCTCAGTGTTTATATTTGACCATTTTTACCAACGAATATCAGAGTCATTCTCAATCCAAAATATGGGCTGTATTTTCCCAATTTTCATCAATATTTTCCCCAATTCCCATCAGTATTTTCCCAATTTCAATCAATATTTTCCCAATAAATTTCTGGAAAAAAACAACTTTAAACCTTTGTGTTTGAAAGTCTGTAAAATGTCAACATAAGAAACACATTTGGATTACTGTTCTACTTCAGCACTAAGTTGGTGGCATCTTTTGTCAAAGTTGAGAAACTAAACAACCTTTTACCAATATCATCTTGAGTGAGTTAGGGTGTCTTTGCAGTATTTAGATACCTCTTCAGTCTGACATATTGGCCGCTTCTTTCGATAAGCTTTTACAATTTTCCAATGCATTTTTCCTGTCAAAACCTATAATTTATGCAAAAAAATGCTCCCAGACAACAACAAATATTATTTAGCACTTTTCTATATAAAAATTGTATTATCTGAACATTTGTAAATGGAAACCATTATAGCCAATAAAGATCAATATCTGCGTCCAACCATTTTGGTCCTATTTTCAAAAAATTATAGGTGATTATTGTTTCTAAAAATCGTATGCAAGACTAGAATATTCATTCAAGAAGATTTAACCATTATACATTATCAAGGCGAGTACATGACATCATATGTAACTATGGTTTATTTAGGGAATAGAGGAATACCTGGATCTTACACTAGTGATCATTTCATATGAATTTTATTAAATGAGCCTTTGGCAAATTTAATAAATTTGATATGAAATGATCACAAGTGTAAGATTCTGTTTACCATATGACCTTTAACAAAGGATTTTATCACCTTCAAAAATTGTTTATTTCAATGAAAATTCGCATTGCTGTAACGGACATCCCTATGATGTTACTTGTTCCCGCCGAAAGTTTTATGTAACGTGTGTCATAACATAATTTATGACACGACCTTATCCACTGAATAACAGTAACCGTCATATAATAAATATATTTATTCAACTTCTGATAATTTGATCAAAGTAGAACTTTTAGTATTCAATCTAATCAGTGCACAATGCTCTAATAAGCCAACATTGTGTAGCTTATGGGTTGTTTACTCAAAATGAGCCGATTTCACAGTGTCAATCTGTTGGTGAAATTTCCTTATTAGCTCTTTGCTACCTGGGAAATTTTTTCACGCTTTTTTGTCGTATGCTGATTTTTTTGTAAAACCAACCGTTTTGATAAATACTTTCAGGAATACCATCTGACTGTCAAACAGATTGGATCCAGGTCGTCAGGCCCGACATTTTGTCGGGCCTGATCTGGGTCCAATCCGTTTGCAAAGGTTATGAGAAGATAGCACTAGTAAACAAAATGTTAGTATGGCAGTGATTTTGTTACCTGCGCATCCTGCATCTTTTGTGCATAATTTTGTCTCTGGGATGCAAAATTTTTATTTCAGCGAGTCCCAGGATGCAATAGTATTGCAGACTTGTCATTAAAAAAATTGTTCTGGACTATAAGTTTGCAGTTGGACTCATTGTTATGGGAAACAGCAAATCCCAGGACCTATAAGCCAAAAATTGTAAATGAATCACTGGTATGAATTCATCTTCTGAATGAAAAAGAGTAGATCCTGATCAGCTGACAGAATCAAAAGCCAGCTGATGTAGATCTACACTGTTTTCAAAAGAAGGTACATTATTTTGAAAATGTACTGGATAGGTCACATATGATATAGTCGTATCTTGGAAATATGAAGTTCTAGGGACTAGAAGTTTCATTTCTAAATATCGAAAATTTGAATTATAGCGAGGTAGACACAAAAATATATATCTCCCGAAAATGATTATCAGTGTTTTTTGTCTATCAAACATAAATTTTGGGCGCTTAAAAGAAATGTCTCAAGGAGACGTTTCTTTTATGCACCCAAAACATATGTTATTATTAAAAAGCTACTATAATAGATCATGAGTCATATTCTCTGATTCCCGTGTGTTCCAAATTTATTTCTGCTTTAATGGTGAGTATTTCAAAAATCGAAGTTAGAATTTCCGAGGTTTTACTGTACTTAGAAATTTCTATAACCACAAATACTAGTAAATCCCACAAAAATGTTTTCTGCTAATGTTTGCATAAATAGAACTTACTTCTTCAGGTCAGCTTCAAGCTCAGCTCTCAGGTGAGGTTTGGACATCTCATAGCCCATAGCATCATAACCTGTAGACAAAATGGGACAGCTCATTTGATAATCATATAAATGTATAGTAAAACCTTATCCCAAATGAGATTTCCCACCCTAAGCAATCCGATGAATCCATTTCAAATCTAAAGGTTGTTGGGTAGTAATTTTCAATTTCATCCAAATTTTATAAGTACATTCTGTTAGCAAACAGCGTAGAACGTGACCAGACACCATATTTTGTGACTTCTAATCTGATTGGATTCGCCTGCAGCTAAAGAGATATCTTTTAAAGATATTTCTATTTTTGCTTTGGTAGCCATGTTGTTCAGCTCGGCTAAACATTCTGATCAATTTTGGTATAAGGCATCATGATGAACATTTCTGTTAGGTTAATTTGAATTTGGACCTGTGGTTCAAGAGGTTTTTGGTTTGGTTTGTTGCTATACGTCCCAGGCAACAGCTATAGTCATGTGGGGACGGTCAGTTCACCTAACCACACTTTTTTCCTCGGCAAGCTTGAACAAGCGGTTAACCAGTACTTCATGCACATACTTTCGCTTTTATCTTGACAACAACCCTTCTTGAATGAATCAGTGGAAGGGAGGAAAATGACCGTAGAAATTATTTCATGATTAATCTCCAACAAGTATGGGACCAGGCCGAGATCGAACTCGGGACCCCTGGATCTGCAGTCAGAAATGCATCTGTAGTCAGATACGTTACCGACTGTGCTAAGCCGCCTGGTGTAGTTCAGGAGGAGAGGTCATTTAAAGATATTTCTTATCTATAGCTCAGGCAGCCCTTCTGTTTGGTGGAGCGGAACCATTTATCCAATTTGGAAGAGGGCATCATGGGGAACATTCATGTGAAGTTGTTTGAAATTTGGACCAGTGGTTCAGGAGGAGATGTTGTTTAAAGAAAAAGTTTATGGACGACTGATGGACAGAGGAAGACCAATCATAATAGCTCACCTTAAGCCTTCAGCTCAGGTGAGCTAAAAAGACACTAGGCTTAGACGGGTTAATTAGAAAGTGCTCATGACCACAGATATTGCTTTGAATAGTTCTAATTAAAGGGGACTATTCATTAAATAATAAACTCATTTTCAGTATTTCCCGTCAAAAAATATGTTCTGGGTGCAGTTTTCTGCCAAGAAATTATAGAATTGGGAAAAATGTCCCATCACCTTTGAAAATGTGGGTACATTTCCAAAAATGGTGGGACAAAAAATACAAAATTATGGGACAACAATTTTGAAAAAAAAAAAGCTACTGAAAGTACAAGAAGCTTTGTGATTCTACTTTGCAATCATCGGTATTTCTGTTTATGAATAAATGAAATGTATAAATAACTTGAAAATCATGTGGTCTTTGTTGTTTATTTCTCGCAACAACACTTGACACTGACTCAGTGACTGATATATTTAAGCTGAATTTTATAGATAGCAGCTGCTCAGGTAATATAAAAACGATTTTCCAGACAAAACTGCAGATGTGATTTCCTCTGCAGGAACATAACGAGCATTTTCCACCCCATCTGCTCTCTCAGTTTTGCTCACCATTTGCAGTAGGTGGATCTGGGTCATGATCTAAGTTAGATTTGTTCTCGATAGGCTGCACAAAGGAAACTTATAACTTCCTATGCATGAGGTTAAATTCTTGCTGTCTGACATCATTGTAGACAAAGTAAGAATAGAAAAGTTTAGCATTAGTAGTTTTGTGACTATGTAGATGTATTTCACCGGATCAGTGTTGTAATTGAGTTATGTTTTCTTGCACTAAATAAAATTGATCAGGTAATATAATATGGGTAGTTGTATCATTAAAACTCTTTCAAGGTTCATACAGGCAAGTTTGATTAAAATTCAAGGACTTTTCAAGGCCTTTGAGTGTTGTTCAAGTACTTTTCAAGGCAAATTTAATTTGCAAGGACTTTTTAAGACAGTCCTGTATATTCAAGTACTTTTCAAGCCTGTGCAAACCCTGTCCTTTATTAGTGGCTAACCTTCAACCAATCCCATCCCTAACTGTCCTGGAACAAGTTTACCATCTGGTCGGACACCAACATAACTTCTTGATTTGATTGTTTCAATGTGTTCAGCATGAGTTGCATCCGTACCTATATAGGAAATAAATAAAGATTGTGAAACAGTGTACTGATACACTATCTTTGAGCTAATTAAAACTTATCAAGGTACAGTAGAATCTGATAAATTCAAAGTCTTAAGGACTAGAGGTTTTAATTGGAATTATCAGCAGGTCCAATTACAATCTTTTACTTTAAGCACATCGGCCAATTCCGTGGAATCAACCTCTGCCTATGTAGAGGGTCTACTTTTCATGGACTTTGGAAACGTCACAGAAACCATGCCAGCACAATAAAAAGTTTGATTGCAGCGAAACAAACGGTTGCAACATTCCACAATAAAAGTCGTAAAAAAGAAAATGCTATAGCGATATTTTATCCAAAAATTAAACTTCATTTATCCTGCTGACAAAACTTTTCGGATAATCAGAATAATCAATTTTAACAGGGCTGAGCCCACATGCTACAGAACTTATTTTCACTGCCCCATTTCCCGCGAACAAAATGGAGCTTTTTGGTACATAGTAATACGCATAACGCTCCTTACATACAGCCAAGCCATGATTGTGGCGGAGTTTGCCGAATGGTCCAATTATAGGGAGGTAAACATTACATTCTTGCATAGATGTTTAATTGTATAGTTGTTTACACCCATTGTCAAATGAATGGAAATCCATGTACAAATCAGGAGATTCACATGCTGTTTGAACATGGGTCTGAACTTGAGAATACTTAAAATGAGCCCTGCATTTTTTGTATGACGTTATATACGGAAAGCGTTACAGACCAGACTGATCATTTCGCCCATGATTTTGTCTGCGATCATGTTGTGTATGGTTATGACGTTCAAAAATACACAGCCGACACCATTTTGTTAAGAGAAATCAAGTGTAAGAAAATGGACAATTTTATGCTTTAGCTAGTCCGGCAGAAAACCAGTTTGACCTGGAAATGGCGTATAAAGTTTTTTTCTTTAGTGATTCTTGTAGGTAAGACCTTGCCAATAAAAAATCCAACTGATGACACCCTGTCATCATTGAGCAATTTGAGAAAATCAAAATGGCGTCCAAGAGGTCAACCATACAAGAAAAATTGCATGTTCTGTTACCGGACCACCCCCCAAATTAAAAAAAAATGGATAGTTTCTACCTAATTCTTGTATGCATTAACATTTCATACTTTTCTAATTAATCTAGATCTGTATATTGAAGATGGTGTCAAAAAAGGTATCCAAGATGGCTGCCAAAACACAGTTTTGTCCAAGATTTTAACCATTTTTCATAATACAAAAATGGTCTAACTTCGAAATGGCACATGACGTTCTTTTATTTATCTATTTATTTATTTATGTAGGTTAGGCATTGTCAATGGAGAACCTAATTGATGACACTCTGTCATCATTGGGCAACTTGAGAAAATTAAAATGGCAAGTGTTTATTTTGTTATCTTGTTTGCCCCTAAACTAATAAAAATAGTGCTCTTCACCAAATGTTTGTAAGAATTAACATATATAACCTATACTGTTTTTTCTGGACTTGTATATCAAAATGGTATCCAAAATGGCTGTCAGATTATGAGTAGTCCAAGATGATAATCATTTCAACAAAACACACATGTTCTAGCTTGTTATCTGTTTTTAGATTTACGATGCAATATAAAGTGTGTAACTTCTTAAAAGTCAAATCATTGAAAGCTTTGTAAAGATTTATCAAGAGGTCCTTGCCCATTGGGGTTTTGAGGATTGCTAGGCTGCACACTGACTAAGCATACATTTGTGCACTGGTTCACAAAATAACTTTTATCTTGGGAAGACTTAAGCCTTCTCAGCTATGTAGCTGAGTAGACTTAAGCCTGTCCAAAATAAGTGTTATTTTGGATTAAGTACAAGATGACGGACACTAGCAGTGTGTGTAACTCTGAAACCAGAAACACGAATCTCTGGGGACTAAGCCTTCATATTTGTAGTCAAATTGAATAGGACAATACAAATATCACTAGTCCAGAAGGTTGACGGTCAAAAGCAACTTGAGAAGAACTCAAAGGTAGAATTACAACTGATGCCAGGGATCGTGAATGTATTAGAAAGAAACTCAATATCATAGATTCACTAGACCCTGGAAAGCATCCAGAGGCAATAATAAATGTTGCAAGTGGCCAATTAGCTGCAGAGTCAGTAAATGTAGATCTTGTTATCGAACTTTGTTCTGAAGCCATGAATAAATTTCAAAGTACGCTCCCTCATGGTTTTGCTAAGAAAGTATCAAAAACAGTTGTGACACAGTCAGAGGGTAAAAACATGTAAATGTCGGTAAAACAAAGGTGTTTGATACTTCTCTGATCTCTTCATAGGTCATTGGACTGCAAGCTAGCACACGTGAAAGTGTAGATATTAAGACATTGTTATTGTCTGAGTTGGCACCTGTGTCTACTTATATGTTGGCGGAGTCTGGTGACCAACAAATCTGTAAAGCTAAATCTCAATTGAAGAAGCAATTGCAGTCAGTTATATCTGTCCAAATTACAGAAAAAGAGATCACATGCTCTATTCTAGATGGCTCTGCAATCTTGTTTGTAGTACATTGGTCTGATAAAGGTGTATTGAATGAGTATATAATAAACTTCAAAGATTATGTCAGCAAACTATTTAAGAGAACAGACGTCTATCGTGTTTTTGACAGGTACAAACTTTACAGTGCAAAGAGTGTCACCTGAGAACTGATTAGGAAGAATCGCTCGAGCAAGAAGCACCCATCAAATGAATCTAGCGAACTACTTGCAAGGAACGCTGTGTTTACAGTTACTAAGAACAAGCAGCAGCTTATAATGTTGATATGTGATGAACCTACTCAGGCTGCTGATCTTTATAAAAGCAGCACCAGTGTACACAAAACATGCTGTGACAGGTGAAGCTGAATCACCTATTGATATCTACAAAAGTGTTACTATCGAGAGGGTCTATCTGAAAACAACTCATGAAGAGTCAGATAATATCCTCGCTCATCAAACGGTTGCTGCTGCTCAAGAAAACCAAACGGAGTTTTCGTTGTTTCAGATGATACTGATGTATTCATTTCACTGCTTCATCATTATCAAGCCCAAAACCTCTCAATACCAGTTGTCATGGAATCTCCAATCAAAGAGAGAGCTGAAATAGACACATGCCAGACAGTGCAGAGGAACAGTAATATTGTGCCTGATTTAATTTGCTGCACATGCTCTATCAGGATGTGATACGGTAGCATGATATCATGGTATTGGAAAAGGAACAGCCTTCAGGTTATCATTTTCATGCAGTTGGAGATACATATGCAGAATTACCTGTAGTGATTCAGGAGGCTACAACATTTGTTTTGGCATGCAAGGATACCCTGACAGTAGGAATTTGTCCTACACACGACAGAAGTATGGAAGAACAGGGTAGGAAAGTCTTCAAAGGATGTCAGTAATTTGTCAATACTTCCATCAACGACAGAATCAGTTACCGAAAATGCCAAGCATGCTCATTTGTAAGCCTGCACCTGGATGCATGCTTTGAATTGAGATCCTCCTGTCTTGTTACACGAGTCATATAGATGGCAACATAATTAGGGTACCCAAATTTTATATCCACTAACTGTACCTCCTGGTGATGAACCTGCACCAGAAGATATTCTCAGATTAATAAAGTGCCAAGTGAAAGTGAGAGTTCATGTTTTTCGCTACGCTTTGGCTGTAACAAGGCAAATTAGGCTGCACCATGTTTTGTGTCTGCCAAAATGGGATCTTATGCATGACTGAGCAGACAAAAGACACATAAGTGGTTAAAGTAAGAATACACAAACGACCGACAGAAGAGTAAAACTATAGTTTGTGGTATACTTCTTCACCCGTTTTGTGTGTCTGCATTATATCTGCTTTTGGTTGTGTACTGTGTCATTTCTACCAATGACACTTACTTTTGTTGAAATAAAATAGTATCTTTTAGGATCTACACGGCAATACGATATCTTGTGTTCAAGAAGTATAAACTAGTCTTCATTCAGCATTACAAGTTAAGCTGCAGTATGACAAAGTGAATTAGATCATTTTCATACCCAAAAAAACTTATAAGCGTGGAATTCTGTCCAGTCTAATATATACTGTTCACAAAAAGTAGGGGATATTCGAATATTAAAAATTATAACATTTACCAAACGAATGTCACAAACCTGAAACAGCTAGTATTGATTAGCAAAAACATTTCACAGTCAATATGAATAAAATTTTCGAGGATTAATCTGGTCACATGTTTCTGAGTCAACCATAATTAGACCGGGGGTAGCCTTTCAATTTTCACACATGAATATTACGGTAACAGATTATGCAAGGTTGCTTTTTTTAAAGAAAATATCCATTATTCAATATTCTTTATGTTTAGAAATTGTTTTGATCTCTTTGGCCTAAATTTCAGGAATGTGAGGCTAAAATCTTTAAATTTTTAGTGAATTATGTCATTTTTTACAGTTTTGTCACCGCCCTATCTCCTATAAATAAAAATTATGGTACGCGAAAAAAATATCAAAAAACAAAGAAATCCATAACGCATCTTTAGCATGCATAATCGAAAGCATGTCCAAAAATTTGATACTTTTTTGTGAAATTTGGGTCTTGACCCCTGGTTTCTTTGGCACGTCCTTAAGGTAACATTACCCAATTTTCAGCATGCCCAAAAATTTGATACTTTTTGTGAAATTTGAGTCTTGACCCCTAGCTTCTTTGGCACGTCCTTAAGGTAACATTACCCAATTATCAGCCCTCAAATTAAACAGGAAAACTGGCTTCATATTGCTCTATAAAAATACAAAATTATTAATGCGACAAATTAGGATTTTAATTTTTAGACTTTTTTATGTCCCAATATCCCCTCCTTTTTGTGGACAGTATATAAATACTGGCGCTGTTTGCTTAACCAGCAGTAAAGACTCAGATAAGACTGTGCATATGTCCAAGCACGTCTAAGTCTTCACCAATGCGTAATCGTGCAAGTTTGTTGATTTTATCAAGCTGCTTTTGAATCGACCTATTATTCAATGACCATTTCTTTGTTATTTTCATGTACTGTTTACATAATGTCCATATATCAATAGAAACTATTCCATGATTCAATATTTCAAGTGCATTTCATATAATATTATTGCACTGTCAACATATTGCCTTCAGTTGTGTTACAACCACCAATGACAGTGCCTTCAAAGATTATTAAAATGACACCAAAACAATTTGCCTATCTACTAAAATGATATTTCTTATGACATTTCTGTGTCAAATTTACATCAAAAAAGGGGGATAACAGACCTTATGCAATTTTCAGGCTGCCATCTTGGACACCATCTCGAAATTTTGAAAGTCCTAAACTGTGGTGTTGAAATGACAACACAATATCTACGTAACAATTAAAATGGTATTTCTTATGTCATTTCTGTCAATTTTAAATTACAAAAGGTTAAAAACAGAAATTACGCAATTTTCAGGCGGCCATCTTGGACGCCATCTTGGAATTTTTTATGCTGCCAGCTGTCCAAATACCAAATGAGCTTCACTTTTAACTTTACTTAATGAATAATTACAGAAAAATTGCCTTTTCAGACCATTTAATTAAAGAGTATAGTTGAAAATGTATATCTGGCAGACATATTGGACGCCATATTGAATTTCTCAAAACGCTCAATGATGACAGAGTGTCATCATCCAGAATCGTGGATGACAATGTCTGTACTTGAAGAATCCAATAAGAAAAAAACTTTATACCCGATTTAAGGTCCATCAAAAATAGGCCACTATGCTGCCGGACTAAGCAGCGTTTTCAGTGCGAATTGGGTTGGAATAAGGTAAAATATGCAAGAATAACTATCACAAACGTTTGTTTCATTGCATTAGCACTTGCCACGTCCCGAGGGACCCGGCAAATGTTAATGCATGAAAAACATATGGAATCCCTATAGTATACAACTCCCATAAATGATCATTATCAATTTTATTCCAGTCTCAGGGATTAAAAAGACTTACCAATGCCATGTTTGTCCATAAGAGCAATAAGATCAGCTTCTGATAGTAAACTAGGAGGACTTGTCTCACCACTGTTCATCTGAAATATAGGAAGCATAGCTCCTTGCATGATCATAGGTTTAGATAAGCATAAACTTTCAGCATGAAAATGTAAATATTTTCTTATCTGTCAGTTTTAACATATGTTTTGGGTGCTCAAAAGAATCGTCTCATTGAGACGGTTCTTTTGAGTACCCACAACATATGTTTTGATTGAGAAATAAGAAAAAGAAATTTTCGTTACACATTCTTAACTAAAGTCCTGCATGATGCTAGGTAATTTTTCTTGTGTTTTTTTTTTTTTTGTCTGCTGATTTTTTTTTCAAAATCAATTTTTTTCGAAAAAATCTTTCGGAACACTATCAGAGTTCAAACCATTTGGATCCTGATTAGGACCGACAGAAATTGGACCTGGGTACAAATCATTTGCAAACATTAAGGTCCTCTGGTTTGCTGTCTGCTGATTTTTTTTCAAAATCAATTGTATTGAAAAACTCTTTAGGGAATACCATCAGAGTGTCAAACAGTTTGGATCAAGATCAGCCATAACATTTTGTTGGACCTGATCTGAGTCCAAACAGTCTGATCAGTACTTATGTAATATGCTCTCTGGGCAGTATATTATAGCAACTAAAACTGGCTAAATGCAAAATTTCAATATTCTAGCTAGTCTCTGTACCTGTGTGGGCTGGTTTGAGCATAACTTACAGCAGCCAAAATAAGCAGGGTATTTGCGTAAATATGCAATTAAAATCATCAAAAAAGCAATTAAAATTAAATGTGTGCGTACCCAAAAGCAATTCCGTTGGTTGGTATGCAATTACATGCGATGTCATTGCATATCTTTCGGTCCATTTCTTTTCCATTTGTGTAATATACAAATGCCAGTCAGGTATTGATTTTTTTTACTAGCAAGCATACAGTATAATTCCAATTTTATGAATAAAATATTGGCGCCAGTCAAGTATTTTAGCGGAAAATGAAACTGCAACTAATGTCAACAAGGCGATGAGATTTGCTTCAGGTACAATAAAAATCCGCTAGTTTGACACTCAGAAAGGCAGACAATGATAGTAAATATGTAGGTCCATTCGGGATGGCTTCATTCAATAACAAAACATATGTAATCACTGCCAAAAACGTGGTGTAAAACATAAAAAAAACGCAATTGTTTTTGCAAGTACGCCATTGAGGATAACTAGGTTGCGTAAATACCCAATTGACCCAAAAGCTTATCTAGGGCGCTGAACTTAGTCACACACCCTGAGGCATGTTTTCTCACAATGAGCCCCATATACAAATATGCAAGTACCAGTTTAGCAAATTCTATACAAGGTTCATTAATCCTTTGTATTCGGGAACCCCCTAAACAAGTACTTATGCAAACAGTGCAGACCCAGATGAAATGCAGCATAATGCTGAATTTATCGGTGTCTACACTGTTTGTAAAGGTAACTAGAATTGTCGGAGGATCTGACTATAGCCTCGCTGCAGCGCTTTTCATGCTGTAAATATTCCAAGTGGGCAAAAAAAATCCCAATCAACATCAATCAAGGACCATAATTCTGCAGCCAATTTGCAAAAAGAAAACAACCTAGATCTTGTCAATATCAATCCATATACTTTGGTAAAATTTGTCCAGTCGTTCTAAAGATATTGAGCTGAAACAAAACTTTGACATCAATCAAGGGACATAACTTTGTTATGAATTTGCGAAAAATGACAGCTAACATTTCTAACCTAGATCTTGTAAATATCAAAGCATTTGGTCAAATTCTGTCCATAAGTTCCAAAGATATTGAGAGCAAACAACATTTTGACATAAATCAAGAACCACAACTCTAATACAAACAAGCCAAAAATGACAGGTAACAATCCCTAGCTAGATCCTGTCAATACAAATGCATATATAATACTAAATTATAGCATAAATCAAGGGCCATAACTTTGATACAAAAGTGCAAAAATTGATGTGTAACAATCCCAAGCTAGATCTTGTCAATATCAATGTATATATAAAATTTGGTGACATTCTGTGAATTTGTTCTCAAAATATTGAGCAGAAACAAAATTTTGGCGTAAATCAAGGGTCATAACTCTGTTACAAATGCACAAAAAATGATGTGTAACAATCCCAATCTAGATCAAATCAATATGAATGCACATATAAATTTGGTTAAATTCTATCCAGTTGTTCTCTAGATATTGAGGGGAAACAAAATTATGAAGGACGGACGGATGAACAGATGGACGGAATGACAGACAACCCAAATCCTGTCATGTACATATATACAATTGTATTTTGAATATGATTGGCTACTTAACATTCTGTTTAGTAAAAAATATAATAGACACAAAATTCAATAAAGTGTAAATTTCAAAATAGTGATCCCTATTTTTCAGTTGTAATTGTTGTTGGTACAGTGTCAGCTGCACATGTATGTTAAATGTACTACTTTAGGCACAAGCAATGAGCACTAATCTGTAATAAAACGTAATAAGCTCTTTGCGGCCAACTGGTTATCTATTTGCCGGGCAAATAAACGTAAGTCATGTATTTTGAAAAAAGAGAAGTTATTATGCCAGACTCTAGCAATTCATTAGATGAAGGTCAGATATAAAACTAGTGGCGCGACGTCACACACAGTTTATGCCAGCCTTCTGTTTTACTTGTATTTTTGTACATCTAACGTGAAAAAACAACTAATCGGAATTTGTGATAAACATATTATAGCACATGGTTTTGGTAATAGCCCTAAATATCAACCCTTAATGATTATCAGCCGTCTGGCTGATAATGCGGTCTCGGGTTGATACTTCGGTGGATAACCAAAACTCTATGTGATTGTCTCTAATAGTCACATGTACTGGCCATATAAATGCCCTCTTGTGTAAAGCCCTGATACTGACCTCAATAACTGTTGGTTCAAATTCATCTCCTGCTGTGAAAACTGGTATTTCCTAGAACAAAAACAAAGCTACAGTAAAATCAGGTAAATTTGGACAGCAGATAAATTTGAACTGTATTACATGCCAGGCGTAACTAGAAAAAAATTCAGGAAACCCAAATTTGGTATTTGGAAAAAGCAATTTTAAAGTTCAACAAAATTTATTTAAAAAAAAAAAAAGAAAAAAAAAAGACCTATTACATTAAGCAATGGAAAATATTTATACAATCAAAGAAAGTCTAATTTACAGTATCTTATTAGTCCAAACTGTCCCTCAGAATATTTATCAACACAAGTCATTCAGCAATTTCTGATCCCCAGATTTGAAAGTTAATTCCAAATGAACACTAAGCCCGAATCCAAACTTGAATTTCAAAAGTTAATCCAGATAAATAAGTTAAACACAAAGTAATCCAGGTATAATAAGTAAAATTCCAGCACAAAAGGTTTTGACTTTTAATGGTGAAATTATTCCAAAAATTCTCTTTATATGAAAATTTACTCATATATTCTGATAATACTCTTAAGAAAGCTCCGGAACAATAAGGAAAGAACTATGATATCATATGCTTAATATAAAACAAAACCATATATTCTGGAATGTCCCACAAGTTTCTCAATTCTTCTAGATGCTTCGAGAACCCACTCAAAGCTTCTATTGGCATGAAAAAGAGTTTCAGAGGTTTCTGGATTTTTCTCCAATGTTCCAGAAACTTCTATGAGAAAATATTTTTAATTTCTATATGATTCGTCATATTTTCTAGGACATCTATTAATGACCAATGGCGGGTGCGATTTACGGCTTCTGGAAGTGGAAACTGTTTGCAAGAAGATATCAAATCACGTGACAGAAGCTGTTTGGAAGATAGATGATCAAAAATAAATCAAACATGCTAAGAAAACTGTTAAAACGTTTTGATACAACAATTAGAATGTCAGTTTATCTACGCAGTTTCGTATTCCTATTTGTGTGGGTTTTTTGGCAAAATTATGTCATGTTCAATGTTATAATCTTTCTTTAGATTATTCCGTAAATAATTTGTTGTAATTTTCAATAATTTGGTTGGAAGTATCAAAACCACTTAATATACATAATTTTTTATTGCCTAGCTTTTCTACCTCGTGTTGCAAGTGCACGATCACGTGACAACTTCTATCTTCAAGCTTCTACTTAAAATTCGGAAACGCCAGAAGAGCTTCTTAAAGCAGAAGAGTCCTGTTCAATTTCTTCAAAGCAGAAGAAAGAAGTTTCTTCTTATTTCAGAATACGAAAATCATTCAACCATAATTGAGCCGCGACATGTGATTTCCAACAATGTGGCATCTTGACAAGTGTAGACTCAGACGAGTCTCTGCAGCCTCCTTTTAAGCTTAGACACTCCAAATGGTGTTCAGTCAGTAGCTTAATAATCATAGAATACCTAAGCGACTAGCAAAGGCTCTGGTCAGACTGCGCATATGCGCAGGCTGATCTGAGGCTTTGCTGGTCGCACATACCATATTTTTGGAAATCTCATGCACTGGCTCATTTATGATCTGCTTCTAGAACACATCTTCTGGGATAAATTGCATCCGCCACAAGTAAGCAACTTGTTTACAATCAATATCTTGGTCAACAGAAACTATGTATACATTATATCAAACAAATAAACATCATACATGTTACAAGTGAAATATTATTGCCTTCACAAGGCAGACAACTACTCAATGAAAATCTAGATGAGAAGGTTCCTTATCAGAAGTCTCATCTGGATCTTCACTGTTTGCAATGATATGTCCAAATATACCGGTCATCCCAGCCCTATAATACAATACACATAGTCCTTGTCACATTGTTTCTTTCAACCAATTGAATGGACTGATATTTCCTTATTTTTTGCATGAAACATTTTGTAATTGAATTATGTCAAGCATCCTTTGAAAAAACATGATGGATGCTTAAACCATGAGTGTGTAAGGTATTCAAAATGATGGTTTAGGATAAGGAATTCTTGTTACACAATCCAAGTGCATTAGAGGCTGGTTAAATGAATCTGATCCATTTTCCTTGTACTGTTAAAAACTTATAAGAAAATCTGAAGAAAACCAGAAGCATTTTTCAGAACTCAAACTGTTATTGAATAAGCCAGTTGACCATCACTAATTTAGCATGTGAGCAAACTTGTAGCAAAAGGTCTTGTCCTGCTAAAATCCTTTTTCTTTTTTAAAAGAAATGTAGATCCAGAATAGAAGCCATCTGATCTACAATGTTTTCATATATCCAGATAAGGAAATTTTATTAGGGTAAAATGGTAAATATTTTCTTACCCATCTGTTTAAACATGTGTTTTGGGTGCTCAAAAGAACCCGCTCATTGAGATGATTCTTTTGAGTACCCACAACATATGTTTTGGATAGGAAATAAAGAAAATAGTATTCCAATACACACTCTTATCTGAAGGCCTGGTTTTCAACTCTGATTGAAAATACATACTTTTAACTGGAATGCCGAAGATTAAAAGGATAAAAAATGAAAAGGAATGTTGTACTTAAAAATATTCTGACAGTAAGACAGGAGTTAAACTTCATCCCTCCAGTTACCAATCTCAATCAACCATCATTATTGCATAAAAAGCTGTGTTGCAAGATATTTATAGGCATCTTTTAACCAGCACATACTCATGTATTAACAAGGCAACTCATGTGCTGTTGATGCACAGCTTTTTATACTTTACGTAAACAGCTTCTGGGGCAGTCACAAAAATGACGTCATCAACAGTAATGTGCATAGAAGTGAACATAATTAAGTGACGTCAGGATGACCCTTGGAAGTCTGCTCTGGAAGTGGCCTTTAAAAAACCCATGCATCTTTCATGCCTTTTGCACACTATTATAGGTAATTCAAATATTGATCTTTTCGAAGGATTTGTCCAATTTTTTCAAGCAAGACCACTTTATGCAAAAATAGCGATCAAATATGTTTTTCTGATACATAAAAATCTGCTAGGCCCCTCAGGGGTTGTTAAAACCTTTGCCTTTAAGGCTCCAGTTCCAACATCACCCTCGGGCCCAGCAGTTGTTAATGCATAGAAAATCATGTTTGATCCCTTTACTATGCTTCTATAGGGTCTGATCACCAACTTACCTTAGCATTCCATTTCTCGTAGATATAAACTTCTAGGTAGTTCTTGGCTGTAATCATAAGACCCTGAGCTGAAAACTGTAGAAAACAAAATTATTATAATTCCAAAACAGTAAACAAGGAATCATGCCACAAAAGCCCACCTGCTATAGTCAACCTACTGTCCTGCCAGCCAAGAGTGAGAGTGACCTCATGTTTTGTTAAAGTTATCAGGGACTTAGAATCGATAGATCACTTGTGTATTAATCCTATCCTGTGGATAAGATTAATACACATCTGATCTATCGATTCACATTAGCTCAAGTGGAGTATACAAGTTAATGTTGTTACTTCACAAGTGTAAACAAAACGCTACATCACTGTCACTCTTGGCCGGCAGGACAGTAAGCATATTTTTAACATATCTTTTCCAAATTTAATACCCTCCTTTAAAAACAGTGTAGATCAAAATCAGCTGGCTTCATCAGATAAAATTATGTGGATCCTGGTCAGCTGGCTTTAATTTTCAGGACTTTTGAGCTTGTTTGAAACTTAAAAATATCCTAGAAAACAAATTTGTCAAAAGAAATGTGTTCGGAAGCTTAATAACAAGACAATATGTAAGCAAAAGTTCAAGAACATTTTAAATCAACAATTCTTTAGTCAGAATGACACAGTGCTTTCCCTTTATAATGCTATGTTTGATGTCCATAGGAATGGACCGTGTTATAAATGAATCATCTTATAAATGGGCAATTTTACAAAGGAATTATTGGAAACTGACCATTTTATTATTATTTTCACATAAATTCTTTGTAAAATTCCAGGTATGGAAAATTTGGGGCCCACATGACTGTGTTATATCTAAATCCATGTTTTAAAAAGATATGTTATGAGCAACATTCCACCCACTTCATATCTGAAACAGGGTTTGTACACGCAAGTATGAGTAAAATTCAAGGACTTTTCAAGGCCTTCTAAAAGCCACTCAAACAGTTTTCAAGGACTTAATGTTAATGAAAAATACTGATCTAAGTGTTAAAAGTCTACTTCAGAAATGCTAGAATGAGATAATGGAGACATTAGTACTGGAAAATTAGTATAAAATTGTTGTCCCTATGTTTGGTGCAGCATATGCTGCCCCAAATAAAGGCACAACAATTTTATACTGATTTAGGTCTCTATCAGAAGTGCTAAGTCGTACAGAAAATATTAGAATTCAAGGACTTTTCAAGGCTTTTGTGTGATTTTCCAGTACGTTTCAAGGCAGATTAAATTTTCAAGGACTTTTCAAGAAAGTCCTCTAATTTCAAGTACTTTTCAAGCCTGTGCAAACCCTGTGAAACAGGTAGCTTTGGGTTGCCACATGGATCTGGGAAGCCAACTTTGTGTCAACTATAATCTCTTAAACAGTCACCGATTTGCTCAGCCTAATTTTACTTGTTCACACTGTTTGACAATCTGATTTGAAAATTTAATACAACAAAATAATCTGCAGATGACAAACAACAGGCAAAATTACCCAGCATGCATCATGTTAATTTTGAAACATGATACCGATTCAGGGCTTACCCTGGCTCAGAATTGGTTGTAGCCAACACTTTAGCCAAATGGAAAAAGTTGGAGCCAAATGAAACTAACTTTAGCCAAGGTTTTAGCCAGAAAGTAGTATCAACAATTTGTTTTGTTTTTAACTCTTTGCCCGCTAGGGGCGACTTTTGTTGTCTGCTGATAACCTTTGCAAACAGTTTGGACCCAGATCAGGCCCAACAAAATGTCGGGCCTGATCTGGATCCAAACTGTTTGACACCCTGAATGTATTGAAAAATCCAGTATTCAAAGAGTAAAATATGGCACAATAATAAAGAGTGAAGGAATAATAAAAGCGATATTGGAAAATCCAAAAGCTGATCAAAATACTCTTTTTTGCAAATATGTAATTTTTGAAACCCCTAGAATGTACTTTTAGCAAATGACTTATATTTGTAGCCACTCTTTATTTTTAGCAGCAAATGGCTACAATGGCTAATGGCAGGGTGAGCCCTGCGATTTCTCACAGATTGTTAACACTGTTTGACAAACCTACTAGTTCATCTGCCACAGATAGTTCAACAGTTGTTTCAAATCCCTGGGCATCTTGAGAACAACAGGCAAGGAAATGGCGAACAATAAACTCATATATCTTCTTCTCATCTCCCTGAAAGTAGAAAAATGATGTTTTCTCTAAATCTGCAGAAGACAAATTTGTTTGTAATTAACCCTTCCAGTCAACAGCTATTGTCATGTCGAGACAGTCAATGAACATAACCACACTGTTTTCCTGGGCAAATGTAGACTAAGTTGTTAACCAGTAAATATTCAGTGCAAATGCATTGGCTTATGACTGACAACAGCACTTCTTGAATCTGCGGAAGGAGGAGAATGACAGTAGAATATATTTCATAATCAATCTCCACAAAAGTATGGGGCCTGGCCAATATCAAAACCACAACCCCTGGATCGCTAATCAAACTCGCTAACAACTGCACTACAGGGGCCTGGCACAGATGAAAATATGCAGGCTAAATTCACCAAGCATGCCAAAAGTTAAGTAGACAAAAAAGGAGCTGAATTGAAGATCAAATAATCTAGAAAATGTTTCCTTCTGTACATGAGAATTAATGGACAGTGTGACAACTCTCACACAGGCTTAAGCCATATTCAACTTAACCCTTATCCTTATTATAGGGAGCACAGTGGTAGAGTGCTGGACTCTAGACCGAGGGGTCATGGGTTTGAGCCTCACCAGCGTCATTGCATTGTGTCCTTGAGCAAGAACATTAATCCTAGCTTAGTACTGGTTCAACCCAGGTAGACCCGCCCCTTTATAACTGAAAGATTGTTGATGGGACGTAAAGAATCAAATCAAACAAACAAACCATAACCGTTATCCCACCACTATTTTTTTGCCCTGAAAATGTCCTCTGCTATTTACATCTATTGTATATATCCCTGCGTACTTCAGACTAAATCTTTTCATGAAAGCAAACAATATGAACCCTGATCAGACTGCTCAGATGGGAGCAGTCTGATCTGGGCCCATATTCTTTGCAATACAATATGCTTATTCTATCCTTGCTAGCGGTGACTTTTCTTGTCTGCAGACAGCCTTTTCGAAAGGTTTGTATACCAATCAGGATCTACAGAATGTCTGTCGGGGAGCGCAGTGACTCAGTGGTGGAGTGCTTGACTTGAGACCAAAGGGCCGCAGGTTCGAGCCTCACCAGCGTCACTGCGTTGTGGTCCTTGAGCAAGACACATTTATCCTAGCTTAGTACTGGTTCAACCCAGGAAGACCCGTCCCTGTTTAACTGAAAGATTGTTGATGGGACGTAAAGAATCAAATCAAACAAAACAAACAAAAAACAAAATGTCTGTCTGATCTGGATCCAAACCCCTTGACAATCTGATAGTGTTCCTGAAAAAGCCAATTGGCAAAGCTAATTTTGTTAAAATGTCAGCAGATGACAGAAAAAGGCATAAAAATTACCATGCAAAAAGTTAATATTAAAGCCAACTTCTAGGTTAAATAAATTATTATATAATGAGCCACAACATGAGATTTCCAACAATGTGGTATGTGCGACCAGCAAAGCCTCAGATCAGCCTGCGCATACGCGCAGTCTTATCAAAGCCTTTGCTAGTTGCTTGAATATTCTATGAGTGTTAAGCTACTGACTGAACACCATTTTGAGTTTCTAAGCTTAAAACGAGTCTGCGCAGGCTCGTCTGAGTCTACACTTGTCAAAATGCCACATTGTTGGAAATCACATGTCATGGCTCTAATAGTTTTACCTGAAGGTTATTGGTGTATTTTGTAGGATGGATAGGAGGATGGGCATTATCTGTCTTGTTACCATTCCTTGGTGTAGGTCCCCTCTCAACAACACCCTGAGCAAACCCTACAATCACAAGTTCATATATGTACAGTTACATGAATGAAAGTTCAAAATTTCCAAAACCCTGAACTTTAGAAATTCATATTTTTAAACCTGCTAGATGCCTACAAAAATGAATAATTTCATTTTTAAATGGTTAATTGTGTTTAGATAATTAAAAAATTAATAAAAGCTACTAAAATCTCCCTAATGCAGCATTTTGAGGCTGACTTTCTATGGAAAGTCAGCCTCAAAATCCTGAATTCAGGATTAATCTGGAAAACTTTCACCCATGCAGTTATAATTTCCAAATTATCCTGCAAGGAAGAAATTCCCTTAACTTTTAACTGATTTCTTTTTTAAAACGGTTTGATAAATTTATGCTTAGAACAGTGCAAGTTATCATTAAATTTACATGCACTATATACAATGGTACAACATGCCCTGAGGTAAAAACTGCAACCCCCGATTTTTGGCCAATAATCAGGAAAACAATGGAGTTTTCAGTTGGCCCTATTAGGCAGCTGCTTGGTTTCCGTTCTAGAATAGCCAAACTGCCCAGCTTGTACCTCCAGTCTGGACCTTACTGACAGATAGATAGTGGGTCTATTTCCTTAGAGAATTGGTGGATTGGCTATGTTCCCAGCAAGCATATTGTGTCTAAGTCCAAAAAATTTTGGTTGGTTTGATTCTTTACATCCCAGTCAACAGCTATGGTAATGTCAGGATGGTCAGTTGACCTAAACACACTTTTGTCCTGGGCAAGCTTGACTAAGCTGTTAACCAGTATTTGGTGCATATACTTTAGCTTGTAACTTACAGCAGGCCAAACCAGTTACTCTAATTCTAGGATAGCAATCATAGCATACCTCCCCAGTTAGCATCTTGAGTCTGGGCCTGACAGAGAGTCAATAGGTCTAGTTCCTTAGGGAACTGGTTGGTTTCAGTTCTAGGATAGCTTATAAATCCCTGTGTATACAGTTTCTCAGCAATCTTCATTGTATCTTTAGCACTGATCTTCAATTTTCTTGATGCTAACTTTTCTAATTCCTGTAAAAAAGTTAATAATTGCTCAAGATTAGATTCTTTGTTTTGACAGTTGAACTGATAAAATTGATATTTGTATGTTTTGCTTGTTTTATGATGCTTTACGTCTCTATAATTTTTCAGTCATGACAGTACTATTTCCTGTTTCCGGGGTTGAAACTTATGCTAAACAATGGATAAATTTTTTTATATATATATTTCTAATTCTCCGGGAAGACATTGGTTATGGCGCAACATATGGGAGAGTTTATTTGTTTGTGTTGAAATTCTGACATAAATCAAGGGCCATAACTCTGTTACAAATAAGTAAAAAATGACAGGTAACAATCTAAACCTAGATCTTGTCAATATGAATGCATGTATAAAATTTGGTGAAATTCTATCAATTTGTTCTCAAGATATTGAGTGGAAACGAAATTCTGAACGAAATGTTGACATCAATCAAGGGCCATAACTATTACAAATGTGAGATAAATGATTTGTAACTATCCAAAGCTAGATCTTGTCAATATCAATGCATATACAAAATTTGGTGAAATTCTATCAATTTGTTCTCAAGATATTGAGACAGTTTGAGGCAATGACAGACGGATGGACAACACAAATCCAGTAGAGCCCCCCCCCCCCCCCCCCCCCCCCCCCCCCCCCCCCCCCCCCCGCCTTTTCAAAGTGGGGCTATAACAAACATGTGTGATCGTTTTTCTTGCATATTTTACCTGAATCCAACGAAAAGCCCACTGAAAACACCTCTAAAACCTCAAAATACATTTTTTCTTACACTGGTTTTCTCCAAACAAAATGGCATCAGCACAAAACTATAGAATGTCATACAGCCACCACAATGCCATAAGATCATAACCCATGCAACGTTTTTTTCGAGAACAAAAACGTTGACGTAATCAGTCCGGGCATCAATGCTGTACCATGTTATGTCAACAAACTAATAAGGGCTCGTTTTAAGTATTGTCAAATTATAACCGTTGTTCAAACAGCACGTAAATCACTTGATTTGAACACGATTTTCGTTCATTTCATGGCTTCAAACATCTTTGCGTAGCAGATTTTATGCACAAATGTAACTTATCGTGATGTCAGTCTTTTATTGAAATTCTGTTTGTGAAACAATATGACGATGCTTACATGATTCTTTATCTACATCAGTACCATAGGCTTCAGAGCAGTCAAGACTCTGATGAGACTGTACCTATTGGCATTGCTGATTGCCTATGCAATAAGAACCAAAATCTCACTACATGGCTTATATGTTTTCATCCAGATATAAATATGGTATCAATTAACCCTTTGTATTCTGATGGATTTTCCCATACATATTGATATGATAAGTATGGGCCTGCCAATTTTGTCCTTTAAGGGGTCATAGGTAGAGTTTTCTAAATTATGATAAATCTCTTTCCCTGAAGGTTGTTTTAATCATAGCAAACAGTGCAGACCCTGATGAAATGCAGCATTATGCTGCATTTCATCTGGGTCTTCACTGTTTTCAAAAGAACCCATTCAAAATTGGGTATTCAGTATACAAAAGGGTTAATATCTGTTTTTTTTTTTTTAAATTTAATTGGACTGATAAAGAAAGGTATGTTTTAGTCTGGCTATAATGGAATGAAAACCTTAGGGGTGACTATTGCGATATTGACATTGCAGGAAGTACCATTGCGATACTATTACTATTGTAGACTACATTGCAATACTGATGTGATACTTTTGTATGAAACATTCGCTTGTTTGAAGGAGACAATTGAGAATATGGTAGGATTTTTTTGCATGTACGGGTACCAATTTTTGTATGGAGCTAAGAAAAAAATTTCAGAATATTGTCAAAGTCCACTTATTTTGCTGAAATGCATGAGAGGCAACAACATATACATCCTATTGCCATTTAACTTACTTTTTGTGTCTTACCAAACAATTTTAAAGTGAAAATCCCTTTGTTAAAAAACTATTGAAACTATTGTGATAGTGAAAAGACTATTGCCGATACTATTGGCATTGCCCCTTTCCTATAGATGCAGTAACATTGCCTAGGTTACTATTGCGATATATCGATAGTCTGATGTATTGTTACATCCCTAGAAAACTTTGGTCACAAATTTATGGCGTGAAAAATTTCAAAGTGTCTACCAATCAAATTTTGAAACTGAAATCTATGGGCATCAATTAAATACAGCACATAATGTCACCAAGAATAGCATTTAAAACAAGCCATTTTTCTTTCTGTTCATTTATTTTCGGTAATCTATTTCATGATTGGAGTTGGAATTGAAAACACCTTTCAACTGATGGTCTCCAACCAGGATTGAACTGACATGTCCCTTGAGTAGGGTCCCTTAGAAACATGTTTCTTTTTGTTCCAATATGCTTGATCCTGTTTTAGATTTTAACACAGTGGCTGTTGGTCACAAGGATTACCATTATCATGAAAACTATGCATATTATACAGTTATTCCATGCCTGTTTGTAGTATAGTCAAAACTATTACCCCGGGGTGGCTTGGATGACCTGATGCACTATTGCACGAGGCCGTAGGCCGAGTGCAATAGTGCATCAAGTTGTCCAAGGTACCGAGGGGTAATAGTTTTGACTATACTACAAACAGGCATGAAATAACTGTTTTATTACCCAACCCATTTGATGAAATACTTAGCAGCGTTTCTTGCATGAAGTTGCTGTAGACGATGGGGTTTTGTTGCAAAACAGAAAATTTCACCAAGTTCTGAAAATGTTCCGCTCATTCTTACTAAGAAAACGAGAACCCACACTTTATGTTTCTGACCATAAACAAAAGAGTTATTGCAGTTTTAAGTTGCCAAACCATGCCTTATTTTCACCTTTGTTGCATAACATCTTTCATAAACAACCGGCACGTGCATCCTGGCGCATGTCAATAAGCACCTGCGTGTTTTTAACAGGGAAGCGGGTAACCAGGCCATGGTATAGTGCCAGTAAATAGTCAAATTTATTGACCGGTGGAATAGTTCAATGACTCATGACATAGCAAAAAATAGACAATTACTCCGTATATAGACGGTTGGGTAATAATACAGCATATTCTATGACGCTATAGCATTAATTACGACACATAAGTGAATTGGGTGCCTTGTGGAGTTGGTGGGTGGGGTACACATGGGTGAAAGTTCAAATTTTCCAAAATCCTGAACTTAAGACATTCAGAGTTTAAACCTTGCAGGATGCCTACAAAAGGGAATCATTTCAAGTTTAAATGATGAATTGAGAATTGAGAAACTTAAAATCAATCAGAGAAGCTATTATCATCTCCTTATTTCAGCATTTTGAGGCTGACTTTCTGAGGAAAGTCAGCCTCAAAATCCTGAATTCAGGATTGATCCTGAAAACTTTCACCCATGGGTACAGAAAACTCCAAAATATAGCCCAGGTAAAATGATAAAATGGTAGATGCTCTAGCTGCCAAGAAAATAGCATGGAACCAAATAATAGTGTGATATCTATAATTATTTCATTCCTCAATGTAGGGTAAAATAAAATGATACATACAACAGTGTCCAAGGCAACTGGTCTCCATTTGCTTTTACTTTTTCCTTTTACATCAAGCACTTTAGCTAGAGGGTTCTGTATAAGTAAAGAATATAACTTCAGCACCAGCCTATTTTAACCATTTATAGGGTTCCATAGGAATAAGCATTTTAGTTTCCCAGCTTTCCATGTAATAAACAACTGGACCCCCACCCCCTAGAAAAACTGGGGAACTCTGTAAAAGGACCCCTCTGTAAAATAATGAGGACTAAAACAAAAAATGTCCGTTTTTTTTTGCAGGCTAACAGGCTTAGACCTCCCTGGCAAAAATTTCTGGATTTGCCCATGTTCACGTGGGTAACTTCTTAAGCTTCCAACGTAATAGGGCCAGTTAAGCAAATTTTTTTGGCATAAAATTGCAATTATTTACTTATTCATCAGTTTAAACATGTGTTTTGGGTGCTCATAAGAACCACCTCATTAAGAGGGTTCTTTTGAGTACCCACAACATATGTTTTGGTTGAGAAATATATATTTTTTTTATTTCAGTTAGGCACTCTTATCTGGGGCCTGACTAAGGCAGAATGCTAAACTCACTATCTATAGTATGCACACAAAGGCCCTAGATAAGCCAGGTATCCATTTAAACTATTTTTTCATATTTTTCCATAACATTTATTTTGGGTACCTACTGGAAGCATCCTTACCTAGTGGGCATCTTCCAATATCATAGGCTCCACAGCTGTTTCTTACAGAATAAAGGACCATTCTGCTTTTTTTTTTATTTTATTGAAAACAACTTCTTATCTAGTTCCATCAGAGCAAGTATCAGGATATCAGTATCATATCAGGCCTTTAGTTAAGAGTGTGTAACAAATAATTATTTTCTCATTTCTCAACCAAAACATATCAGGGGACAAAAATTCTACTTGTCCCCTTGTAATAACAAGTGAAATCTAGAAAGGATGAGTAATTCTTCCCAAAGCACTCGTCCCACAGGAGAAGTGCTTTGGGAAGAATTACTCGAGGAAGTCATATTGAATATTACTCCCTTATGTTCTTTATTACACACATTTTTAAAGGACAAGTGCATGTGTTTGCAGGACGGGTGAAAATTGTGAGTCATCATGCAGGACAAGTGCAATATTGAAATAGTTTTGTCCCTTGCTTATGTTGTGAATGCTCAAAAGAACCGTCTCATTAAGAACCGTCTGGATGAGGAGGTTCTTTTGAGCACCCAAAACATATGTCAAAATGGATGGGTAAGGAAATATTTAGTTTGACGCGCAAAAATTGTGTTTCTTTTATATGATATACATCAACTTAAACAACAACTTGAGAAGTACAAAATTCCATGTACTTATATATATATCCCTGCATAACAATATGGGCAAGTGCGCAATATTTCGGTGCTTATCACATCAGAAAGTAGTGAAGGCTCAGGCCAGTATGCTCGCACTCATTAGAGCTTTTGCTCCTCTTATACATGAAGTGTGGATGTAGATGAAGGCTCAGACCATATTTTAGAGCTCTAGCTTTGCTGGATATGCATGGGTGAAAGTTCAAAATCTCAAAAATCCTGAACTTTAGAAATTCAAATTTTAAAACTTGCAGGATGCCTACAAAAAACAAATAATTTCAAGTTTAAATGATTGTGTTTTGGTAATTTGAAAACTAATCAAAGAAGCAATTACAATCTCCCTAATTCAGCATTTTGAGGCTGACTTTCTATGGAAAGTCAGCCTCAAAATCCTGAATTCAGGATAAATCCTGAAAACTTTCACCCATGGATATGTCAGTATGGGCATTTATTGGGGATATTTGCGCTTATGCTATAATTACCGAACTTTCATGTGCTGGTCAATAATTAGTTCATTTTCATATCAACTCTTGTTCTTGGAATGAAGAATAGTCAAGGTTCATACAGGCAAGTTTGTGTAAAATTCAAGGACTTTTTCAAGGACTTCTAAAAGACTTTTCTACTGTTTTCTACTGAAAACTTAGGAAAATACTGATTTACACATTAAAATTCTACTTCGGAAATACTAGACTGCATTAATAAAGATATGAGTTTTAGAAAATTATTAAAAAAAATGTGGTGCTTTTATTTGGTGCAGCATATGCTGCACCAAATAAACCCCCCACAATTTTATACTGAATTCGGTCTCCAAACACAGTGTTGAATCCTCCTGGATTCAAGGACATTTCAAGACATCTGAGTGTTTTTCAAGTACCTTTCAAGGCAAACTTAATTTCAAGGACTTTTCAAGAGAATCCTGTATATTCAAGTACTTTTCAAGCCTACCCTTATAGTAAATGTGGTAAAAGTAGAACTTACCTCAATACAATGCTCATACAACACATAACATGCCATATAGTCAAACAAACGGTTCCTGAAAAACAGCAATAAAAATCTTCTAGAACTATAATTAGGGTGCATTGCATTATTCTGCGCTTGATGGGCAATTTTGCATGTGTTTAAGTTGTCTGCTTTTTTTAAATATACTTTTTAAAAGTTTCTTTTAGGGTAATCATCAGTGTTAAACAAATTGGATCCAGATCAGTCCCAATATGTTGGGCCTGATCTCGGTCAAAGCTGTTTACAAAGGGAATCAGCAGACCACAAAAGTCATCACTATCAGTTGAAGTAGTCTATTGGGTATATAAGAAGATTATTATGTTGATCCAGATAAGCCTGTGCATCCATGCAATGCAATGCAGATCTGAGTATTCACTATAGAGAATAAATGTATGTTTGTTTCTTTTATATGATTTTTGAGGTTCCAGTAAACAATTTTTCAGTTATGTCGGGATGGGTCTTCCAGGGTTGAACCATTACTAAGCAAGGATAAATGTGTCTTGGTCAAGAACACAATGCAGTGATGTCGGTGAGGCTTGAACCTGCAACCACTCGGTCTCGAATTAAGCACTCTACCACTGCACTCCCGAGAATGTATGTTTCAACTATAGGCCTAAGGTAGTCAACATTTGCCCAGAATCTAGGATCAGGTTAACTCCTAACTCAAGGAGGGTGCTTTAAACTTTGAATAAATATTCTAATAATCTGGTCAAAATAAATTAAGACCTAGCTAAAATTTCCCCATAGACTTAATGCAAAAACTTTCATGTTTGTTTTATCATAACTTATTACTGAATAAAGAGTTTGCATAAAATTTTCAGCGAAGTAACAGCTAAACAGTTTTTAGGTTTCACTCATACTGATAAATTTTCTATAAATGTTCCATTTCGTTCCCTATCATTCCTACAGAAAACTTGGCAAAAATATGGGTACTCTTGGAAAATTAATGCCAATCTGTATTTGCAATTGAAACTTTGTGTAATTATACACAGGTTTAGAAATATTTTCTTAACCATCAATTTTAAAATTTATTTTGGGTGCTAAAAAGAACCGTCTCATTGAGACGGTTCTTTTGAGTACCCACAACATATGTTTTGGTTGAGAAATAAAAAAATTAAATTTTCGTTACGCACTCTTATCTAAAGTCCTGATTATACTTAAGATGCTGTTGTCTAACTTAAGTTGTGTTACAGTTTTCAATTGTTTTAGATATTTTCAAATAAATAACAAAATTTTGGAAATTTAACAAATGCCTATGATGGCAAAAAACTGACAAGGGACTTAACTTATTTTGACAAGATTAGATACTTGATTTACTGGGCATAATTTAACCATAATCTAACCATGGAAACTGGCCTGTGCATATGGAAATAAAGTTATAAACAACTCTGGTCAAGTGTTTCTGACCTGACCATGCTCGTACTAAGCGGTTAACCAGTACTTCCTGCACATACTTTCACTTGTAACTGACAATATCTCTTCTTGAATCCGCGGAAGGGAGGAGAATGGCCGTAGAAAGTATGGGGACCTGGCTGGGATCGAAATCCTGACCCCGGGATCTGCAGTCAGACACGTTACCGACTGTGCTATGCAGCCCGATAAATTATGGTTTGATCTTAACCCTTTAT
This sequence comes from Loripinus fragilis, assembly GCA_964019695.1. Classification (NCBI taxonomy): domain Eukaryota; kingdom Metazoa; phylum Mollusca; class Bivalvia; order Lucinida; family Lucinidae; genus Loripinus; species Loripinus fragilis. Next base: position 74,302,597 of record OZ026519.1, on the reverse strand, counting down.
ATACTAATGACTCCTAAATGCGTACTTTGGCAAACAGTGAAGACCCGGATGAAATGCCACATAATGCTGCATTTCATCAGTGTCTACACTGTTTGCTAAGGCAAAAACAATCTTAAGAGAAATATGTTTTTTCCTTAGAAATTATAACCTGTGACCCCTTGATATATACACTGGACCACCTCAAGTTATCATATCAAACCAGAAGGAAGAATCCATTGGTATAAAACGGTTCAAATCACATTTAGAAAACAGAGCATGAGATGTATTCTTTGACTTTTCGTTTACTGTAAAGGCAGCGCCTCATGAATGCGTAATTAGGACTGGTCAACCTTAGACGTAGGTAAAAGCTGAAAATGAGGTGTGGTTTTATTCAAAAGTAACTGTATCATCTTGCGCTGTTGCATCAGTATAGACGCAAAACACGTTATTTAGTCCTTAAAACGCCAGCAAAATAACTGCATCTGAAAATGTCTAGTTAACATAAGCATAGAGGCAAACATTGTGGACCCAGATCAGACTGCTCCTACAAGAGCAGTCTGATCTGGGTTGACACTGTTTGTCTATGAGGCTTCTAATATTTTAGTGAACAACAAAAACATACATTTTGTGATTATGCGCTTTAAGGGTTAAATAAATGTGAGTTCAGCGTGTATACGGTTAGGATTTTCATGAAATGCACGCAAGTTTACGCGGCCCAAGCAACTTATTCATTCTTCACCAAATTATAAATAGAAACTGATTTCCCTCTTTTAGCAGGTGAAATAGCCGAACCACGCCCAGTCATGAATATTAAAGTTGCCGCCTTTACAGTAAGCGAAAAGTCTAATAATATGTGCCTACCTTTTCCAGTTAAAATCTACAGAGCCTTCTTCCATTTTATGGACCACTGAAAATGATATTCAAAATCCTGTAAGTGCCAATGATTGACATGTTTTGCCATCTTTCTACATTATTTGTATAAATAAAAAACAAGCTTTAGATTGTCAAAGCAACAAAATTTGAAATTTTGACACTTTTTCCGCCTTACTTCTCAGTCAACAATTTTTCAGTCATGTTGCAATGTTTTCCTGTCTTGAGCCAGTACTAAGCAGAGGATATCAGTGGTCTAAATAAGGATATGGACCAATGGGTATCCCACCCCCTACTTTTTAATTTAATAATGAGTATTTTACTCCATATTTAAAATATCAAATTGCAGAAAATGCAAAGCCTTGTAAAAATACCCAATATTTGCTTAACATATTTTAAAGAAAAGTTGCTTGTATCAAATACATATTGCATTTTGGTAAAACTTTCAAGATTTATACAATTGGTGTATATTAATTAGTTGTTTTCTTACTAAGAATAAAAGATTTCACCACATAAATTGAATACCAGCACTGAAACCTCAAACTGCAAAGGGTATTTTCACCCTTCAATTTAATTTTCAATGCTGAATTCCAAAAATCAATGCTGAAATACCCCTTACCCCCTCTTATCTGCAGGGTTCCCACAGATATTCAAAAACAATAATTCCATGATTTTTCCATGATCAACAATGTAATTTCCATGACTTTTTAATGCACCACCTCCAACCTCCCCTTTTAGCGGCATCTTCACCAAGCTGAGCCTGAATGCGGAATGCAATAACAACAGCATGCTATGACCATGCATGCATTTTAGAATAATTAAAACTTGAAACCACCAGTAGCCAGAAAACTAGCTGTCGGACACACAAGTGTCTGACAGCTAGTTTTCTGGATACTGGTGTTTTCATCAAATTATTTCACAAAATTCCATGATTTTTCCATAATTATTCAGGTTTTTTCGAATTCCATGATTTTTCCATGCATGGAACTTTTTAGTGATTTCCAGGTTTTCCATGATTTCCAGAGCCTGTGGGAACCCTGTATCTGGAGCCCTGGGATATTAAAAGTGTCTTACATTGAGACATGTCATATTTCTCTAGCTCTCATAAGAACAGTACACAGGTATATATTTGGGCCAGCTTTTGAGATAATGGTTCTCGTTATATGACTGGAGAGAACAGGGTTCATACAAGCAAGTATGAGTAATATTCAAGGACTTTACAAGGACTTCTAAAAGCCTCGCCGACAGTTTTCAAGGTATAAAGTTAATGAAAAATACTGATTTAAGTGTTAAAATTCTACTTCAGAAATGCAAGACTGAGATAATGGAGACATTAGTACTGGAAAATCAGCATAAAATTGTTGTGCCTTTATTTGGTGCAGCATATGCTGCACCAAATAAAGGACACAACACTTTTACCCTGATATAGGTCTCTGTCAACAGTGCTAAGTCCTTCAGAAAATAGTAGAATTCAAGGACTTTTCAAGGCTTTTGACTTATATTCCAGTACTTTTCAAGGCAGATTTCATTTTCAAGGACTTTTCAAGAAAGTCCTCTAAATTCAAGTACTTTTCAAGCCTGTGCGTACCCTGGAGAATCCTGTTTCCTGATTGGCTCAATTTGTCTTTATAAATCTCTATGTCTACCTGAAAACCAGTCTAAACTGGCCTACAAGTTAATATTGCATGATAACTAGCTCAAACTAGCTTCCAGAAGTTAATATTTTGACACTTTTCTAATATCACTCTCTGGAGAGCTAAAAATAGCATGATGAGTATAAAACTAGTATGTGCTGCATGAAATTGACATGATTTTCTGTCTCAAATCCCTTTTAACAACTGTTTTGTTTTGTTTGATCATTTATCTTTGTTTGAATAAACAAAATGTAAAAAAAAAGTTAACCGATTAAATTTTAAATTCCACATTCAGAGAATTAATATACATTTCAAAATGGAAAATACTACATGAAAAATTTTACAAGCTTCGTTCCAAATTTCAGAATCCTAACTCAAGTAGTTGCTGAGAAATCTTTGACAGAATCGAGAAATCTGGCACAGAAATTTTCATTGGAGAGAAAGAAAAATGAACAAATAAAGGTACTGATACCAAAATGTGTCTGTTCTTTTGTTACACAGTACAACTAATCACTATCAAGCCCCGTACCAAATTTCAGAATCCTAACTCAAGTAGTTGCTGAGAAATCTTTGACAGAAAAAAATGTCAATATGTATTATATAAGAGTGAAAGAAGGAAAAAATGAAAAATTGAAAAAAGAAGGCAAAATGAGGATTAGCATCTTAATTCCGATTAACACAGTACACTTTGCCTTCCTGAAGGTGTACACAAAATTTTAAAACACTGGCTCCAATAGGAGCTGAGAAATCTGTGACAGAAATTTCCATTGGAGAGAAAGAAAAATGAACAAATAACGAGACTGATAAGCAATATGTGGCTGTTTTTTGTTACACAATACAACTCATCACTATCAAGCTTTGTAGCAAATTTCAGAATCCTAACCCAATTAGTTGCTGAGAAATCTTTGACGGAAAAAAAAGTTTACAGACAGACAAACCAACAGACAGACAAACATAATTACAGAAAAAGGCAAAAACTATATACCCCCTATATACTTCGTACCAGGGGTATAATAACAGTTGATAAAACTTGTGAGAAAGTCCTTAGGTTGAAGGTTGAACATGACTTCAACAACAAAAGTATAAAGTAGAAAATTTTCATTCTTAGTTGAAAAGTCATATAAGGTAAATGTAAGAAAAATGAACAAATAAAGAGACTGATAAGCAATATGTGGCTGTTTTTTTGTTACACAATACAACTCATCACTATCAGGCTTTGTAGCAAATTTCAGAATCCTAACCCAAGTAGTTGCTGAGAAATCTTTGACGGAAAAAAAAGTTTACAGACAGACAAACCAACAGACAGACAAACATAATCACAGAAAAGGCAAAAACTATATACCCCCTATATACTTCGTACCGGGGGTATAATAACAGTTGATAAAACTTGTGAGAAAGTCCTTAGGTTGAAGGTTGAACATGACTTCAACAACAAAAGTATAAAGTAGAAAATTTTCATTCTTAGTTGAAAAGTTCTAAAATTACGAACACTAAAAAATAATTATTTTTCCCACTGTTCGTAATTTTAGAAATTACGTTTCGGTAAAAGTGCTAGTGTTCGTAATTTTAGAATGTGGTCTTTATCATGAACAAAATCGGTATATATGCATGTAAAAATGTGGTAGAAACGTGTTGAAAACACGGCGATATGATTCTGCGCTATCTACGGTACTCATTTTTCTTGCGGACTGAGACAGTAAAATGTCCAGCCCGTGCGGTAATTGCCAAGTCGGAAGCCAGGCACGTGCATGTTATGTCACTCAATTTACTAACAAGTCGTAAAAGTCCACTTGTTTAACCTCGGACTACCGATGAATCGCTACACTTTTGTTCTTCCTTCAGAAAACCAAAATGCTTTCGCTTGCTCTCCATCTGTGCAAATGCCGTTTATAATGTAATACAGTCACTCAAGGACATCTCGTTGATCAGTTTTTTTTAGCTAAGATATACATGAAACTTTGTAGTACGTAGACGAGTTCTCAGAGTTAAAAACTGACGAAATTTAAAAAGAACACACATCTCTCTCTCTCTCCTTGTCGATCTGTCGATGTACTCTGATTTTCCCGAAAGGATGTGCATATACCAGTTTCTCTCTCTTTCTCTCTCTATTTAAATTTGCAAAAACAGTTTGGATCCAGATCAGACCCGATGGAATTCAGGAAAGAATGTTTCTTCAATTTAATAATTTGTGCCTGATGCGATAGAAAGTACGCAAAGTGTCGTACAAAAGCCGATGCGCACGATAAAATGCTTTTTCAGTATATCTCAATAAGTGTATACATTGTCCGGTCCCATGCGCGGATCCAGAGGGGGGACAGGAGGTCCGGACCCCCCCCCCCCCCCCTGGAAAATCACAAAAATATGGATTTTCTTAGCAATACTGAACCGGATCCCCTGAAATTCTCAAAACTACCAAGCCACCATTCAACGTTGGGCCATCATCGGCACGCCAGCGAAACGCCATTTAAAGGCGCTTCGCTGGCCGGCCGATGATGGCCCACTTTTAGTGATATTTGGATTCTCTCTCCCTTAAAAAAGAAGGGAAAAAAACGTTGTCAGAGTTCGGATCCAGATCAGATCCGAATGGAATTCAGGAAATAATGTTTCATCAATTTAAACATTTGGGCATGCGATAGAAAGCATGCAAAGCATCAATACTGTCGAATATCCGACTTTGTCGTGCAAAAGCCGATGCGCACGAGAGGCATCTCCAAGTATCATTTTCAGCACCGATACATGAAATTTTTCGAGATTACAAGAGATTCGTATGCAAGCACTAGTCTCTCTCTCTCTCTACCACCTGCTTTCAAAGTTTGCAAATAGTTTAGATGCAGAAGATCTCCGACGTCTTGCCAAACCAAATCAGGGGCAGAATTTATCATGTAAGCGAACGTCTGACTTTGCGTCCAATGCCTCGAAATAATATAATTGAGCCGTGACATGAGATTTCCAACAATGAGGTGTGTGGGATCAGCAAAGCCTCAGGTCAGCCTGTGCATATGCACAGTCTGATCAGAGCCTTTGCTCGTCGCGTGAATGTTAAGCTACTGACTGAACATCATTTGGAGTTTGTAGGCTTAAAAGCAGACTGCACAGGCTCGTCTGAGTCTACACTCGTCAAAATGCCATATTGTTGGAAATCACATGTCGCAGCTCAATTTATGAGCAGATGCGTACGATACGCTGGGTACATTCATATCTCAAAGAAAAGGAAAAATTCAGACAATTTCCACAAATCTAGTTTTTCATGCATGCAGTGCGCCGTTTCATGCTCGAGTTCATTGAAATGGTTTTTTGTTTTCATGCAAACCCATGAAAAGGAGACACATCTAGGCAATTATGTTTTGTGTGCTAAGTCCGCTTTCGTGCGCCAAAGCCGCCGCGTGCTACCCGAGTCTTAAAACAACAACAACACGTGGTCTGATAGTCGGCATCTTTGATCTCAAACATGTCCGTGAACCATTACCCTGTCCCTTTGTCTGCGGCTGATACTAATAGCAGTGCCGGATGCAGGATGGGGTCTGGGAGGCACTCCCCCCCAAGAGGCTGTGACAAACTAAAGTAGCAGAAAGTTTGGGCCCAGATCTGGCCCGACAAAATGTTTAATGTTTTGTTCTAGAAACAGGTGCTGATGAGACTGTGCGGTGCTCAGGCTGATCTTCGCATGTAACTAAGTCTACAGACGTTACTGTTTTTAAATCACAGCCACTTAGTGGGGCTATATTACCCAAAATTAAGGCATGCACCTTCATCTACATTCCTTCTATGTGTATGTGGGCAGTTAAGGGGCTGGCGGTTTTCCCCGGACGCGCAGGCTCGTCTGAGCTTTGCGACAGGTACCATAATCTCATGAACTGGCTTATTTCATGAAATTAAATATATGAAAATATTAAATTCATCAAGATGCAGAATCGTGCTACAATCAATTGATTTCTTGGTACATGTATGTGCGTCTGTGCGTACATTATACCGGTAATGAACTCGTAGGACCTTCCATGTGCAGTTTCGTGAGGACAAACAGACACGCCGCGATCGGCTAAATAGTTTGTTAAAATGTTCCATTTTGAGGAATTTGATGTTTTTGATTGATAGGAATAGCCATTATTACATATACTTAGAAAACCGCCGACAAGTAGTTTAAAGACAACGTACGTAGATGTATAGAATTTTTATTTGGCTAGAGTCTTCATCCACTTTAAACTTTGTTAGTGAGCGAGACCCTGACGAGATGGTGCAAACACACATGCTCTCCTGAGCCTTCGCTGATCACATCTGTCATAAGTACCAGCAGGGTCTTTACCAGCTCATATGGTGATTTCATGCTTGGGTCCGAGCTGTGCTCAAGAAAATAGCACACGCATAGAATGATAGAAGTGCCCTCCGTTTCGCACGCGGCTTGGGCATATTGCCGAACTGGGAAATCCTTTAAAATGCTTAAAAGGGAGGGGAGGGTAGGGGGTGTCAGTCGGATCACCTGAGAATCACACATAATTTAATGTACAGTGAATAAAAATGAGATGATGACCACGTGCGAGTTCTTGCAGGCAAAATATACAGTGGCTTTACTTTCCGCATTGGATGTCTCTGTGAGAAAAAAAACCATGCGACTTGCACGATTTTCTCTGCATTTTGCACGAAACCGAATGACCCCTTGTGTTGCAAATCACTATACTTCAACTTATTTCATTCTCTCTCTCCTAAGTGATCGTCTCTCTCTCTCTCTCTCTCTCCATCTCTCTCTCTCTCTTCGGGGCTGGTATTTAAGAGAAAAAAAACGAGTATGTGTCACCCAGCACACTATTGCTTCCGCGTGTGTCAACATGCATAATTCACGTATAATTAGCTGAATCCCCGGGCTGAATCGTGGCCTGGTGGTCAATGTTTGGTCAGTAATAAATAATGATCTCAGCCATTTGGGTGAATAGGGTTAGTCAAAGCAGTTTCGGAATCGCTGCAGGAACTTGTCAGTGCATCAAGTTCGTCAATGCTGGTGACCTTGAATAATGCATAACGTCGCGAGCTTGCATGCGAAATAGAACGTCACGTGCCAGATTACCCATCTAAGTAGAATGAAACCTTCCAAATGTCGCTACCGCTCACGTGCTGTATGGTAGAAGTATACCGAACACAGATGGGACAAACAGATAAACGGACATCGATTTTCCACTGAAAATAACGTGTGTTCGTAATTTTAGAAATTCACTTTTCTGAAAAAGGGCAGTGTTCGATTTTTTAGGATGTTTTAAAAAATATTTTCGGCGATAATTTTAGGTGTTCGTAATTTTAGAGTGTTCGAAATTTTAGAACATTTACCGTAACAAAACAGTTATTGACTTCAATTTCGGTAGACATGAGGATTTATCTACCCTTACAAGTGATATTCACCTAAGCCTAGTGGACCTGGTGAATTATCACTTTTTCGGGTAGATAAATCATCATGTCTACCTCATTGAAGTCAATAACTGTATATTATTGCACAAGGGTAAAGTAGATGTTTAGCCACAGGTTTAGATAAACAAAAATTATCAGTGTAAAATTGTAATTTTTTTCTTACCCATAATTTCTAGCATATGTGTTTGGTGCTCAAAAGAACTGAATCAATGAGACGGTCCTTTTGAGTACCCATAACATATGTTTTGGTTGAGAAATAAGAAAAAAAATTTCTGTTACACGCTCTTAACTAAAGGCCTGTTTAGCTCTTTGCATGCTGGGCAATTTTGCATGCCTTTCTTATCTTTGTAGATATTTCTTCAAAATCAATATTTTCAAAAAATTCTTTCAGGAATACTATCAGAGTGTCAAACAGTTTGGATCCAGATCAGGGCCGACATTATGTCGGGCCTGATCTGGGTCCATATTGGTTGCAAAGGTTAACAGCAGATGACTACTAACATTCAAAGATATAATATAACATATACCATAATAGTCATCATGGGTGCTACTTAGCTGTGAAAATTGTTTCTAATATCCTGAAGAAGGCCCAAGGCCGAAAATTTGAGAAAGAGTGAATACAATTCATTGACTTTATTGTTATAATTCCCTCTCGAATTATTATATTGAATTATTTATATAATACTTTCCTTGTGTAGTTTGGTGATAAGCTTATACAGGGGATTATTTGATCCAAAATTTTACAATAATATTAAGATTGAAGAAGTCATCTGGCACCCCTACCCCTAAACTCATTCAATTTAGTTTTCAGTACGCATGTTCTAAAATCAATGCTGAAATATCCTATACCCTCTCTTATCAGCTGCTTTGCTGTTCTCCTTTCAGATTGAACAAGTTTTATTAGCTAATTCATTTAACATTAGCAAACATTATATCAACAAATTAGCAAAGTTACAATGGGATGAAAGCATCATGCCTATATGCTCATGAGTGAAAGTTCAAAATGTACAAAATTTTTAGAAATTCAAATCTTAAAACTTGTAATTTCAAGTCAACTTGAATGATTTTGTCTTTAAATAAACTGCCAACTGGGAACACTACTTTAATCTGCTTAATTCAGGATTTTGAGGCTGACCTTCTATAAATTGAAAGTCGGCCTCAAACTCTTAAATTAAGGAATAACCCGGAAAACTTTCACCCATGTACATGTATGTTTAAAATAGAATTTCTTTTCCAAATATCTGTTAAATACTATACAAGATAATGACAAAACATAGTTGTTGAACAAATATGGGCCTCAAGGCAAGAAAAACTGTTTTCGGGGTTTGTGAAAAACAAAGGTGCATGCCAGTCTGCCCATCCCCGCATGCTAATCAGTACCTTTGTTATTCTTTTAATGGAAAGTACCATATCCAAACTTGCTACATGTGAAATTTGATGCGTCGAGGCACATATTTATTTGGTACCCAAGCCAACCAGTTCATTGACAGAAGTTTGTATCAACAATGAGAATGAAAAAGAACAAAACACAGTCCACTTTTCAACAAAAGCTAACAAACCTTTGAGTTTCCAGAAAGGTTCTGGTATGAAAGCTTGCACTTGTTTGTATCTCTCAACGACAAAGCCCAGTGTTGGGAACTGACAGCTACCATAGCTGATGAGCTGGTCCGCCAGTACTCCAGGAAATATCTTCTGTAGTCTTTTAGTCTGGAACCTAGTGAAGGCTGCCCCTGAAATTATTCAGCCTAATTACAGGTCTCTAGTGCATAAAATAAAAAAAATCCATCTTTATCCACCAAAATATATGATGCAGGTACTCAAAAGATCCATCTTATTAACAGGACTTTAGTTGAGAGTGTGTAACAGAAAATAATTTTCTTATTTCTTGTTCAAAACAATATGTTGTGGGTACTCAAAAGAACTGTCTCAATGAGACGGTTCTCTTGAGCACCCAAAACATATGCTAAATATTATAGGTAAGAAAATATTTACAATTTTAAGCTGAAAATTTTTGTTTATCTAAACCTGTGTATTCAATTTTTGCCCCCTGGGGACTTTTTCTCAATGAGACGGTTCTTTTGAGCACCCAAAACATATGCTGAATATTATAGGTCAGAAAATATTTACAATTTTACGCTGAAAATTTTTGTTTATCTAAACCTGTGTATTCACGTTTTGCCCACTGGGGAATTTTTCATGCTTTATTGGCATCTGCAGATTTTTTTTAAAAATCATGTTTTTTGAAAAATTATTTCAGGAATAACACCTGAATGTCAAACAGATTGGATCCAGATCAGGCCCGACATTTTGGGAATGTCGGGAATGTTGGGCCTGATCTGCGTACAATCAGTTTGCAAAGGTAATGAGCAGACAAGATTAAGAGCCAATGAGTTAAGAGGTTTTCTTGAGCACACAAAACAAATGTTCAAATTGCTGAATATGAAAATATTATTAATTCTTATCATATGACTTCGCGTCTCGGATTGATATTACCCCATGCAATAAAATTGATAAACCACTAGTGGTTTACAGATTTTCGGGAAAAGTTCAAAATAACCATTTTAACGTCACACATATAGCAAAATACTTACGTTTTTTACGCCAAAAATATGACTTCAAAATAATTTTAATGTCATATGATAAATAGAATCTAACATTCGTGCTCCTGTATTATTGAATTTATTAAACTTGTTGCGAAAGAGTTACAAATGCTCGACAAGCCTCGCATTTATCTCTTTTCCTCAACTCATTTAATTAATTCAATAAAACATGAGCACTCATGTAAGATCCTCTATTTATCTCAAAAAATGTGTTTATCTAGATTGATGTAATAAGTTCACTGTGCACAGAACTTTTTCTATGAATCTTTTGTAAATGTGTAGATCCAGATCAGCTGACTTCTTAACATTATGTACCAATGTGTCCTTTATCTGCAGAGTTTACATATGAAGATGATTTGTTTGTTTGTTTGTTTTGTTGCTTTACGTCCCAAGTCAACAGCTATGGTCATGGCGGGACGGTCAATTCACCAAACCACACATTTTCCTGGGCAGGCTTGAACAAGCGGTTAACCAGTAACACTACTGCACATAAAACCCATTAAATTCCGTTAAAAGTCCATAAAAATGCCATTAATAATCTAATTCCTGTTAAAATCATCCATTACTTTTCGTTTCTTAAAATTAATGGTTTTGTGTGTTCGGTCATTAATATTCATTATAATGGCCATTAATTCAGCGGTAACGGCCATTAAAGAGCAAGTAAAATCATTAATTTTTGATTAATTTACACCTTCTGTATTATTAATGACCATTAAAAGAAATAATGGTCCATTAATAATGGTCCATTAAATTTTGTTTTGTGATGTTTTAATGCCCATGAATTTGCATTCTGTAATGGCCATTACAAAAAGTAATGACCATTAAAACCTTTCGTGTCTATTGATGGCATTAAAAAGTAGTAAATTTGCATGTTTGATATATTAATGGCCATTAAATATATAAATATGCAATTCATTAGCATTAGAAAGCAGTGAAATATCGGGAACCAATATTTATACGAAACAATGTGCCATTATTTAAGTGGTAATGGCCATTAATTTAATTCAAGAGCAAGTATGATCATTAAAATACCATTAATTTTTACCCTTGGTATGAAATGATGACCATTCAAATTTAATAGGCCATTATTTTCTGTTTTATGGTGATTTAATGCCCATGAATTTGCAGTAATGATGGCCATTACAAAAACTAATTGCCATGAAAACCCCATTACATGTCTAATAATGGCCATGAAAGATGTGTTCATGAATTTTAAATAACTGAAGTTGGGAGATCAATATTTTCATGGCCATTAATTTTTGGGACTGAACATCTTAACCCATTAATTTTTTAATAATGGCCATCAATAAAAAGATCATCAGAGTATTTGATATTGTCCATTATTTGTACACTCATGTAAAGGTTAGTTTTTAACATTATCATTTTACAGCCTTCAAAACTTGCTGCACATTGCATCCATAGGTATGTTTGTGTAATGAAGAGCACCACCATTCAGTGCTTGTAAATTATAATCGCCACATTTCTTGTTTCATGAAGAAATTGCCTGTGTGATTAAACTGAAATTTCAGGAAGACAAAGAAAATTACCTCGAGAAATGCTGTAGGAAAATGAGTTTTAAAGGCAAACTCTATCAATTTCATCGAAAATCATAACATATCCTGGAGAAATGCTGGAGAAATTTCTCCAGCATTTATCCAGGAAATTTTAAAGCTTATCAAGGAGATTGTGGGCCTTTGTTACCTTTTCAGACACAAACCAATCTGCTCTCCTACCAAGCATAGCTAGAGCCTGAAAACAGGATTTAGCAACTGCAAGAATACATAGGATATAGGAAAATATGCATTTGGGAGCCATGACCATGCTTTATTGAAATAATGAAATCCGTGATACAGTGAGGGGAGTTTTAATGAGGTACACTGGTAATCAATTGGTAATCAATTTTAAACTTGTAGCACAAACATGTATTCTATGGATCTTGCATTTGTAGAAATTTTGTGCATAATTTAACATTCCAAACAGTTCTATAATTCTAAGTTATGTATGCTACCAAACCCTGCTTGTCCATCAACAACATGTGTATTACTGCTTCTGAGTACAAGCACAATCACCATGGAAGCGGGAACCCGCGAGGTGCGAGTAGTATGGCGATTGAAATTTTCAGTCAGGCGTCTCATAAATTTAAACACTACTTGGTTAGCAGGCTTCGACCACCATGCCTATAAGTCTGAACAAAGAAGAGAAGTAATAAAAAGAGTTAGTGTATTTTTGAAGAAAATACAAAATCCAAAGCCATTAATTTAGCCTAAATGAGTTTTGAGCAGGATTTAATGGCCATTAAAGTTGCATCTAATGGATCTAATCTAATTTCATGCCAATTATTTATCCAAACTATTTATTAATGGCCATTAGTTTTGAATTAATATGGTTTTCTTTATATGTGACTGTGTCCTAAGAAGAATTCAACTTGGCCAATAACATTTACACTCAAAATTCATTTCCATGTAAAAGAATGCAACATTTCTCAATAGAATCAGAAAGAAAAAAAGACTTTATTCTAAACGCTCTTGATGAGGCTTCATTAAGACTGTAACTCTCTGACTGTTGGTGTGCCTAATGTGTAAAGCCATTTGATCATGTCTTAGACTTTACTTATTGGATATATGCTGTATCATTATCATCCCCTTTAGCAAATTTCATAACGTTTCAAACTATGTTTTTATGTCACAAAACCGAATATCCAGATGAATTAAGTTTTCAAAAAAAACAATATACCAACAGGTAAATGCTATATGTAACAATGGGATAGAATTTGACAATTATAATGAGAGGTACACAATTTAATGTTTAAAGATGTCTCTAAAATCGTGAAAATACCATACTTTATTTTTACAATTATCTTAATAAAAAAATTTGTTTTACTTTCTGACTGAGAAAAATGATCAAAACATGCAATAATTCTAATAAACACATTTAATGGCCATTAAAATCACTTAAACAAGAGTTGCAAATTAGATTAGCTCCCCTTGAAAAATCTTATTTTTTCACAAAAGATTAATATGATATACAAAAATGATTTAAGACTTATATTTTTTCTGAAATATTATATTTATTAATTTATCAGAATTTCTGATCTCTATTATTAACATACAGCAAGGTTGTGCCCTAAATTAATCAAAATGTATATGTGTTGCATTCACCAATGGTAATTATATTTTCATCAATATATAGAAGGATTCAGAAATAAAAAGGTAACATTAACTTGTTAATTGGCCTGTTTATCTCTTAAGATGACAGGGGACTTAAACCAAAGTCCAGCAAGATTCTTGCTTGTCTTTCCTGCTTCTAAATGAGAAACAGGAAGCAGCGCAAGAAATAGAATCTTGAAAACATTGCAGTGGGCATAAGAGAAAATTAATGACCATTAACATATTTTTATTAGAAATTTGTCATGCTTATCTAATGGCCATTAAATTATGACTTTAATGCCCATTAATATGCTGTTGATTTAAAAGAATGATGCCCATTATTTTCTATCCAATATACTAATGGGTAATTAATGCCCATAAATTTGTAGTTACATTTTCTGTTATAATGGCCATTAAAAATAAAAAGCCATTAATAATGGTTCTAATAATGGCCAAAATTTTCATGGCCATGAAAAATAGACCATATTAATGGGCATTAAAATTAACCAGCAACAATTTTAATCGGAGGTTTTAATGGCCATTAATTTTCACACACTAAAAATAATGCTTAAATGATGCTCATTATTTTTTTCAATTAATGGTTTGAGTTAATGGTATTTTGACAGATTTTCAGTTTTGAAAGTGCATTTTACCATTAAAATTGACCATTAATAGGACCATTTTTAATGGGAAATTTTAATGGGGGCCATTAATGGGATTTTAATGGGAGTTTATGCAGTAGTGTAATTTGTGCACATACTTTCGCTTGTAACTAACAACAACCCTTCTTGAATGAATCAGCGGAAGGGAGGAGAATGACCGTAGAAATTATTTCATGATCAATCTCCAGGAAAGTATTGGACTTACCGACTGCGCTACATGGCCCGGTAATATAATTATGAAGGTGATAAAATTTTGATACGTAAAAAGAAATCAATAGTTGATATAAAATATCCTCAGGGCTCTGGATAATACTAATTTCAATACTTTAGCTAGTCTCTGGGGCTAAGCAAAACTGTTGAGATATATTTTCTTATGACAAAGCCTTAATCCTACCTATTCTGAGATCTAGTTCCATCCTCACATCTACTGCATCATTTGTTCCCTTATCTGGAGCTATCAGTCCCCTACAGGCCCTGTCTATTGCCCTGCAAAAGTATGTATCACCTCCTAGTTTAGATAAGAAATTCTTTTTTATTTACAATATTGTGGGTACTTAAAGGAACTGTCTCAATGAGGCAGTTCTTTTGAGCATCCAAAGCAAATATTTTTCATCAACAAATATTTGTGCTGAAAATTCCAAAATGCCAAATGTTGAAAGGCATTTTAGGAGGCAATGGTTTTCTTGGCAGAACACTGCAAGAACTTGCTCGATGAATGTCAATTAGGACTTTTCCAGGACCAGGGCTTCAGATGTTTTTCAAGATTGGCGTGCCGAATTGACCCATGGAGCAAAAAAGGGTGGGTCATTTTCTAAAATGTAGGGCCCAAGCATATCAAACTATACACAGTTGACATTTGGGTAGTATACTTTACCTACACACTGACGCAGACACTTGTATGCATTTATGTATATTGACTGCTGATTAGACAGTAAAACCTGTCTTAAGCAGCAAACCTGTCTTAAGCAGCAACTCAAAAAAGAAGACCAATTATCACTTAATGCAGGTCAAAAGTATTGCAGAATGCTCCAAGGGGAGCATTCTGCAATCCTTTTGACCTTCATTAAGCTACCATTTGTTATGTCTTTTTTGAGTGGCTGCTTAAGACATGTTTTACTGTATTGACTACTTACATGTACTTTCTGTTTTGTGGAGTTCATAGACTCGTTGTAAGTTGAATATATATTTTATTAAAGTAAGGTTTTTTCACAACTAAAAAGAATGGGTCCATTGGGCCCACTGCCTTGGAAAATGATGGGCCATATTTTGAAATCATGGGACAATGACCCGGGCCCACCATAAATCTGAAGGCCTGCAGGATCAATAAGGGACACTGCTGCAGCTTTCAAGAACTTGCTCTGACTGTCATTTGTTGAGTGGTCATACACATAAGGCTATGTAGAATTCAAGGACTTTTCCAGCACCAATGAGGCAGACCTTAAAAAATGTTGGTTTGCTGTGCTCCTACCTACCCATCCAAAACAGGCCCTACCCAAAAAATGTTATTGCCTTTCTGAAATAGATGTTTTTTTTAAAGTTTTTCTCTAATTCTGTTAACAAACCATTCATTAAAATCATTAAAAGCTGTATTTTATTTGAAGAAAGGTTACAGAGACTGTAATTATATGCATTCTTACCTTATATACAGCATTTGTAGACCTCTAAAAGTGATAGTAAGAAGAGGTCATAAAATTATGCAGAATTTCTAAAAAACCTACCTACCCAAACTGAAATTGATGGGTAGGAGCACGGCAAACAAATATATTTTTAAGGATGGCCTGAACAGGGTTCCCACAGAAATTCAAAAACACAATTCCATGATTTTTCCATGATCAACAATGTAATTTCCATGACTATTTAATGCACAGCCTTCAACCAACCCTTTTAGCAGCATCTTCACCATGCAGAGCATAAATGTGGAATGCAGCAACAGTTATATATCTAAATAAGCATGCTTGTAGACCATATGCATGTATTTTGAAATAATTAAAACTTCAAACCACAAGTAGCCAGAAAAACGACTGTCAGACAAGCAAATTTTGCGTGTCTGACAGCTAGTTTTCTGGCTACTGGTGGTTTCGTCAAATTATTTCACAAAATTCCATGATTTTTCCATGATTATTCAGGCTTTTTTAAATTCCACGATTTTTCCATGCATGGAACTTTTTTTCTTGATTTTCCAGGTTTTCCATGATTTCCAGAGCTTGTGGGAGCTCTGCCTGAAGGACACTGCTGTAGTTTTGAAGAACTTGCAGTTTTCAAGAACTTGCTCTGACTCATTTATTGAGGTCTTATAGGCAAGGCTATGCAGAATTCAAAGGCTTTTAAGGACCATTGAAAGACCCTGCTGCAGTTTTCAAGAACTTGCTCTGACTATTATTTTGATATCAAAGGGTGCCTTTGGTGGTACAGGTAAGGTTATTCAGAATTCAAGGCCTTTTCAAAGATTAATGAGGGTACTGGCTGTCATTTAATGAAGGGTCAGACAGGTATGGCCAAGCAGAATTCAAGGACCTATGACTATAGAGGACCTATGATGGATAGTTCAAATAATTCAGAAACTTGTTTACTTTCTAAGATGACATAAACATACAATGTTTGTTTTGTTTGTTTGATTTGATTCTTTACGTCCCATCAACAATCTTTCAGCTATAAAGGGATGGGTCTTCCTGGGTTGAACCAGTACTAAGCTAAGATTAATGTTCTTGCTCAAGGACACAACGCAGTGAAGCTGGTGTGGTTCAAACCTGCAGCCCCTCGGTCTCGAGTCAAGCACTCTATCACTGAGCCACTGCGCTCACAAATATACAATGTATAAAGTATCAGTGGTGCGCTCCCAAACATACAATGTATAAAGTGTCAGTGGTGGACTGAAAAATCATTTCAACTAATCACTGAGTTATGCCACTTGATTTCAAATACATCCCATGTACACATGTTGTCCAGTGTGAGACAACTCAGTGAGATTTATAAGAATTTCTGTGTTCATGTAGAATCTCTGATGTGCTAATACTGTGCACAAGAATGCTTTTTCTAAATCCAGTTTAAACATAGCTATTACTTTACTTTTCGCTTACTGTAAAGGTGGCAACTTTAATATTCATACCTGGGCGTGGTTCGGCTATTTCATCTGCTAAAGAAGGGAAATTAGGTTTTATTTATAATTTGGTAAAGAGTTAATCAGCTTTTTAGGCCGCGCAAACGTGTGTGCATTTCATGAAAATCCTTAACGTATACACACTGAACTCACATTTCTTAACCTTTACAGCGCATAATTACAAAATGTATGTTTTTGTCGTCCACTAAAATATTTGAAGCCTCACAGACAAACAGTGTGGACCCAGATCAGACTGCTCCTGTAGGAGCAGTCTGATCTGTGTCCACAATGTTTGCCTCTATGCTTATGTTAAATAGACATTTCAGATGCAGTTATTTTGCTGGCGTTTTAAGGACTTAATAACGTGTTTTGCGTTTATACTGAGGTAACAGCGCAAGATGATACAGTTACTTATGAATAATTCAGCTTTAACCTATGTCTAAGGTTGACCAGTCCTAATTACGCATTCATGAGGTGCTGCCTTTACAGTAACCAGAAAGTCAAGTACAGTCAACCCTCTTTATAACAACACTGTTTGTTCCAAGCTCTCTTTGACGTTAAAGTGAATTTGCTATTATAAAGAAATTCTGACCAGTACCAGATTTCCACATCACAATCATTTGGTAAAAGAAAATATTATACAATGAATTAAAATGCTATTATTCCAAATGTATACATCAGTTCAATTTCATATTGCATCAAAATGCACAAAGCTTTCCTCTTATCAAGTGAGACAGAAACCTGTTCATGCAAAAGACCTTGTCCTGATCACAAAATTGTCCGACACATGGCAAAAATTCTGTTATAATGAATTTAATTTCAATAGAAATTGTATATCTGCTCCCAGAAGTTACTGTCGGTGTCTTCAGTGACCTATAGAAGAGTGACTAGAAACTCCAAGGAAATACCATACTCAACTCAAATTGCTCTGTCGTGCGTCTTACACAGGTAAATGAGGGGGAATCGATATCATTTACTACACGATTTGCCTTTATCACGGTTTTGCAATGCACAGCGTAATTTCTCTATTGTTAACCAAAACTTTTAACACCTTTACAAACACAGAAATAGTATAATTACGATGAATTATGAATCATAAGGCATCTAAGTTTATGAAAACTGTTAAATAAAGACACAGACATAGCCGTGTTTTAAGCTTTATTCGTCGCAGTGAAACAGGTATTTTCGAAGCCATTTTTGACGAATTCCGCAAAATTCACAAAATCAGCCAATGTTTACACGATCATAACTCCAAAGGATTAGTCGTAACATTGCAGAAACATATCATTTATAAATATTTCATATATCTTTTTTCGATTGCTGTAAACAAAAAGTAGCAATGAGCGATATCTATTTGGAAGTACACTCTTTAATGTACCTATAAATGCAGCGGTTTCTCAAGCTGCGTCGCCATTTTGTGTGTATACGATGAAAGGCGCGCCAGGTGTAAGTCACGTGATATCAGCCCCGACATACCTATGTGGCTGAAAAATGGAGTGTCTAGTCACTCTTATATAGGTCACTGGTGTCTTTAAGTGAATATTCTGTTATAAAGAGGGAATTTCAATGGAAACAGATCCGTTCCCAGCAAATTTATGTCAGATATTAAATATTCTGTTATAATGAGTGATGTTATAAAGAGTTTTGACTGTAATACCCACTAGAGATAAAACATTTTCTTCAACTTACTGTGGAGTAATCTCTGAGAATTTTGCTCTGTATACTTGGATATTTGGTTTCACTGCAATAAATAAATAGGCCAGCAGGCCCAGCACATGGAATTTTGTTTCTTATCACATAGGCTAGCAACTAAAAGTCAAGAGAGGCTATGCAGGCCTTTAGTTAAAAATGCGCAGCAGAAAAATAATTTTCTAATTTCTCAAACAAAACATATGTTGTGGGTACTCAAAAGAACCGTCTCAATGAGACGGTTCTTTTAAGCACCAAAAACTTATATATGCTAAAAATTATGGGTAAGAAAATATTTGCAATTTTATACTCCGATATTTTTTGCTTATTTAGACCCATGAGATGCATAGCTTTGCTACATATACACACTTTCCCAAAGCATTTAAGTAAATGAAGGCCCAAGCCAAATAATAGACTTCTATCCAGACCTACAGATAGGAGAGTGCAATAATAAATTTATTTTCTTATTTCTCAACCAAAACATATGCTGTGGGTAATCAAAACAAACATCTCAATGAGCACCTAAAATACATGTTTAAACTAAGGTATAAGAAAACAATCACAATTTATGCACAAAAAAAGTTGCTTTTTTAAAATTCTAACCCAAATAGACAACTTTACATGATAACCTTATGCATATGCTATAAAGTACCAAAATTTCATTATCTGGCCATAATAAGAATAATATTTCATGAAATTAAAGTAGACAGTGGATGCTTCATCTTTTTTTTTCATTTGGGGGCCAAAGACATATTTGCACTTTTTAAAAAGCTACTTTTGTTTATTGGAAATTCAATTGGGAAATAATGCTGGTGTTTTCTAAAATTTTCTAGTCTGCTTCAAGTTTTTTTTTATAATTCTTGATAAACTAAATAATGAAAAAGGGTTAACATGATCACAACTTGCATTGCTCTCTTATTCAACCCTTTCCTTCATGAATATTCATGCTAAGCTCCACCCACTATGTATATTTATATAAATTAACTTTCATGTCAGTACAAAGAACAAAGAATATTAAACAGGGAGCCCAGTGGCTCAGTGGTAGAGTGCTTGACTAAAGACCGAGGGGGCGCGGGTTCGAGCCTCACTAGAGTCACTGTGTTGTGTCCTTGAGCAAGACACATCATAATCCTAGCTTAGTACTGGTTCAACCAAGGAAGACCCATCCCTATATAACTGAAAGATTGTTGATGGGACATAAAGAATCAAATCAAACAAAGAATAAACACTTCAGGTCTACTAGTGTAGGATCATATCATCATTTTTTCATAAGCAACAATAGCTGCCTGATCTGGGTCTGTTCTGTTTGCAAAAGAGTCAAAGGTGTCTCTATGAGGTAAAGGGTCAAGATTAAAACTTCCCTTGGAAACCATTTTTAGCATATTTTGACATATAGTAATGTATTGAGACTAGTGTAACTGCAGTACATGTATATACCGCTAATTTAGAAAGCAGAGGCATACAGATAGGGCTTCCACGTTTACGAAATTTTGTAATTATTGTCAGAAACTTTATCAAATACACCCTATTCTGAATTAACAACAACACTAATTTCATTAGAAGATGCTATAATGAACCATGAAGGTCGTCATGAGCTCAAGTTCGTTTAAACGGTAGGTCATTTTTGTAAACGTTTATTGCATAAACACAAGACGCTTCCGTTCACACGTGTAAACGTGGAAGCCCTACATACAGATGGTCATTTTTCTACCATTGATTTCATTTACTAGCTCAAACCTTGTTCAAAAGTGTGTAAAATTGAGGCTGAAGAATTAAACTGTTCACTATTCACCTGCTTTACACACTTGAATAACCTCAAAGCCAATATTTTCTCCTTCTCTATCACAATCTGTCCAGATTACCATGAACTGGGCACCTCGTACTTCACGCTCTAGTGTTCGCTGAAAAAACAGAAACATATAGAAATGAAACGTGACATGTGATTTCCAACAATGTGGCATTTTGACAAGTGTAGACTCAGACATGCCTGTGCAGCCTCCGTTTAAGCTTAGAAACTCCAAATTATGTTCGTTCAGTGGCTTAACAGTGATATAGAATACTCAAGTGACTAGCAAAGGCTCTGACCAGACTGCGTGTACGCGCAGGCTGATCTGAGCCTTTGCTGATCACACTTACCACATTGTTGGAAATCTCATGCGGCGACTCAAATCTACTATTTAAGGCACATTTTAGATGAACAAAACAATCCAGAGTAAAATCATAATTTTTCTTACCCATAATTTTAAGCATATGTTTTGGGTACTCAAAAAAAACGTTTCAATTTGATTAGGCAAGCTTTATCTACAGCGCCTGTGTATATCAAATTGGATGAAATACCACTAGTCTCGGGAAGACCAGGCTAACCTATCTTTCTAACTACATTTTTAACCTGTTGTTTATCTCTTTCCTTAATAGCGGTGACTTTGGTCATCTGCCGACCTTTGCAAACAGTTTGGAAATGATCAGGACCGACATTCTGTCGGTCCTAACCTGGGTCCAAACTGCTTGACACTCTGATAGTGTTCCTGATCTAAAACTTAACATTTTCTGAAAAAAAATATGATAAGGATAAAAAATAGTTGTGATTACCGATTAAACACATTCTAAAATTTAACGATGGAGCACAAAAAGGTGATTATAGGTTTTACTGATTAACAGACAAATTTATTCGATTCGGCAAATATCTTATGATAACCGATTAAGTGGCCAAAAGTTTAATGATTAGCGATTTTCAGATCCCCCGAGCAAGGCCCTCTTAGACAAGTAACTAAATGAGTAAACAAGTGAAAACACCACTTGCCTTTGGCCATCTTTATCAAGCTGGATGGAGGAAACTAAGTTATTCATATGACTAGCTTTAATTTACCTGACATACTTTAAACTGTTTAAAGTATCTTTATTAAAACAAAACATACCTTTATATCCACAAAGTTTTCTGGGCAATACTTCTCCACAGGAACATCAAACAATGACACTGGGCTGCAACTGTTCCTATGGTAGAGATGAGAGAATGGACATGTAGCAGATTATCAGGTCACAATCGTGCACGGATCCAGAGTAGCAGAATATCTGGCCACAACCATGCACAGATCCAGAGAGTGGGGGGACTTTTTGGCCATCAACATATTTCATGTAGGGCTGTACAGACCTCCCTCCAGAAGCAATTGTACCCCTTGCTCCCGAGATGTGATTGGACCCTGGACCCCATGAGGTCCAATTGCTTCTCGAGGGGGTCCGTATCAGTATTTCTCAGGAAACATATAGCAACTTGTGATTTTCCAGGGGTGGTCTGGACCCCATGCCCCACCCCCTCCTTTGGATAAGTGCATGATGATGCACTTAGGAAATCAGTTGTAGGGCCTGTTTCATAAATGTTAAACCTTTTAATGCAAGCTATTTTTATGCACTACATTCCTTTCAATTATTTATGTACCTTGTTTTGTTTGATTTGATTCTTTACGTCCCATCAAAAATCATTTAGTTATAAAGGGACAGGTCTTCCTGGGTTGAACCAGTACTAAGCTAGGATTAATGTTCTTGCTCAAGGATACAAAGCAGCGACGCCGGTGAGGCTCGAATTTGCGGCCCCTCTGTCTTGAGTCAAGCACTCTACCACAGAGCCACTGTGCTCCCTATAATTATGTACCAATTTAGGACACTCCTCCCTCAATTAATTGTACCAATTTACAATATTTTATGCACTACACTACACCCCAGAGTTGGGGTAATCGTAATCTGTAATCACGATTACTTGTAATCGATTACTTTTTCAGTAATCATAAAGTAATCTGTAATCATGGATTTTTATGATTCCAAGTAATCGTAATGTAATCGATTACATTGCAAAACAGCCTGTAATCATGATTACTTTACGATTACTTTATGATTACTTTTGCTTTTTTTACAAAAAAAATGAAACTGGTCAAAAAACTGTTGTAAGTTGTACAGTGACAGGTGCCAGCAATAGATCAGAGAGAATGGATGTTTGAAACAAGGAATGTGAATATGCTACCAACAATAGATCTGCTTCTGTGTTTACCTCTAGACTGATCCAAAATAACTATACGAGCCCTCACCTGCAGAGCATTGAATGCTCAGTTAAGCCTGCACAGAAGTGCAATCTCATCAAAGCCATCACTGCTTACACACATGAAGAAGTAGCATAGATTAAGGATTCAGCCAAAATTTACACTTCTAACCCCACTGGATAGCTTTGCATGCATGCATAAAGGATGACTTTATAAGTGTATATATCTAATGCGCTGGCTCATATTTGTCATGAATTGACTGATATCCCAACAGTATAAGTTTGTAATATTTTTCAACTCCTCTAACGCTTTTTGTGGTCTGCTGACTTTTTTCGAAAAAATATTTCATGAATGCTAACAGAGTGTCCCTCCATTTAGATGGATTATCCCATACTTATTAATGCAAAAAGTATGGAATTATTCATTTGTATTTTTGTACCAGTCAAAATTTCAATAAAATGATGTATTTTAGTCCCTAATGATTGTTCGTATTTTAACAAATAGTGCAGACCCTGATGAAATGCCACCCTTATGTTGCATTTCACCCGGGAAACAGTTTTCAAAAAATGTCTGTTCTATATGCAGCAATGAAAGGGTTAGTAGATTAACCCGTTACCTGCTAGTGACAACTTTTGTCATCAGCTGATATCCTATGCAAAATGTTTGGTCTCAATCAGGCCCCAACAAAATGTTGGGCTAGATCTGAATTCATACTTTTTGATACTGATGCTATCCCTGAAAGAATTTGCTTAAAAAGAAGGGTAATTCTGAAAAATATTAACAGATGACAAAAACATGGAAAATTATCTAGCAAGATAAATGTTTAACAAAATTATATAACAGGCAGAAAAGGTCCCTTGTATGGTAATTACAGTTGGATAGTCTTGAGCGAAGCTCAGATTTGACATTATCTCATCAGACGCATATTTAAAGTCAAAGCTTTCCCTGTCCAATTTCAACTTTCTGAAAAATTTGTCTATAATAATAGTGAACATTGAATGACATTATTGGTCAACTTCTTTATTTGCTCTGCTGTCAAATGAAATAAGGACCCTTTTCTTAAGTGTCTATTTAATCCTTAAGGAACTCTTATGACAGTTTAGTTTTAACACCTTTTAGCAAGTGATTAATCTTGACCATTTTCCTGCTGAATATGATCTCATTTTTAGTTTGATCTGCAGTAGATCTGAATCTACATAATTAAGTCATTCTTTTTGTAGACATACATGAAACATAAGTGTGTTCCAATTATCAGGATTAAATTAAATTAAATAAAAGAATATCCAAAATATTAGGTAATAATGGAGGCTGCATGAGGACATGTTCTTTGAATATGAGAAATAAGGGATAAAATTCAAAATTCTTTATAATGTATATCATCAAATTAAAAGAGCCCATACCTCATTCAGCATGCTTTAATGGTATGACTCAATGTTAGATGCAGTTTAGAAACTTTGATCAGAAAGTGCAGTCGTTCAGTCTGATCAGGATCTTCTAGTCATCAGTAAAACAAATGCAATACCAGCAAAGGCTAGTATCCCTTAATGAACTTAAAACAGCCAAATATGGCTATTTTGACTGTTCCAGGGATATATTGCAAATTGAGATGATCAAATATGTATCCATGCTTATATAAATTTAGAATAATAAGGGATTTTTAAATACTGTTGTTCGCTTCTTTATTTCATATAGTAAACCTTGTAGCTCTGTATTAAATAGAATTTAGAACCATAGCTAAAGTTTTCTTTCTTCAGGATAACATTCTTTTAAGTTTTGAAATATAAACAGTTAATTTATTGCTCAAAAGTAATCATAAGTAATCATAAAGTAATCATGATTACTTTGCAATGTAATCTGTAATTGTAATCGATTACATTTGTAAAAAAGTAATTGTAATTGTAATCAGTAATCATGAAATTTCAAAGTAATTGTAATTGTAATTGATTACATTCGAATGTAATCAACCCCAACTCTGCTACACCCAACATATTTATACTAATTTTGGATATTTTATGCAACCCTCCCCAATTAATGTACAAATTTAGAAAAAAATTTTCACTCCGTCCCAATAATTTGTACCGTTTAAAGATATTTTATGCACTACACTTACCCTGACAATTATATGTTCTATAAATAATTGATACTTTAAGCGGCACACACCACTCAATTATTGGTGGGGGGGGGGGGGGGGGGGTTGCTCGAACCTAAATTATTTCTTTATCATGGAGATTTTTTTAGAAAAATAAAAAAATAAACAGGTAAAATTAACAAATCAAACCCCAAACAAATCAAACCCCTCTTTGTAATCAAGAAATCCTGGATCCACCCCTGAAACTAAAATGAAGTTATCTATAATCAGTGATTTTATTTGGCCATTTTTGAGGAATCCGGGTCGTTTCGCCCCAGATCCAGTTCGCCCCCTAGACGTTTCGCCCCAGCGGCGTTTCGCCCCAGGTCGTTTCGCCCCTGGTCGTTTCGCCCCCTGGTCGTTTCGCCCCTGGCCGATTCGCCCCAAGAAGAAAATCAACCTATTTTGTTGAAATCTATGTGAATAGTTAGTGCAAATATTATTGCAATGCTTTACGATAACACTTTTCATCAGTTTAATTCACTAATTGCAAGCAAACAAACAAACAAACATCACAAACAACAATTAGGCCATCTATCCTTTGACCTGCGTAGGTCATTAATTTGGACAATACTGCAAATTTTTACCGGCGGGCCGATAGTCGCACGAGATTGTATGTTAGCCCAATTCCCGCCCACTTCCCAGTAAGCACGTAAAATCGTGCGACTATCAGCCCGCCAGCCAAACGCCATTCGAATGGCGTTTCACCGGCGGGTCCATAGTCGCACGAGATTGAATGCTGGCTGGGTTAATCATTTTTTCAGCCAATGCTTGGTATGTTTTCCGTACCAAACACTTATTGAGATTATAACTTGGTGAGCGGAAATTGCAGTCCGAAATGTTTATTTAACCAAAATTAGAACCCTAAAGACAACCATTATAAGAATATTTACACAAAACGATGTCAATTTTAAAAACAAATGAGTCTCCACTGTTTACGCATCAGGGTGGATTTCACAAACGGCAACTAATCTGTAACGCTTGATCCCAAAATGCTCGGAAAGCGAATCCATTTGTTCTATGTCTAAAAAAGAAGTGACAGACTCGTAAAATGCTACATAATGTGTATATTAATATGAAACCTGATTGGAGCTAAGTGGGTTATAAAATTATTTTTTGTTGGTTATGAAATATACAAACAGGAGCTCTGAGGGCGAAGGCTCCATCCAGTCTGCGTGTGTGCACTGGTTGGTAAAAGCCTTCGTTGATCAAGTATCAGAAATAAAAAAAAAACGTACATTCACCTCGAAGTCAAAGCACGTCGCCGACATATCGAAGTTGGTCAATCAAATTTTAATTGGATCTGATTGATTGGCGTGTGTTTTCGACGCTCTAGTCTTAATCCCCTTAATGACTCACAGATTAAAGATTATCCGGCCGCACACTTTAATTAGAGACAATAAACGTCCAATGACTTTAACTGGCTGATAAGTCCCTTTTCTTAATTCATTGAGCAGATCAGTGCCACCCTGCGTACTGGCACAGGGGTGGAGGAAATATAAATTTAATTTTTATGTTATATTTTATCAGTATTTTTGTAAGCATTGCATTTTGTTATCACGAGTTATCCTATATTCATGCTTGTAACATTAATGCACTACACTCCCCTCAAACTTTTTTCATGGACACCTGCATCCTCGAGCCTGCACCATACCAATTATAAGCAAATGATTTATGGCAGTGTGGATCACGATCAGATGGCTTTTAACATACAAAAAGAGATACATCTGGATTCCAAAATGCTTAATTGCTATCATTATTACTGAAGCGTGTTCATCGTTAAAATTAAATTATTATCATATAATAATGCTAATAAAATATCTTTATGAAGTGCATAACAGTTTAAAAGGGATTTAAGAAAGTGGGGCGAAACGACTAGGGTAAAAAAGTGGGGCGAAACGACTAGGGTGTAGAGGCGAAACGACTAGGGTGTAGGGGCGAAACGTCTAGGCATCAGATTTGGGGCGAAAGGACTAGGGGCGAACTGGTCTTGGGGCGAAACGACTTGTTACCTTTTTGAGGCTGTATATGGGAGTCATTCCCAATCCAAATATGGCCTTTATTTTCCCAATTTCATGTATTTTAGCTCTTATTTTCCCAATTTTAATAAAATATTTTCCCAAATGTGTAGGAAAAGGTAGCTTCCCAAAATCCCAAATAAAATCACTGATGATATCATTTATGACTAGATGTATAGCGTATACTACCATTTTCTGTACTGTCCAACAAACTCGAGGCCCAGTAGATGGCCTGAAACAGAAGTCATCACCATGGAACAATTCTGGTTCAGGAGTCTGTAGTCATACTCATAGATCTTATTGAACCTTGAGAAACCCTCCCGCTGAAAAGAAAAGAAGTCTCGAGATACATATATGCCATATATACATAGGTCCATATTTATGAAAAAAATTAAACAAAAATTATTTTCTCGCCGATCTGATCTTCTTCACCATGTGTATTGCTTGGTCTAAAGAACTGTTTCATTGTCAGAGAAGTTTCTTTTGAGTACCCACAGCATATGTATTGGTTGAGAAATAAGCAAAATATCTTCAAAAGTACACACTCTTAAGTTATCTGGGTATACAAGTTGCCATATATTGTGGTACGGTCGTAGTGTACCCCAGGGCTCACCCTGCCATTAGCCATTGTATCTATTTGCTCCTAAAAATATAGAGTGGGTACAAATATAAGTAATTGGCTAAAAGTACAGTCTAGGTGGTTCAAAAATTACATATTTGCGAAAAAGTGTATTTTGATCAGCTTTTGGATTTTCAAATATTGCTCTTATTATTCCATCACACTTTATTATTGTGCCATGTTTTTCTCTTTGGATGCTGGATTTTTTCATTACTATCAGGATGTCAAACAGATTGGATCCAGATCAGGCCCGACATTTTGTCTGGCCTGATCTGGATCAAAACTGTTTGCAAATGTTATCAGCAGACTTTCTGGCTAAAACCTTTGCTAAGGCTAATTTCATTTGGCTCTAACTTTTTCCGTTTGGCTAAAGTGTTGGCTACAACAAAATCTGAGCCAGGGTAAGCCCTGGTACCCTGATACATTCGTTTCATTTCCCATCTTAGTGCTTAGGCCCACGAATTTAGGATAGTGGAGAATACGGTTTTGAGTCGTTTAGGCCCTATTTTGGGGTGGGTTGTTTTAGCCTATTTTGGTGGATCGCTTCGGCCTGATAGAACCCCCTCACCCAATATTTTACAACATAAATTAGACGGCTCATAATGATAAGTTTTCTTTTATGACCCCCCCCCCCCCTTGTAAATTTGAACCCCTATCAAGAACTCCTTGATCCACCCCTGGTAGCTAGCACGCTAGGTTATGAATAATTATGTTTCCTGACAAGCCAGTTTGTGACATTTTTCAGCTTCTTACCCTCTGATAACGGCCTCTTGACATAACATCTGCAATCGATTTTGCAGCATCATTTTTTTCAGCAACATTCAAAACTTTTACCATTTTAGAAGCATTGGAACAAAATAATCGACGAAACAAAAACTTAAATATCATATCAAAATTCTGATTGTGTAAGGTTCAAAATCAAATACAGTCAGCTAGAGCTAAAAACAGAAAATTAAGCAAAACCGAAAGTTGTAGCGCTCCAAATAATGCGCCATGATTAATGTCAAGGTCAAAATAGACAGAAATGAGTCTAGCAAGCAGAGCGCAGATAGGTTCGTTATAATATGCCCATTGTCATATTTTTGATACCTCGGCGGAGTCAAGTTAAATAAGTAAGTCGGTTTATTTATAGCTATTCAAAGCTTATGATATACTTTTGTGTATTTCTTACAACTTTGTATTCACCATATCTGCATTAATTGCTGGTTCCCTGTCTACAGGTGGTCAGTAATGTAAATACAGGTAACCAGAACCCCCCCATTTCCAGGTATTGGGGGGGGGGGGGTACTGGTTACCTGTTTTTCCATTACTGACCACCTGTAAAGCGGGAACCAGCAATTAATGTAGATATGGTGAATTGACTTTGGGGTTCGGTGCACAATTAATCGGTCCCATTCAACTCCATGTAAAAAGGCAGAATTCGAGCGTCTGCAATTTTTTCCAGGACATTGCTTGGACCTTTTTCTGTCTGTGAGTGGCAAGATCTGTCATTCACCTATCAAAAAAGTGAAAAGACAACCTACCTTGATAATCTCGTTTTCTCAGCATTCTCCGTTCTTTGGGGAACAGTCAAAAAATCCGGGCTGAAATCCGACCCGCGTCAGACGTTACCTGGGGAGTGCGCTGGGGAGTCTGTGACAAAATAGTCCACACAAAGATGCATTTTTCTGCATCAGCCTGACAAATATAGACCAATGTTGAATCACATGTACATTTAAAGTCGAATAAAGTATCCATTTACGCCATAAAGGGCCCAGAAACGGCAAGTGCTAAATTTCTAAAGGTACTATTTTCGTGGGCTACCAAACCGGAAGACTGTAATTGTGTACTAACACCTTCAAGAATCTGCAAATTTTCGAATTTTTAAATTTTGTCTCTGTGACATATCAAACTCATATAGTTAAGCAAATAATCGTCCAAAAAGACTAACTCAGTCACCAAAAAGCGATACAAATCCAGGATTTCGTATGTGACCCCCCTCACAAGGTGACACAAGCAAAAGTTCAATTATTCAAACTAGTCTGATGAAAAAGTTCATAGTTTCAATTATTTCAACGAATCTCAATAACCCAAAAGCAAAAAAGAAAGTTTAGACATCTGTAAGAGTCATTAAAGGATAATCTCACATAAACTTTAGTTACAAAATTTAAAAACTGAAGCTAAAAAATCAAATTTTAAAGTGATTTTAAGCAAAATCGCGAACAGTTTTGAATCACATTCAAATTTGTCCCCAAAACCAAGCTACGTTGCACCCAAGTATGCTGAAAACAGCAATTTATACCACTTACTTTGTGTCTGAAGTAGAGCAGCTTCACTGATGAGTGCCTGATGCTGGACGAAACACATCATTTCATTCTAATCATGATCTACACCGCTAGTTCTGAATGTGAAATATTCCGTAATTTACATGCTACCAAAATGGCCAGAGTGGGAAAGATTTGAGACCTAGGTCTAGATTTAATGCTCATATCATAATGGAAATTGCTCATCCTCTTTTTTTGATGAAACTATATCCCAAATTTGAAATTTCTGAAAAGACTGTAAGTAAATATTACTCATTAGAATGGCCTCGTCGAGCGAGAAATATCACAACCCGCTTAAGCACAGAATACGAGTACCTGTGTGAAAGTGCTTCATTGGGGGTTAGGTAACTAAATGAGCTTAAATAACTATGTTATATCATTATCTATGCGAGGCGGTTCTAATGAGTAGCTTCATAAATAATTTTGAGTGTGAGGCGACTCTAATGAGTACCAAACAATACTACTGCTTGCGTGGTCGAAATAAGAACAAAATTTGATCTCGGATGAAGCTGGGGGGGGGGGGGTGCTGCAGTTGATTTGTTTAGCTGAAAAAGTTTCAGTTTGAGTTCAAATTAGTACAGCCTCAACCCGGTGAGTTGAACAGCCAAATACAATTGAATTTTATTGGTCTAAGCAATGAGGCCAGGGAACCTGCTTGGGGGAATGGTCCCGACCAGTCCCTGCGGATCCTCATCATTATGCCTTTAAGTGCCATCTCTATGAGGCGGTTCTAATGAGTGTAAGTATCCTAAGAGTATTTTAATAAATACCCATATGCTAAGTCACCATACTGGTACAGTTAAAGTGAGTAAGCACTCATAGCACTTTTCAGTAGAAAAGGGAATACAATCACAAAAATCAACTTGCACAGTAGTGCTAGCCAGTCTGCAAAAACGGAGTATCACAGTCAGCCTGCTCGGATTGATTAGTCAAATCCTGGTCAAAACTGTTTGTGTATGGCCATTTAATTGCATTTTCTGGAATATAATGCAATTTGAGTCTTTCCTCGAGAGAACCAGGCTTTAAAAATAATTTTAAGAAAAATTTAAAATTTAAACTAAAATTCAATAAAATTTTAAAATTTAAATTTAAATTTCTTCCAAAAATACTTTCAAATTATTTCTATTTTGATTCCTGATCTGTGTGCGAAATTTCATCTGAATTCATTGAAAAATGACTGTTTTACAAAGATTTTCGTTTTTTTCACCTTCTCTCTTATATTCAAGAATCTGCAAATTTTCGAATTTTTAAATTTTGTCTCTGTGACATATCAAACTCATATAGTTAAGCAAATAATCGTCCAAAAAGACTAACTCAGTCACCAAAAAGCGATACAAATCCAGGATTTCGTATGTGACCCCCCTCACAAGGTGACACAAGCAAAAGTTCAATTATTCAAACTAGTCTGATGAAAAAGTTCATAGTTTCAATTATTTCAACGAATCTCAATAACCCAAAAGCAAAAAAGAAAGTTTAGACATCTGTAAGAGTCATTAAAGGATAATCTCACATAAACTTTAGTTACAAAATTTAAAAACTGAAGCTAAAAAATCAAATTTTAAAGTGATTTTAAGCAAAATCGCGAACAGTTTTGAATCACATTCAAATTTGTCCCCAAAACCAAGCTACGTTGCACCCAAGTATGCTGAAAACAGCAATTTATACCACTTACTTTGTGTCTGAAGTAGAGCAGCTTCACTGATGAGTGCCTGATGCTGGACGAAACACATCATTTCATTCTAATCATGATCTACACCGCTAGTTCTGAATGTGAAATATTCCGTAATTTACATGCTACCAAAATGGCCAGAGTGGGAAAGATTTGAGACCTAGGTCTAGATTTAATGCTCATATCATAATGGAAATTGCTCATCCTCTTTTTTTGATGAAACTATATCCCAAATTTGAAATTTCTGAAAAGACTGTAAGTAAATATTACTCATTAGAATGGCCTCGTCGAGCGAGAAATATCACAACCCGCTTAAGCACAGAATACGAGTACCTGTGTGAAAGTGCTTCATTGGGGGTTAGGTAACTAAATGAGCTTAAATAACTATGTTATATCATTATCTATGCGAGGCGGTTCTAATGAGTAGCTTCATAAACAATTTTGAGTGTGAGGCGACTCTAATGAGTACCAAACAATACTACTGCTTGCGTGGTCGAAATAAGAACAAAATTTGATCTCGGATGAAGCTGGGGGGGGGGGGGGTGCTGCAGTTGATTTGTTTAGCTGAAAAAGTTTCAGTTTGAGTTCAAATTAGTACAGCCTCAACCCGGTGAGTTGAACAGCCAAATACAATTGAATTTTATTGGTCTAAGCAATGAGGCCAGGGAACCTGCTTGGGGGAATGGTCCCGACCAGTCCCTGCGGATCCTCATCATTATGCCTTTAAGTGCCATCTCTATGAGGCGGTTCTAATGAGTGTAAGTATCCTAAGAGTATTTTAATAAATACCCATATGCTAAGTCACCATACTGGTACAGTTAAAGTGAGTAAGCACTCATAGCACTTTTCAGTAGAAAAGGGAATACAATCACAAAAATCAACTTGCACAGTAGTGCTAGCCAGTCTGCAAAAACGGAGTATCACAGTCAGCCTGCTCGGATTGATTAGTCAAATCCTGGTCAAAACTGTTT
This sequence comes from Loripinus fragilis, assembly GCA_964019695.1. Classification (NCBI taxonomy): domain Eukaryota; kingdom Metazoa; phylum Mollusca; class Bivalvia; order Lucinida; family Lucinidae; genus Loripinus; species Loripinus fragilis. The sequence goes on along the minus strand of OZ026519.1, from coordinate 74,269,793 downwards.
GTGTATGGCCATTTAATTGCATTTTCTGGAATATAATGCAATTTGAGTCTTTCCTCGAGAGAACCAGGCTTTAAAAATAATTTTAAGAAAAATTTAAAATTTAAACTAAAATTCAATAAAATTTTAAAATTTAAATTTAAATTTCTTCCAAAAATACTTTCAAATTATTTCTATTTTGATTCCTGATCTGTGTGCGAAATTTCATCTGAATTCATTGAAAAATGACTGTTTTACAAAGATTTTCGTTTTTTTCACCTTCTCTCTTATATTCAAGAATCTGCAAATTTTCGAATTTTTAAATTTTGTCTCTGTGACATATCAAACTCATATAGTTAAGCAAATAATCGTCCAAAAAGACTAACTCAGTCACCAAAAAGCGATACAAATCCAGGATTTCGTATGTGACCCCCCTCACAAGGTGACACAAGCAAAAGTTCAATTATTCAAACTAGTCTGATGAAAAAGTTCATAGTTTCAATTATTTCAACGAATCTCAATAACCCAAAAGCAAAAAAGAAAGTTTAGACATCTGTAAGAGTCATTAAAGGATAATCTCACATAAACTTTAGTTACAAAATTTAAAAACTGAAGCTAAAAAATCAAATTTTAAAGTGATTTTAAGCAAAATCGCGAACAGTTTTGAATCACATTCAAATTTGTCCCCAAAACCAAGCTACGTTGCACCCAAGTATGCTGAAAACAGCAATTTATACCACTTACTTTGTGTCTGAAGTAGAGCAGCTTCACTGATGAGTGCCTGATGCTGGACGAAACACATCATTTCATTCTAATCATGATCTACACCGCTAGTTCTGAATGTGAAATATTCCGTAATTTACATGCTACCAAAATGGCCAGAGTGGGAAAGATTTGAGACCTAGGTCTAGATTTAATGCTCATATCATAATGGAAATTGCTCATCCTCTTTTTTTGATGAAACTATATCCCAAATTTGAAATTTCTGAAAAGACTGTAAGTAAATATTACTCATTAGAATGGCCTCGTCGAGCGAGAAATATCACAACCCGCTTAAGCACAGAATACGAGTACCTGTGTGAAAGTGCTTCATTGGGGGTTAGGTAACTAAATGAGCTTAAATAACTATGTTATATCATTATCTATGCGAGGCGGTTCTAATGAGTAGCTTCATAAACAATTTTGAGTGTGAGGCGACTCTAATGAGTACCAAACAATACTACTGCTTGCGTGGTCGAAATAAGAACAAAATTTGATCTCGGATGAAGCTGGGGGGGGGGGGGTGCTGCAGTTGATTTGTTTAGCTGAAAAAGTTTCAGTTTGAGTTCAAATTAGTACAGCCTCAACCCGGTGAGTTGAACAGCCAAATACAATTGAATTTTATTGGTCTAAGCAATGAGGCCAGGGAACCTGCTTGGGGGAATGGTCCCGACCAGTCCCTGCGGATCCTCATCATTATGCCTTTAAGTGCCATCTCTATGAGGCGGTTCTAATGAGTGTAAGTATCCTAAGAGTATTTTAATAAATACCCATATGCTAAGTCACCATACTGGTACAGTTAAAGTGAGTAAGCACTCATAGCACTTTTCAGTAGAAAAGGGAATACAATCACAAAAATCAACTTGCACAGTAGTGCTAGCCAGTCTGCAAAAACGGAGTATCACAGTCAGCCTGCTCGGATTGATTAGTCAAATCCTGGTCAAAACTGTTTGTGTATGGCCATTTAATTGCATTTTCTGGAATATAATGCAATTTGAGTCTTTCCTCGAGAGAACCAGGCTTTAAAAATAATTTTAAGAAAAATTTAAAATTTAAACTAAAATTCAATAAAATTTTAAAATTTAAATTTAAATTTCTTCCAAAAATACTTTCAAATTATTTCTATTTTGATTCCTGATCTGTGTGCGAAATTTCATCTGAATTCATTGAAAAATGACTGTTTTACAAAGATTTTCGTTTTTTTCACCTTCTCTCTTATAGGGTTCGGTGCACAATTAATCGGTCCCATTCAACTCCATGTAAAAAGGCAGAATTCGAGCGTCTGCAATTTTTTCCAGGACATTGCTTGGACCTTTTTCTGTCTGTGAGTGGCAAGATCTGTCATTCACCTATCAAAAAAGTGAAAAGACAACCTACCTTGATAATCTCGTTTTCTCAGCATTCTCCGTTCTTTGGGGAACAGTCAAAAAATCCGGGCTGAAATCCGACCCGCGTCAGACGTTACCTGGGGAGTGCGCTGGGGAGTCTGTGACAAAATAGTCCACACAAAGATGCATTTTTCTGCATCAGCCTGACAAATATAGACCAATGTTGAATCACATGTACATTTAAAGTCGAATAAAGTATCCATTTACGCCATAAAGGGCCCAGAAACGGCAAGTGCTAAATTTCTAAAGGTACTATTTTCGTGGGCTACCAAACCGGAAGACTGTAATTGTGTACTAACACCTTCAAGAATCTGCAAATTTTCGAATTTTTAAATTTTGTCTCTGTGACATATCAAACTCATATAGTTAAGCAAATAATCGTCCATAAAGACTAACTCAGTCACCAAAAAGCGATACAAATCCAGGATTTCGTATGTGACCCCCCTCACAAGGTGACACAAGCAAAAGTTCAATTATTCAAACTAGTCTGATGAAAAAGTTCATAGTTTCAATTATTTCAACGAATCTCAATAACCCAAAAGCAAAAAAGAAAGTTTAGACATCTGTAAGAGTCATTAAAGGATAATCTCACATAAACTTTAGTTACAAAATTTAAAAACTGAAGCTAAAAAATCAAATTTTAAAGTGATTTTAAGCAAAATCGCGAACAGTTTTGAATCACATTCAAATTTGTCCCCAAAACCAAGCTACGTTGCACCCAAGTATGCTGAAAACAGCAATTTATACCACTTACTTTGTGTCTGAAGTAGAGCAGCTTCACTGATGAGTGCCTGATGCTGGACGAAACACATCATTTCATTCTAATCATGATCTACACCGCTAGTTCTGAATGTGAAATATTCCGTAATTTACATGCTACCAAAATGGCCAGAGTGGGAAAGATTTGAGACCTAGGTCTAGATTTAATGCTCATATCATAATGGAAATTGCTCATCCTCTTTTTTTGATGAAACTATATCCCAAATTTGAAATTTCTGAAAAGACTGTAAGTAAATATTACTCATTAGAATGGCCTCGTCGAGCGAGAAATATCACAACCCGCTTAAGCACAGAATACGAGTACCTGTGTGAAAGTGCTTCATTGGGGGTTAGGTAACTAAATGAGCTTAAATAACTATGTTATATCATTATCTATGCGAGGCGGTTCTAATGAGTAGCTTCATAAACAATTTTGAGTGTGAGGCGACTCTAATGAGTACCAAACAATACTACTGCTTGCGTGGTCGAAATAAGAACAAAATTTGATCTCGGATGAAGCTGGGGGGGGGGGTGCTGCAGTTGATTTGTTTAGCTGAAAAAGTTTCAGTTTGAGTTCAAATTAGTACAGCCTCAACCCGGTGAGTTGAACAGCCAAATACAATTGAATTTTATTGGTCTAAGCAATGAGGCCAGGGAACCTGCTTGGGGGAATGGTCCCGACCAGTCCCTGCGGATCCTCATCATTATGCCTTTAAGTGCCATCTCTATGAGGCGGTTCTAATGAGTGTAAGTATCCTAAGAGTATTTTAATAAATACCCATATGCTAAGTCACCATACTGGTACAGTTAAAGTGAGTAAGCACTCATAGCACTTTTCAGTAGAAAAGGGAATACAATCACAAAAATCAACTTGCACAGTAGTGCTAGCCAGTCTGCAAAAACGGAGTATCACAGTCAGCCTGCTCGGATTGATTAGTCAAATCCTGGTCAAAACTGTTTGTGTATGGCCATTTAATTGCATTTTCTGGAATATAATGCAATTTGAGTCTTTCCTCGAGAGAACCAGGCTTTAAAAATAATTTTAAGAAAAATTTAAAATTTAAACTAAAATTCAATAAAATTTTAAAATTTAAATTTAAATTTCTTCCAAAAATACTTTCAAATTATTTCTATTTTGATTCCTGATCTGTGTGCGAAATTTCATCTGAATTCATTGAAAAATGACTGTTTTACAAAGATTTTCGTTTTTTTCACCTTCTCTCTTATATTCAAGAATCTGCAAATTTTCGAATTTTTAAATTTTGTCTCTGTGACATATCAAACTCATATAGTTAAGCAAATAATCGTCCAAAAAGACTAACTCAGTCACCAAAAAGCGATACAAATCCAGGATTTCGTATGTGACCCCCCTCACAAGGTGACACAAGCAAAAGTTCAATTATTCAAACTAGTCTGATGAAAAAGTTCATAGTTTCAATTATTTCAACGAATCTCAATAACCCAAAAGCAAAAAAGAAAGTTTAGACATCTGTAAGAGTCATTAAAGGATAATCTCACATAAACTTTAGTTACAAAATTTAAAAACTGAAGCTAAAAAATCAAATTTTAAAGTGATTTTAAGCAAAATCGCGAACAGTTTTGAATCACATTCAAATTTGTCCCCAAAACCAAGCTACGTTGCACCCAAGTATGCTGAAAACAGCAATTTATACCACTTACTTTGTGTCTGAAGTAGAGCAGCTTCACTGATGAGTGCCTGATGCTGGACGAAACACATCATTTCATTCTAATCATGATCTACACCGCTAGTTCTGAATGTGAAATATTCCGTAATTTACATGCTACCAAAATGGCCAGAGTGGGAAAGATTTGAGACCTAGGTCTAGATTTAATGCTCATATCATAATGGAAATTGCTCATCCTCTTTTTTTGATGAAACTATATCCCAAATTTGAAATTTCTGAAAAGACTGTAAGTAAATATTACTCATTAGAATGGCCTCGTCGAGCGAGAAATATCACAACCCGCTTAAGCACAGAATACGAGTACCTGTGTGAAAGTGCTTCATTGGGGGTTAGGTAACTAAATGAGCTTAAATAACTATGTTATATCATTATCTATGCGAGGCGGTTCTAATGAGTAGCTTCATAAACAATTTTGAGTGTGAGGCGACTCTAATGAGTACCAAACAATACTACTGCTTGCGTGGTCGAAATAAGAACAAAATTTGATCTCGGATGAAGCTGGGGGGGGGGGGGTGCTGCAGTTGATTTGTTTAGCTGAAAAAGTTTCAGTTTGAGTTCAAATTAGTACAGCCTCAACCCGGTGAGTTGAACAGCCAAATACAATTGAATTTTATTGGTCTAAGCAATGAGGCCAGGGAACCTGCTTGGGGGAATGGTCCCGACCAGTCCCTGCGGATCCTCATCATTATGCCTTTAAGTGCCATCTCTATGAGGCGGTTCTAATGAGTGTAAGTATCCTAAGAGTATTTTAATAAATACCCATATGCTAAGTCACCATACTGGTACAGTTAAAGTGAGTAAGCACTCATAGCACTTTTCAGTAGAAAAGGGAATACAATCACAAAAATCAACTTGCACAGTAGTGCTAGCCAGTCTGCAAAAACGGAGTATCACAGTCAGCCTGCTCGGATTGATTAGTCAAATCCTGGTCAAAACTGTTTGTGTATGGCCATTTAATTGCATTTTCTGGAATATAATGCAATTTGAGTCTTTCCTCGAGAGAACCAGGCTTTAAAAATAATTTTAAGAAAAATTTAAAATTTAAACTAAAATTCAATAAAATTTTAAAATTTAAATTTAAATTTCTTCCAAAAATACTTTCAAATTATTTCTATTTTGATTCCTGATCTGTGTGCGAAATTTCATCTGAATTCATTGAAAAATGACTGTTTTACAAAGATTTTCGTTTTTTTCACCTTCTCTCTTATAGGGTTCGGTGCACAATTAATCGGTACCATTCAACTCCATGTAAAAAGGCAGAATTCGAGCGTCTGCAATTTTTTCCAGGACATTGCTTGGACCTTTTTCTGTCTGTGAGTGGCAAGATCTGTCATTCACCTATCAAAAAAGTGAAAAGACAACCTACCTTGATAATCTCGTTTTCTCAGCATTCTCCGTTCTTTGGGGAACAGTCAAAAAATCCGGGCTGAAATCCGACCCGCGTCAGACGTTACCTGGGGAGTGCGCTGGGGAGTCTGTGACAAAATAGTCCACACAAAGATGCATTTTTCTGCATCAGCCTGACAAATATAGACCAATGTTGAATCACATGTACATTTAAAGTCGAATAAAGTATCCATTTACGCCATAAAGGGCCCAGAAACGGCAAGTGCTAAATTTCTAAAGGTACTATTTTCGTGGGCTACCAAACCGGAAGACTGTAATTGTGTACTAACACCTTCAAGAATCTGCAAATTTTCGAATTTTTAAATTTTGTCTCTGTGACATATCAAACTCATATAGTTAAGCAAATAATCGTCCAAAAAGACTAACTCAGTCACCAAAAAGCGATACAAATCCAGGATTTCGTATGTGACCCCCCTCACAAGGTGACACAAGCAAAAGTTCAATTATTCAAACTAGTCTGATGAAAAAGTTCATAGTTTCAATTATTTCAACGAATCTCAATAACCCAAAAGCAAAAAAGAAAGTTTAGACATCTGTAAGAGTCATTAAAGGATAATCTCACATAAACTTTAGTTACAAAATTTAAAAACTGAAGCTAAAAAATCAAATTTTAAAGTGATTTTAAGCAAAATCGCGAACAGTTTTGAATCACATTCAAATTTGTCCCCAAAACCAAGCTACGTTGCACCCAAGTATGCTGAAAACAGCAATTTATACCACTTACTTTGTGTCTGAAGTAGAGCAGCTTCACTGATGAGTGCCTGATGCTGGACGAAACACATCATTTCATTCTAATCATGATCTACACCGCTAGTTCTGAATGTGAAATATTCCGTAATTTACATGCTACCAAAATGGCCAGAGTGGGAAAGATTTGAGACCTAGGTCTAGATTTAATGCTCATATCATAATGGAAATTGCTCATCCTCTTTTTTTGATGAAACTATATCCCAAATTTGAAATTTCTGAAAAGACTGTAAGTAAATATTACTCATTAGAATGGCCTCGTCGAGCGAGAAATATCACAACCCGCTTAAGCACAGAATACGAGTACCTGTGTGAAAGTGCTTCATTGGGGGTTAGGTAACTAAATGAGCTTAAATAACTATGTTATATCATTATCTATGCGAGGCGGTTCTAATGAGTAGCTTCATAAACAATTTTGAGTGTGAGGCGACTCTAATGAGTACCAAACAATACTACTGCTTGCGTGGTCGAAATAAGAACAAAATTTGATCTCGGATGAAGCTGGGGGGGGGGGGGGTGCTGCAGTTGATTTGTTTAGCTGAAAAAGTTTCAGTTTGAGTTCAAATTAGTACAGCCTCAACCCGGTGAGTTGAACAGCCAAATACAATTGAATTTTATTGGTCTAAGCAATGAGGCCAGGGAACCTGCTTGGGGGAATGGTCCCGACCAGTCCCTGCGGATCCTCATCATTATGCCTTTAAGTGCCATCTCTATGAGGCGGTTCTAATGAGTGTAAGTATCCTAAGAGTATTTTAATAAATACCCATATGCTAAGTCACCATACTGGTACAGTTAAAGTGAGTAAGCACTCATAGCACTTTTCAGTAGAAAAGGGAATACAATCACAAAAATCAACTTGCACAGTAGTGCTAGCCAGTCTGCAAAAACGGAGTATCACAGTCAGCCTGCTCGGATTGATTAGTCAAATCCTGGTCAAAACTGTTTGTGTATGGCCATTTAATTGCATTTTCTGGAATATAATGCAATTTGAGTCTTTCCTCGAGAGAACCAGGCTTTAAAAATAATTTTAAGAAAAATTTAAAATTTAAACTAAAATTCAATAAAATTTTAAAATTTAAATTTAAATTTCTTCCAAAAATACTTTCAAATTATTTCTATTTTGATTCCTGATCTGTGTGCGAAATTTCATCTGAATTCATTGAAAAATGACTGTTTTACAAAGATTTTCGTTTTTTTCACCTTCTCTCTTATATTCAAGAATCTGCAAATTTTCGAATTTTTAAATTTTGTCTCTGTGACATATCAAACTCATATAGTTAAGCAAATAATCGTCCAAAAAGACTAACTCAGTCACCAAAAAGCGATACAAATCCAGGATTTCGTATGTGACCCCCCTCACAAGGTGACACAAGCAAAAGTTCAATTATTCAAACTAGTCTGATGAAAAAGTTCATAGTTTCAATTATTTCAACGAATCTCAATAACCCAAAAGCAAAAAAGAAAGTTTAGACATCTGTAAGAGTCATTAAAGGATAATCTCACATAAACTTTAGTTACAAAATTTAAAAACTGAAGCTAAAAAATCAAATTTTAAAGTGATTTTAAGCAAAATCGCGAACAGTTTTGAATCACATTCAAATTTGTCCCCAAAACCAAGCTACGTTGCACCCAAGTATGCTGAAAACAGCAATTTATACCACTTACTTTGTGTCTGAAGTAGAGCAGCTTCACTGATGAGTGCCTGATGCTGGACGAAACACATCATTTCATTCTAATCATGATCTACACCGCTAGTTCTGAATGTGAAATATTCCGTAATTTACATGCTACCAAAATGGCCAGAGTGGGAAAGATTTGAGACCTAGGTCTAGATTTAATGCTCATATCATAATGGAAATTGCTCATCCTCTTTTTTTGATGAAACTATATCCCAAATTTGAAATTTCTGAAAAGACTGTAAGTAAATATTACTCATTAGAATGGCCTCGTCGAGCGAGAAATATCACAACCCGCTTAAGCACAGAATACGAGTACCTGTGTGAAAGTGCTTCATTGGGGGTTAGGTAACTAAATGAGCTTAAATAACTATGTTATATCATTATCTATGCGAGGCGGTTCTAATGAGTAGCTTCATAAACAATTTTGAGTGTGAGGCGACTCTTATGAGTACCAAACAATACTACTGCTTGCGTGGTCGAAATAAGAACAAAATTTGATCTCGGATGAAGCTGGGGGGGGGGGGGGTGCTGCAGTTGATTTGTTTAGCTGAAAAAGTTTCAGTTTGAGTTCAAATTAGTACAGCCTCAACCCGGTGAGTTGAACAGCCAAATACAATTGAATTTTATTGGTCTAAGCAATGAGGCCAGGGAACCTGCTTGGGGGAATGGTCCCGACCAGTCCCTGCGGATCCTCATCATTATGCCTTTAAGTGCCATCTCTATGAGGCGGTTCTAATGAGTGTAAGTATCCTAAGAGTATTTTAATAAATACCCATATGCTAAGTCACCATACTGGTACAGTTAAAGTGAGTAAGCACTCATAGCACTTTTCAGTAGAAAAGGGAATACAATCACAAAAATCAACTTGCACAGTAGTGCTAGCCAGTCTGCAAAAACGGAGTATCACAGTCAGCCTGCTCGGATTGATTAGTCAAATCCTGGTCAAAACTGTTTGTGTATGGCCATTTAATTGCATTTTCTGGAATATAATGCAATTTGAGTCTTTCCTCGAGAGAACCAGGCTTTAAAAATAATTTTAAGAAAAATTTAAAATTTAAACTAAAATTCAATAAAATTTTAAAATTTAAATTTAAATTTCTTCCAAAAATACTTTCAAATTATTTCTATTTTGATTCCTGATCTGTGTGCGAAATTTCATCTGAATTCATTGAAAAATGACTGTTTTACAAAGATTTTCGTTTTTTTCACCTTCTCTCTTATAGGGTTCGGTGCACAATTAATCGGTCCCATTCAACTCCATGTAAAAAGGCAGAATTCGAGCGTCTGCAATTTTTTCCAGGACATTGCTTGGACCTTTTTCTGTCTGTGAGTGGCAAGATCTGTCATTCACCTATCAAAAAAGTGAAAAGACAACCTACCTTGATAATCTCGTTTTCTCAGCATTCTCCGTTCTTTGGGGAACAGTCAAAAAATCCGGGCTGAAATCCGACCCGCGTCAGACGTTACCTGGGGAGTGCGCTGGGGAGTCTGTGACAAAATAGTCCACACAAAGATGCATTTTTCTGCATCAGCCTGACAAATATAGGCCAATGTTGAATCACATGTACATTTAAAGTCGAATAAAGTATCCATTTACGCCATAAAGGGCCCAGAAACGGCAAGTGCTAAATTTCTAAAGGTACTATTTTCGTGGGCTACCAAACCGGAAGACTGTAATTGTGTACTAACACCTTCAAGAATCTGCAAATTTTCGAATTTTTAAATTTTGTCTCTGTGACATATCAAACTCATATAGTTAAGCAAATAATCGTCCAAAAAGACTAACTCAGTCACCAAAAAGCGATACAAATCCAGGATTTCGTATGTGACCCCCCTCACAAGGTGACACAAGCAAAAGTTCAATTATTCAAACTAGTCTGATGAAAAAGTTCATAGTTTCAATTATTTCAACGAATCTCAATAACCCAAAAGCAAAAAAGAAAGTTTAGACATCTGTAAGAGTCATTAAAGGATAATCTCACATAAACTTTAGTTACAAAATTTAAAAACTGAAGCTAAAAAATCAAATTTTAAAGTGATTTTAAGCAAAATCGCGAACAGTTTTGAATCACATTCAAATTTGTCCCCAAAACCAAGCTACGTTGCACCCAAGTATGCTGAAAACAGCAATTTATACCACTTACTTTGTGTCTGAAGTAGAGCAGCTTCACTGATGAGTGCCTGATGCTGGACGAAACACATCATTTCATTCTAATCATGATCTACACCGCTAGTTCTGAATGTGAAATATTCCGTAATTTACATGCTACCAAAATGGCCAGAGTGGGAAAGATTTGAGACCTAGGTCTAGATTTAATGCTCATATCATAATGGAAATTGCTCATCCTCTTTTTTTGATGAAACTATATCCCAAATTTGAAATTTCTGAAAAGACTGTAAGTAAATATTACTCATTAGAATGGCCTCGTCGAGCGAGAAATATCACAACCCGCTTAAGCACAGAATACGAGTACCTGTGTGAAAGTGCTTCATTGGGGGTTAGGTAACTAAATGAGCTTAAATAACTATGTTATATCATTATCTATGCGAGGCGGTTCTAATGAGTAGCTTCATAAACAATTTTGAGTGTGAGGCGACTCTAATGAGTACCAAACAATACTACTGCTTGCGTGGTCGAAATAAGAACAAAATTTGATCTCGGATGAAGCTGGGGGGGGGGGGTGCTGCAGTTGATTTGTTTAGCTGAAAAAGTTTCAGTTTGAGTTCAAATTAGTACAGCCTCAACCCGGTGAGTTGAACAGCCAAATACAATTGAATTTTATTGGTCTAAGCAATGAGGCCAGGGAACCTGCTTTGGGGAATGGTCCCGACCAGTCCCTGCGGATCCTCATCATTATGCCTTTAAGTGCCATCTCTATGAGGCGGTTCTAATGAGTGTAAGTATCCTAAGAGTATTTTAATAAATACCCATATGCTAAGTCACCATACTGGTACAGTTAAAGTGAGTAAGCACTCATAGCACTTTTCAGTAGAAAAGGGAATACAATCACAAAAATCAACTTGCACAGTAGTGCTAGCCAGTCTGCAAAAACGGAGTATCACAGTCAGCCTGCTCGGACTGATTAGTCAAATCCTGGTCAAAACTGTTTGTGTATGGCCATTTAATTGCATTTTCTGGAATATAATGCAATTTGAGTCTTTCCTCGAGAGAACCAGGCTTTAAAAATAATTTTAAGAAAAATTTAAAATTTAAACTAAAATTCAATAAAATTTTAAAATTTAAATTTAAATTTCTTCCAAAAATACTTTCAAATTATTTCTATTTTGATTCCTGATCTGTGTGCGAAATTTCATCTGAATTCATTGAAAAATGACTGTTTTACAAAGATTTTCGTTTTTTTCACCTTCTCTCTTATATTCAAGAATCTGCAAATTTTCGAATTTTTAAATTTTGTCTCTGTGACATATCAAACTCATATAGTTAAGCAAATAATCGTCCAAAAAGACTAACTCAGTCACCAAAAAGCGATACAAATCCAGGATTTCGTATGTGACCCCCCTCACAAGGTGACACAAGCAAAAGTTCAATTATTCAAACTAGTCTGATGAAAAAGTTCATAGTTTCAATTATTTCAACGAATCTCAATAACCCAAAAGCAAAAAAGAAAGTTTAGACATCTGTAAGAGTCATTAAAGGATAATCTCACATAAACTTTAGTTACAAAATTTAAAAACTGAAGCTAAAAAATCAAATTTTAAAGTGATTTTAAGCAAAATCGCGAACAGTTTTGAATCACATTCAAATTTGTCCCCAAAACCAAGCTACGTTGCACCCAAGTATACTGAAAACAGCAATTTATACCACTTACTTTGTGTCTGAAGTAGAGCAGCTTCACTGATGAGTGCCTGATGCTGGACGAAACACATCATTTCATTCTAATCATGATCTACACCGCTAGTTCTGAATGTGAAATATTCCGTAATTTACATGCTACCAAAATGGCCAGAGTGGGAAAGATTTGAGACCTAGGTCTAGATTTAATGCTCATATCATAATGGAAATTGCTCATCCTCTTTTTTTGATGAAACTATATCCCAAATTTGAAATTTCTGAAAAGACTGTAAGTAAATATTACTCATTAGAATGGCCTCGTCGAGCGAGAAATATCACAACCCGCTTAAGCACAGAATACGAGTACCTGTGTGAAAGTGCTTCATTGGGGGTTAGGTAACTAAATGAGCTTAAATAACTATGTTATATCATTATCTATGCGAGGCGGTTCTAATGAGTAGCTTCATAAACAATTTTGAGTGTGAGGCGACTCTAATGAGTACCAAACAATACTACTGCTTGCGTGGTCGAAATAAGAACAAAATTTGATCTCGGATGAAGCTGGGGGGGGGGGTGCTGCAGTTGATTTGTTTAGCTGAAAAAGTTTCAGTTTGAGTTCAAATTAGTACAGCCTCAACCCGGTGAGTTGAACAGCCAAATACAATTGAATTTTATTGGTCTAAGCAATGAGGCCAGGGAACCTGCTTGGGGGAATGGTCCCGACCAGTCCCTGCGGATCCTCATCATTATGCCTTTAAGTGCCATCTCTATGAGGCGGTTCTAATGAGTGTAAGTATCCTAAGAGTATTTTAATAAATACCCATATGCTAAGTCACCATACTGGTACAGTTAAAGTGAGTAAGCACTCATAGCACTTTTCAGTAGAAAAGGGAATACAATCACAAAAATCAACTTGCACAGTAGTGCTAGCCAGTCTGCAAAAACGGAGTATCACAGTCAGCCTGCTCGGATTGATTAGTCAAATCCTGGTCAAAACTGTTTGTGTATGGCCATTTAATTGCATTTTCTGGAATATAATGCAATTTGAGTCTTTCCTCGAGAGAACCAGGCTTTAAAAATAATTTTAAGAAAAATTTAAAATTTAAACTAAAATTCAATAAAATTTTAAAATTTAAATTTAAATTTCTTCCAAAAATACTTTCAAATTATTTCTATTTTGATTCCTGATCTGTGTGCGAAATTTCATCTGAATTCATTGAAAAATGACTGTTTTACAAAGATTTTCGTTTTTTTCACCTTCTCTCTTATATTCAAGAATCTGCAAATTTTCGAATTTTTAAATTTTGTCTCTGTGACATATCAAACTCATATAGTTAAGCAAATAATCGTCCAAAAAGACTAACTCAGTCACCAAAAAGCGATACAAATCCAGGATTTCGTATGTGACCCCCCTCACAAGGTGACACAAGCAAAAGTTCAATTATTCAAACTAGTCTGATGAAAAAGTTCATAGTTTCAATTATTTCAACGAATCTCAATAACCCAAAAGCAAAAAAGAAAGTTTAGACATCTGTAAGAGTCATTAAAGGATAATCTCACATAAACTTTAGTTACAAAATTTAAAAACTGAAGCTAAAAAATCAAATTTTAAAGTGATTTTAAGCAAAATCGCGAACAGTTTTGAATCACATTCAAATTTGTCCCCAAAACCAAGCTACGTTGCACCCAAGTATGCTGAAAACAGCAATTTATACCACTTACTTTGTGTCTGAAGTAGAGCAGCTTCACTGATGAGTGCCTGATGCTGGACGAAACACATCATTTCATTCTAATCATGATCTACACCGCTAGTTCTGAATGTGAAATATTCCGTAATTTACATGCTACCAAAATGGCCAGAGTGGGAAAGATTTGAGACCTAGGTCTAGATTTAATGCTCATATCATAATGGAAATTGCTCATCCTCTTTTTTTGATGAAACTATATCCCAAATTTGAAATTTCTGAAAAGACTGTAAGTAAATATTACTCATTAGAATGGCCTCGTCGAGCGAGAAATATCACAACCCGCTTAAGCACAGAATACGAGTACCTGTGTGAAAGTGCTTCATTGGGGGTTAGGTAACTAAATGAGCTTAAATAACTATGTTATATCATTATCTATGCGAGGCGGTTCTAATGAGTAGCTTCATAAACAATTTTGAGTGTGAGGCGACTCTAATGAGTACCAAACAATACTACTGCTTGCGTGGTCGAAATAAGAACAAAATTTGATCTCGGATGAAGCTGGGGGGGGGGGTGCTGCAGTTGATTTGTTTAGCTGAAAAAGTTTCAGTTTGAGTTCAAATTAGTACAGCCTCAACCCGGTGAGTTGAACAGCCAAATACAATTGAATTTTATTGGTCTAAGCAATGAGGCCAGGGAACCTGCTTGGGGGAATGGTCCCGACCAGTCCCTGCGGATCCTCATCATTATGCCTTTAAGTGCCATCTCTATGAGGCGGTTCTAATGAGTGTAAGTATCCTAAGAGTATTTTAATAAATACCCATATGCTAAGTCACCATACTGGTACAGTTAAAGTGAGTAAGCACTCATAGCACTTTTCAGTAGAAAAGGGAATACAATCACAAAAATCAACTTGCACAGTAGTGCTAGCCAGTCTGCAAAAACGGAGTATCACAGTCAGCCTGCTCGGATTGATTAGTCAAATCCTGGTCAAAACTGTTTGTGTATGGCCATTTAATTGCATTTTCTGGAATATAATGCAATTTGAGTCTTTCCTCGAGAGAACCAGGCTTTAAAAATAATTTTAAGAAAAATTTAAAATTTAAACTAAAATTCAATAAAATTTTAAAATTTAAATTTAAATTTCTTCCAAAAATACTTTCAAATTATTTCTATTTTGATTCCTGATCTGTGTGCGAAATTTCATCTGAATTCATTGAAAAATGACTGTTTTACAAAGATTTTCGTTTTTTTCACCTTCTCTCTTATAGGGTTCGGTGCACAATTAATCGGTCCCATTCAACTCCATGTAAAAAGGCAGAATTCGAGCGTCTGCAATTTTTTCCAGGACATTGCTTGGACCTTTTTCTGTCTGTGAGTGGCAAGATCTGTCATTCACCTATCAAAAAAGTGAAAAGACAACCTACCTTGATAATCTCGTTTTCTCAGCATTCTCCGTTCTTTGGGGAACAGTCAAAAAATCCGGGCTGAAATCCGACCCGCGTCAGACGTTACCTGGGGAGTGCGCTGGGGAGTCTGTGACAAAATAGTCCACACAAAGATGCATTTTTCTGCATCAGCCTGACAAATATAGGCCAATGTTGAATCACATGTACATTTAAAGTCGAATAAAGTATCCATTTACGCCATAAAGGGCCCAGAAACGGCAAGTGCTAAATTTCTAAAGGTACTATTTTCGTGGGCTACCAAACCGGAAGACTGTAATTGTGTACTAACACCTTCAAGAATCTGCAAATTTTCGAATTTTTAAATTTTGTCTCTGTGACATATCAAACTCATATAGTTAAGCAAATAATCGTCCAAAAAGACTAACTCAGTCACCAAAAAGCGATACAAATCCAGGATTTCGTATGTGACCCCCCTCACAAGGTGACACAAGCAAAAGTTCAATTATTCAAACTAGTCTGATGAAAAAGTTCATAGTTTCAATTATTTCAACGAATCTCAATAACCCAAAAGCAAAAAAGAAAGTTTAGACATCTGTAAGAGTCATTAAAGGATAATCTCACATAAACTTTAGTTACAAAATTTAAAAACTGAAGCTAAAAAATCAAATTTTAAAGTGATTTTAAGCAAAATCGCGAACAGTTTTGAATCACATTCAAATTTGTCCCCAAAACCAAGCTACGTTGCACCCAAGTATGCTGAAAACAGCAATTTATACCACTTACTTTGTGTCTGAAGTAGAGCAGCTTCACTGATGAGTGCCTGATGCTGGACGAAACACATCATTTCATTCTAATCATGATCTACACCGCTAGTTCTGAATGTGAAATATTCCGTAATTTACATGCTACCAAAATGGCCAGAGTGGGAAAGATTTGAGACCTAGGTCTTGATTTAATGCTCATATCATAATGGAAATTGCTCATCCTCTTTTTTTGATGAAACTATATCCCAAATTTGAAATTTCTGAAAAGACTGTAAGTAAATATTACTCATTAGAATGGCCTCGTCGAGCGAGAAATATCACAACCCGCTTAAGCACAGAATACGAGTACCTGTGTGAAAGTGCTTCATTGGGGGTTAGGTAACTAAATGAGCTTAAATAACTATGTTATATCATTATCTATGCGAGGCGGTTCTAATGAGTAGCTTCATAAACAATTTTGAGTGTGAGGCGACTCTAATGAGTACCAAACAATACTACTGCTTGCGTGGTCGAAATAAGAACAAAATTTGATCTCGGATGAAGCTGGGGGGGGGGGGGGTGCTGCAGTTGATTTGTTTAGCTGAAAAAGTTTCAGTTTGAGTTCAAATTAGTACAGCCTCAACCCGGTGAGTTGAACAGCCAAATACAATTGAATTTTATTGGTCTAAGCAATGAGGCCAGGGAACCTGCTTGGGGGAATGGTCCCGACCAGTCCCTGCGGATCCTCATCATTATGCCTTTAAGTGCCATCTCTATGAGGCGGTTCTAATGAGTGTAAGTATCCTAAGAGTATTTTAATAAATACCCATATGCTAAGTCACCATACTGGTACAGTTAAAGTGAGTAAGCACTCATAGCACTTTTCAGTAGAAAAGGGAATACAATCACAAAAATCAACTTGCACAGTAGTGCTAGCCAGTCTGCAAAAACGGAGTATCACAGTCAGCCTGCTCGGACTGATTAGTCAAATCCTGGTCAAAACTGTTTGTGTATGGCCATTTAATTGCATTTTCTGGAATATAATGCAATTTGAGTCTTTCCTCGAGAGAACCAGGCTTTAAAAATAATTTTAAGAAAAATTTAAAATTTAAACTAAAATTCAATAAAATTTTAAAATTTAAATTTAAATTTCTTCCAAAAATACTTTCAAATTATTTCTATTTTGATTCCTGATCTGTGTGCGAAATTTCATCTGAATTCATTGAAAAATGACTGTTTTACAAAGATTTTCGTTTTTTTCACCTTCTCTCTTATATTCAAGAATCTGCAAATTTTCGAATTTTTAAATTTTGTCTCTGTGACATATCAAACTCATATAGTTAAGCAAATAATCGTCCAAAAAGACTAACTCAGTCACCAAAAAGCGATACAAATCCAGGATTTCGTATGTGACCCCCCTCACAAGGTGACACAAGCAAAAGTTCAATTATTCAAACTAGTCTGATGAAAAAGTTCATAGTTTCAATTATTTCAACGAATCTCAATAACCCAAAAGCAAAAAAGAAAGTTTAGACATCTGTTAGAGTCATTAAAGGATAATCTCACATAAACTTTAGTTACAAAATTTAAAAACTGAAGCTAAAAAATCAAATTTTAAAGTGATTTTAAGCAAAATCGCGAACAGTTTTGAATCACATTCAAATTTGTCCCCAAAACCAAGCTACGTTGCACCCAAGTATGCTGAAAACAGCAATTTATACCACTTACTTTGTGTCTGAAGTAGAGCAGCTTCACTGATGAGTGCCTGATGCTGGACGAAACACATCATTTCATTCTAATCATGATCTACACCGCTAGTTCTGAATGTGAAATATTCCGTAATTTACATGCTACCAAAATGGCCAGAGTGGGAAAGATTTGAGACCTAGGTCTAGATTTAATGCTCATATCATAATGGAAATTGCTCATCCTCTTTTTTTGATGAAACTATATCCCAAATTTGAAATTTCTGAAAAGACTGTAAGTAAATATTACTCATTAGAATGGCCTCGTCGAGCGAGAAATATCACAACCCGCTTAAGCACAGAATACGAGTACCTGTGTGAAAGTGCTTCATTGGGGGTTAGGTAACTAAATGAGCTTAAATAACTATGTTATATCATTATCTATGCGAGGCGGTTCTAATGAGTAGCTTCATAAACAATTTTGAGTGTGAGGCGACTCTAATGAGTACCAAACAATACTACTGCTTGCGTGGTCGAAATAAGAACAAAATTTGATCTCGGATGAAGCTGGTGGGGGGGGGGTGCTGCAGTTGATTTGTTTAGCTGAAAAAGTTTCAGTTTGAGTTCAAATTAGTACAGCCTCAACCCGGTGAGTTGAACAGCCAAATACAATTGAATTTTATTGGTCTAAGCAATGAGGCCAGGGAACCTGCTTGGGGGAATGGTCCCGACCAGTCCCTGCGGATCCTCATCATTATGCCTTTAAGTGCCATCTCTATGAGGCGGTTCTAATGAGTGTAAGTATCCTAAGAGTATTTTAATAAATACCCATATGCTAAGTCACCATACTGGTACAGTTAAAGTGAGTAAGCACTCATAGCACTTTTCAGTAGAAAAGGGAATACAATCACAAAAATCAACTTGCACAGTAGTGCTAGCCAGTCTGCAAAAACGGAGTATCACAGTCAGCCTGCTCGGATTGATTAGTCAAATCCTGGTCAAAACTGTTTGTGTATGGCCATTTAATTGCATTTTCTGGAATATAATGCAATTTGAGTCTTTCCTCGAGAGAACCAGGCTTTAAAAATAATTTTAAGAAAAATTTAAAATTTAAACTAAAATTCAATAAAATTTTAAAATTTAAATTTAAATTTCTTCCAAAAATACTTTCAAATTATTTCTATTTTGATTCCTGATCTGTGTGCGAAATTTCATCTGAATTCATTGAAAAATGACTGTTTTACAAAGATTTTCGTTTTTTTCACCTTCTCTCTTATATTCAAGAATCTGCAAATTTTCGAATTTTTAAATTTTGTCTCTGTGACATATCAAACTCATATAGTTAAGCAAATAATCGTCCAAAAAGACTAACTCAGTCACCAAAAAGCGATACAAATCCAGGATTTCGTATGTGACCCCCCTCACAAGGTGACACAAGCAAAAGTTCAATTATTCAAACTAGTCTGATGAAAAAGTTCATAGTTTCAATTATTTCAACGAATCTCAATAACCCAAAAGCAAAAAAGAAAGTTTAGACATCTGTAAGAGTCATTAAAGGATAATCTCACATAAACTTTAGTTACAAAATTTAAAAACTGAAGCTAAAAAATCAAATTTTAAAGTGATTTTAAGCAAAATCGCGAACAGTTTTGAATCACATTCAAATTTGTCCCCAAAACCAAGCTACGTTGCACCCAAGTATGCTGAAAACAGCAATTTATACCACTTACTTTGTGTCTGAAGTAGAGCAGCTTCACTGATGAGTGCCTGATGCTGGACGAAACACATCATTTCATTCTAATCATGATCTACACCGCTAGTTCTGAATGTGAAATATTCCGTAATTTACATGCTACCAAAATGGCCAGAGTGGGAAAGATTTGAGACCTAGGTCTAGATTTAATGCTCATATCATAATGGAAATTGCTCATCCTCTTTTTTTGATGAAACTATATCCCAAATTTGAAATTTCTGAAAAGACTGTAAGTAAATATTACTCATTAGAATGGCCTCGTCGAGCGAGAAATATCACAACCCGCTTAAGCACAGAATACGAGTACCTGTGTGAAAGTGCTTCATTGGGGGTTAGGTAACTAAATGAGCTTAAATAACTATGTTATATCATTATCTATGCGAGGCGGTTCTAATGAGTAGCTTCATAAACAATTTTGAGTGTGAGGCGACTCTAATGAGTACCAAACAATACTACTGCTTGCGTGGTCGAAATAAGAACAAAATTTGATCTCGGATGAAGCTGGGGGGGGGGGGGGTGCTGCAGTTGATTTGTTTAGCTGAAAAAGTTTCAGTTTGAGTTCAAATTAGTACAGCCTCAACCCGGTGAGTTGAACAGCCAAATACAATTGAATTTTATTGGTCTAAGCAATGAGGCCAGGGAACCTGCTTGGGGGAATGGTCCCGACCAGTCCCTGCGGATCCTCATCATTATGCCTTTAAGTGCCATCTCTATGAGGCGGTTCTAATGAGTGTAAGTATCCTAAGAGTATTTTAATAAATACCCATATGCTAAGTCACCATACTGGTACAGTTAAAGTGAGTAAGCACTCATAGCACTTTTCAGTAGAAAAGGGAATACAATCACAAAAATCAACTTGCACAGTAGTGCTAGCCAGTCTGCAAAAACGGAGTATCACAGTCAGCCTGCTCGGATTGATTAGTCAAATCCTGGTCAAAACTGTTTGTGTATGGCCATTTAATTGCATTTTCTGGAATATAATGCAATTTGAGTCTTTCCTCGAGAGAACCAGGCTTTAAAAATAATTTTAAGAAAAATTTAAAATTTAAACTAAAATTCAATAAAATTTTAAAATTTAAATTTAAATTTCTTCCAAAAATACTTTCAAATTATTTCTATTTTGATTCCTGATCTGTGTGCGAAATTTCATCTGAATTCATTGAAAAATGACTGTTTTACAAAGATTTTCGTTTTTTTCACCTTCTCTCTTATAGGGTTCGGTGCACAATTAATCGGTCCCATTCAACTCCATGTAAAAAGGCAGAATTCGAGCGTCTGCAATTTTTTCCAGGACATTGCTTGGACCTTTTTCTGTCTGTGAGTGGCAAGATCTGTCATTCACCTATCAAAAAAGTGAAAAGACAACCTACCTTGATAATCTCGTTTTCTCAGCATTCTCCGTTCTTTGGGGAACAGTCAAAAAATCCGGGCTGAAATCCGACCCGCGTCAGACGTTACCTGGGGAGTGCGCTGGGGAGTCTGTGACAAAATAGTCCACACAAAGATGCATTTTTCTGCATCAGCCTGACAAATATAGGCCAATGTTGAATCACATGTACATTTAAAGTCGAATAAAGTATCCATTTACGCCATAAAGGGCCCAGAAACGGCAAGTGCTAAATTTCTAAAGGTACTATTTTCGTGGGCTACCAAACCGGAAGACTGTAATTGTGTACTAACACCTTCAAGAATCTGCAAATTTTCGAATTTTTAAATTTTGTCTCTGTGACATATCAAACTCATATAGTTAAGCAAATAATCGTCCAAAAAGACTAACTCAGTCACCAAAAAGCGATACAAATCCAGGATTTCGTATGTGACCCCCCTCACAAGGTGACACAAGCAAAAGTTCAATTATTCAAACTAGTCTGATGAAAAAGTTCATAGTTTCAATTATTTCAACGAATCTCAATAACCCAAAAGCAAAAAAGAAAGTTTAGACATCTGTAAGAGTCATTAAAGGATAATCTCACATAAACTTTAGTTACAAAATTTAAAAACTGAAGCTAAAAAATCAAATTTTAAAGTGATTTTAAGCAAAATCGCGAACAGTTTTGAATCACATTCAAATTTGTCCCCAAAACCAAGCTACGTTGCACCCAAGTATGCTGAAAACAGCAATTTATACCACTTACTTTGTGTCTGAAGTAGAGCAGCTTCACTGATGAGTGCCTGATGCTGGACGAAACACATCATTTCATTCTAATCATGATCTACACCGCTAGTTCTGAATGTGAAATATTCCGTAATTTACATGCTACCAAAATGGCCAGAGTGGGAAAGATTTGAGACCTAGGTCTAGATTTAATGCTCATATCATAATGGAAATTGCTCATCCTCTTTTTTTGATGAAACTATATCCCAAATTTGAAATTTCTGAAAAGACTGTAAGTAAATATTACTCATTAGAATGGCCTCGTCGAGCGAGAAATATCACAACCCGCTTAAGCACAGAATACGAGTACCTGTGTGAAAGTGCTTCATTGGGGGTTAGGTAACTAAATGAGCTTAAATAACTATGTTATATCATTATCTATGCGAGGCGGTTCTAATGAGTAGCTTCATAAACAATTTTGAGTGTG
This sequence comes from Loripinus fragilis, assembly GCA_964019695.1. Classification (NCBI taxonomy): domain Eukaryota; kingdom Metazoa; phylum Mollusca; class Bivalvia; order Lucinida; family Lucinidae; genus Loripinus; species Loripinus fragilis. Next base: position 74,247,722 of record OZ026519.1, on the reverse strand, counting down.
AGGCGACTCTAATGAGTACCAAACAATACTACTGCTTGCGTGGTCGAAATAAGAACAAAATTTGATCTCGGATGAAGCTGGGGGGGGGGGGGTGCTGCAGTTGATTTGTTTAGCTGAAAAAGTTTCAGTTTGAGTTCAAATTAGTACAGCCTCAACCCGGTGAGTTGAACAGCCAAATACAATTGAATTTTATTGGTCTAAGCAATGAGGCCAGGGAACCTGCTTGGGGGAATGGTCCCGACCAGTCCCTGCGGATCCTCATCATTATGCCTTTAAGTGCCATCTCTATGAGGCGGTTCTAATGAGTGTAAGTATCCTAAGAGTATTTTAATAAATACCCATATGCTAAGTCACCATACTGGTACAGTTAAAGTGAGTAAGCACTCATAGCACTTTTCAGTAGAAAAGGGAATACAATCACAAAAATCAACTTGCACAGTAGTGCTAGCCAGTCTGCAAAAACGGAGTATCACAGTCAGCCTGCTCGGATTGATTAGTCAAATCCTGGTCAAAACTGTTTGTGTATGGCCATTTAATTGCATTTTCTGGAATATAATGCAATTTGAGTCTTTCCTCGAGAGAACCAGGCTTTAAAAATAATTTTAAGAAAAATTTAAAATTTAAACTAAAATTCAATAAAATTTTAAAATTTAAATTTAAATTTCTTCCAAAAATACTTTCAAATTATTTCTATTTTGATTCCTGATCTGTGTGCGAAATTTCATCTGAATTCATTGAAAAATGACTGTTTTACAAAGATTTTCGTTTTTTTCACCTTCTCTCTTATATTCAAGAATCTGCAAATTTTCGAATTTTTAAATTTTGTCTCTGTGACATATCAAACTCATATAGTTAAGCAAATAATCGTCCAAAAAGACTAACTCAGTCACCAAAAAGCGATACAAATCCAGGATTTCGTATGTGACCCCCCTCACAAGGTGACACAAGCAAAAGTTCAATTATTCAAACTAGTCTGATGAAAAAGTTCATAGTTTCAATTATTTCAACGAATCTCAATAACCCAAAAGCAAAAAAGAAAGTTTAGACATCTGTAAGAGTCATTAAAGGATAATCTCACATAAACTTTAGTTACAAAATTTAAAAACTGAAGCTAAAAAATCAAATTTTAAAGTGATTTTAAGCAAAATCGCGAACAGTTTTGAATCACATTCAAATTTGTCCCCAAAACCAAGCTACGTTGCACCCAAGTATGCTGAAAACAGCAATTTATACCACTTACTTTGTGTCTGAAGTAGAGCAGCTTCACTGATGAGTGCCTGATGCTGGACGAAACACATCATTTCATTCTAATCATGATCTACACCGCTAGTTCTGAATGTGAAATATTCCGTAATTTACATGCTACCAAAATGGCCAGAGTGGGAAAGATTTGAGACCTAGGTCTAGATTTAATGCTCATATCATAATGGAAATTGCTCATCCTCTTTTTTTGATGAAACTATATCCCAAATTTGAAATTTCTGAAAAGACTGTAAGTAAATATTACTCATTAGAATGGCCTCGTCGAGCGAGAAATATCACAACCCGCTTAAGCACAGAATACGAGTACCTGTGTGAAAGTGCTTCATTGGGGGTTAGGTAACTAAATGAGCTTAAATAACTATGTTATATCATTATCTATGCGAGGCGGTTCTAATGAGTAGCTTCATAAACAATTTTGAGTGTGAGGCGACTCTAATGAGTACCAAACAATACTACTGCTTGCGTGGTCGAAATAAGAACAAAATTTGATCTCGGATGAAGCTGGGGGGGGGGGGGGTGCTGCAGTTGATTTGTTTAGCTGAAAAAGTTTCAGTTTGAGTTCAAATTAGTACAGCCTCAACCCGGTGAGTTGAACAGCCAAATACAATTGAATTTTATTGGTCTAAGCAATGAGGCCAGGGAACCTGCTTGGGGGAATGGTCCCGACCAGTCCCTGCGGATCCTCATCATTATGCCTTTAAGTGCCATCTCTATGAGGCGGTTCTAATGAGTGTAAGTATCCTAAGAGTATTTTAATAAATACCCATATGCTAAGTCACCATACTGGTACAGTTAAAGTGAGTAAGCACTCATAGCACTTTTCAGTAGAAAAGGGAATACAATCACAAAAATCAACTTGCACAGTAGTGCTAGCCAGTCTGCAAAAACGGAGTATCACAGTCAGCCTGCTCGGATTGATTAGTCAAATCCTGGTCAAAACTGTTTGTGTATGGCCATTTAATTGCATTTTCTGGAATATAATGCAATTTGAGTCTTTCCTCGAGAGAACCAGGCTTTAAAAATAATTTTAAGAAAAATTTAAAATTTAAACTAAAATTCAATAAAATTTTAAAATTTAAATTTAAATTTCTTCCAAAAATACTTTCAAATTATTTCTATTTTGATTCCTGATCTGTGTGCGAAATTTCATCTGAATTCATTGAAAAATGACTGTTTTACAAAGATTTTCGTTTTTTTCACCTTCTCTCTTATAGGGTTCGGTGCACAATTAATCGGTCCCATTCAACTCCATGTAAAAAGGCAGAATTCGAGCGTCTGCAATTTTTTCCAGGACATTGCTTGGACCTTTTTCTGTCTGTGAGTGGCAAGATCTGTCATTCACCTATCAAAAAAGTGAAAAGACAACCTACCTTGATAATCTCGTTTTCTCAGCATTCTCCGTTCTTTGGGGAACAGTCAAAAAATCCGGGCTGAAATCCGACCCGCGTCAGACGTTACCTGGGGAGTGCGCTGGGGAGTCTGTGACAAAATAGTCCACACAAAGATGCATTTTTCTGCATCAGCCTGACAAATATAGGCCAATGTTGAATCACATGTACATTTAAAGTCGAATAAAGTATCCATTTACGCCATAAAGGGCCCAGAAACGGCAAGTGCTAAATTTCTAAAGGTACTATTTTCGTGGGCTACCAAACCGGAAGACTGTAATTGTGTACTAACACCTTCAAGAATCTGCAAATTTTCGAATTTTTAAATTTTGTCTCTGTGACATATCAAACTCATATAGTTAAGCAAATAATCGTCCAAAAAGACTAACTCAGTCACCAAAAAGCGATACAAATCCAGGATTTCGTATGTGACCCCCCTCACAAGGTGACACAAGCAAAAGTTCAATTATTCAAACTAGTCTGATGAAAAAGTTCATAGTTTCAATTATTTCAACGAATCTCAATAACCCAAAAGCAAAAAAGAAAGTTTAGACATCTGTAAGAGTCATTAAAGGATAATCTCACATAAACTTTAGTTACAAAATTTAAAAACTGAAGCTAAAAAATCAAATTTTAAAGTGATTTTAAGCAAAATCGCGAACAGTTTTGAATCACATTCAAATTTGTCCCCAAAACCAAGCTACGTTGCACCCAAGTATGCTGAAAACAGCAATTTATACCACTTACTTTGTGTCTGAAGTAGAGCAGCTTCACTGATGAGTGCCTGATGCTGGACGAAACACATCATTTCATTCTAATCATGATCTACACCGCTAGTTCTGAATGTGAAATATTCCGTAATTTACATGCTACCAAAATGGCCAGAGTGGGAAAGATTTGAGACCTAGGTCTAGATTTAATGCTCATATCATAATGGAAATTGCTCATCCTCTTTTTTTGATGAAACTATATCCCAAATTTGAAATTTCTGAAAAGACTGTAAGTAAATATTACTCATTAGAATGGCCTCGTCGAGCGAGAAATATCACAACCCGCTTAAGCACAGAATACGAGTACCTGTGTGAAAGTGCTTCATTGGGGGTTAGGTAACTAAATGAGCTTAAATAACTATGTTATATCATTATCTATGCGAGGCGGTTCTAATGAGTAGCTTCATAAACAATTTTGAGTGTGAGGCGACTCTAATGAGTACCAAACAATACTACTGCTTGCGTGGTCGAAATAAGAACAAAATTTGATCTCGGATGAAGCTGGGGGGGGGGGGGTGCTGCAGTTGATTTGTTTAGCTGAAAAAGTTTCAGTTTGAGTTCAAATTAGTACAGCCTCAACCCGGTGAGTTGAACAGCCAAATACAATTGAATTTTATTGGTCTAAGCAATGAGGCCAGGGAACCTGCTTGGGGGAATGGTCCCGACCAGTCCCTGCGGATCCTCATCATTATGCCTTTAAGTGCCATCTCTATGAGGCGGTTCTAATGAGTGTAAGTATCCTAAGAGTATTTTAATAAATACCCATATGCTAAGTCACCATACTGGTACAGTTAAAGTGAGTAAGCACTCATAGCACTTTTCAGTAGAAAAGGGAATACAATCACAAAAATCAACTTGCACAGTAGTGCTAGCCAGTCTGCAAAAACGGAGTATCACAGTCAGCCTGCTCGGATTGATTAGTCAAATCCTGGTCAAAACTGTTTGTGTATGGCCATTTAATTGCATTTTCTGGAATATAATGCAATTTGAGTCTTTCCTCGAAGAACCAGGCTTTAAAAATAATTTTAAGAAAAATTTAAAATTTAAACTAAAATTCAATAAAATTTTAAAATTTAAATTTAAATTTCTTCCAAAAATACTTTCAAATTATTTCTATTTTGATTCCTGATCTGTGTGCGAAATTTCATCTGAATTCATTGAAAAATGACTGTTTTACAAAGATTTTCGTTTTTTTCACCTTCTCTCTTATAGGGTTCGGTGCACAATTAATCGGTCCCATTCAACTCCATGTAAAAAGGCAGAATTCGAGCGTCTGCAATTTTTTCCAGGACATTGCTTGGACCTTTTTCTGTCTGTGAGTGGCAAGATCTGTCATTCACCTATCAAAAAAGTGAAAAGACAACCTACCTTGATAATCTCGTTTTCTCAGCATTCTCCGTTCTTTGGGGAACAGTCAAAAAATCCGGGCTGAAATCCGACCCGCGTCAGACGTTACCTGGGGAGTGCGCTGGGGAGTCTGTGACAAAATAGTCCACACAAAGATGCATTTTTCTGCATCAGCCTGACAAATATAGGCCAATGTTGAATCACATGTACATTTAAAGTCGAATAAAGTATCCATTTACGCCATAAAGGGCCCAGAAACGGCAAGTGCTAAATTTCTAAAGGTACTATTTTCGTGGGCTACCAAACCGGAAGACTGTAATTGTGTACTAACACCTTCAAGAATCTGCAAATTTTCGAATTTTTAAATTTTGTCTCTGTGACATATCAAACTCATATAGTTAAGCAAATAATCGTCCAAAAAGACTAACTCAGTCACCAAAAAGCGATACAAATCCAGGATTTCGTATGTGACCCCCCTCACAAGGTGACACAAGCAAAAGTTCAATTATTCAAACTAGTCTGATGAAAAAGTTCATAGTTTCAATTATTTCAACGAATCTCAATAACCCAAAAGCAAAAAAGAAAGTTTAGACATCTGTAAGAGTCATTAAAGGATAATCTCACATAAACTTTAGTTACAAAATTTAAAAACTGAAGCTAAAAAATCAAATTTTAAAGTGATTTTAAGCAAAATCGCGAACAGTTTTGAATCACATTCAAATTTGTCCCCAAAACCAAGCTACGTTGCACCCAAGTATGCTGAAAACAGCAATTTATACCACTTACTTTGTGTCTGAAGTAGAGCAGCTTCACTGATGAGTGCCTGATGCTGGACGAAACACATCATTTCATTCTAATCATGATCTACACCGCTAGTTCTGAATGTGAAATATTCCGTAATTTACATGCTACCAAAATGGCCAGAGTGGGAAAGATTTGAGACCTAGGTCTAGATTTAATGCTCATATCATAATGGAAATTGCTCATCCTCTTTTTTTGATGAAACTATATCCCAAATTTGAAATTTCTGAAAAGACTGTAAGTAAATATTACTCATTAGAATGGCCTCGTCGAGCGAGAAATATCACAACCCGCTTAAGCACAGAATACGAGTACCTGTGTGAAAGTGCTTCATTGGGGGTTAGGTAACTAAATGAGCTTAAATAACTATGTTATATCATTATCTATGCGAGGCGGTTCTAATGAGTAGCTTCATAAACAATTTTGAGTGTGAGGCGACTCTAATGAGTACCAAACAATACTACTGCTTGCGTGGTCGAAATAAGAACAAAATTTGATCTCGGATGAAGCTGGGGGGGGGGGGGGCTGCTGCAGTTGATTTGTTTAGCTGAAAAAGTTTCAGTTTGAGTTCAAATTAGTACAGCCTCAACCCGGTGAGTTGAACAGCCAAATACAATTGAATTTTATTGGTCTAAGCAATGAGGCCAGGGAACCTGCTTGGGGGAATGGTCCCGACCAGTCCCTGCGGATCCTCATCATTATGCCTTTAAGTGCCATCTCTATGAGGCGGTTCTAATGAGTGTAAGTATCCTAAGAGTATTTTAATAAATACCCATATGCTAAGTCACCATACTGGTACAGTTAAAGTGAGTAAGCACTCATAGCACTTTTCAGTAGAAAAGGGAATACAATCACAAAAATCAACTTGCACAGTAGTGCTAGCCAGTCTGCAAAAACGGAGTATCACAGTCAGCCTGCTCGGATTGATTAGTCAAATCCTGGTCAAAACTGTTTGTGTATGGCCATTTAATTGCATTTTCTGGAATATAATGCAATTTGAGTCTTTCCTCGAGAGAACCAGGCTTTAAAAATAATTTTAAGAAAAATTTAAAATTTAAACTAAAATTCAATAAAATTTTAAAATTTAAATTTAAATTTCTTCCAAAAATACTTTCAAATTATTTCTATTTTGATTCCTGATCTGTGTGCGAAATTTCATCTGAATTCATTGAAAAATGACTGTTTTACAAAGATTTTCGTTTTTTTCACCTTCTCTCTTATAGGGTTCGGTGCACAATTAATCGGTCCCATTCAACTCCATGTAAAAAGGCAGAATTCGAGCGTCTGCAATTTTTTCCAGGACATTGCTTGGACCTTTTTCTGTCTGTGAGTGGCAAGATCTGTCATTCACCTATCAAAAAAGTGAAAAGACAACCTACCTTGATAATCTCGTTTTCTCAGCATTCTCCGTTCTTTGGGGAACAGTCAAAAAATCCGGGCTGAAATCCGACCCGCGTCAGACGTTACCTGGGGAGTGCGCTGGGGAGTCTGTGACAAAATAGTCCACACAAAGATGCATTTTTCTGCATCAGCCTGACAAATATAGGCCAATGTTGAATCACATGTACATTTAAAGTCGAATAAAGTATCCATTTACGCCATAAAGGGCCCAGAAACGGCAAGTGCTAAATTTCTAAAGGTACTATTTTCGTGGGCTACCAAACCGGAAGACTGTAATTGTGTACTAACACCTTCAAGAATCTGCAAATTTTCGAATTTTTAAATTTTGTCTCTGTGACATATCAAACTCATATAGTTAAGCAAATAATCGTCCAAAAAGACTAACTCAGTCACCAAAAAGCGATACAAATCCAGGATTTCGTATGTGACCCCCCTCACAAGGTGACACAAGCAAAAGTTCAATTATTCAAACTAGTCTGATGAAAAAGTTCATAGTTTCAATTATTTCAACGAATCTCAATAACCCAAAAGCAAAAAAGAAAGTTTAGACATCTGTAAGAGTCATTAAAGGATAATCTCACATAAACTTTAGTTACAAAATTTAAAAACTGAAGCTAAAAAATCAAATTTTAAAGTGATTTTAAGCAAAATCGCGAACAGTTTTGAATCACATTCAAATTTGTCCCCAAAACCAAGCTACGTTGCACCCAAGTATGCTGAAAACAGCAATTTATACCACTTACTTTGTGTCTGAAGTAGAGCAGCTTCACTGATGAGTGCCTGATGCTGGACGAAACACATCATTTCATTCTAATCATGATCTACACCGCTAGTTCTGAATGTGAAATATTCCGTAATTTACATGCTACCAAAATGGCCAGAGTGGGAAAGATTTGAGACCTAGGTCTAGATTTAATGCTCATATCATAATGGAAATTGCTCATCCTCTTTTTTTGATGAAACTATATCCCAAATTTGAAATTTCTGAAAAGACTGTAAGTAAATATTACTCATTAGAATGGCCTCGTCGAGCGAGAAATATCACAACCCGCTTAAGCACAGAATACGAGTACCTGTGTGAAAGTGCTTCATTGGGGGTTAGGTAACTAAATGAGCTTAAATAACTATGTTATATCATTATCTATGCGAGGCGGTTCTAATGAGTAGCTTCATAAACAATTTTGAGTGTGAGGCGACTCTAATGAGTACCAAACAATACTACTGCTTGCGTGGTCGAAATAAGAACAAAATTTGATCTCGGATGAAGCTGGGGGGGGGGGGGTGCTGCAGTTGATTTGTTTAGCTGAAAAAGTTTCAGTTTGAGTTCAAATTAGTACAGCCTCAACCCGGTGAGTTGAACAGCCAAATACAATTGAATTTTATTGGTCTAAGCAATGAGGCCAGGGAACCTGCTTGGGGGAATGGTCCCGACCAGTCCCTGCGGATCCTCATCATTATGCCTTTAAGTGCCATCTCTATGAGGCGGTTCTAATGAGTGTAAGTATCCTAAGAGTATTTTAATAAATACCCATATGCTAAGTCACCATACTGGTACAGTTAAAGTGAGTAAGCACTCATAGCACTTTTCAGTAGAAAAGGGAATACAATCACAAAAATCAACTTGCACAGTAGTGCTAGCCAGTCTGCAAAAACGGAGTATCACAGTCAGCCTGCTCGGATTGATTAGTCAAATCCTGGTCAAAACTGTTTGTGTATGGCCATTTAATTGCATTTTCTGGAATATAATGCAATTTGAGTCTTTCCTCGAGAGAACCAGGCTTTAAAAATAATTTTAAGAAAAATTTAAAATTTAAACTAAAATTCAATAAAATTTTAAAATTTAAATTTAAATTTCTTCCAAAAATACTTTCAAATTATTTCTATTTTGATTCCTGATCTGTGTGCGAAATTTCATCTGAATTCATTGAAAAATGACTGTTTTACAAAGATTTTCGTTTTTTTCACCTTCTCTCTTATAGGGTTCGGTGCACAATTAATCGGTCCCATTCAACTCCATGTAAAAAGGCAGAATTCGAGCGTCTGCAATTTTTTCCAGGACATTGCTTGGACCTTTTTCTGTCTGTGAGTGGCAAGATCTGTCATTCACCTATCAAAAAAGTGAAAAGACAACCTACCTTGATAATCTCGTTTTCTCAGCATTCTCCGTTCTTTGGGGAACAGTCAAAAAATCCGGGCTGAAATCCGACCCGCGTCAGACGTTACCTGGGGAGTGCGCTGGGGAGTCTGTGACAAAATAGTCCACACAAAGATGCATTTTTCTGCATCAGCCTGACAAATATAGGCCAATGTTGAATCACATGTACATTTAAAGTCGAATAAAGTATCCATTTACGCCATAAAGGGCCCAGAAACGGCAAGTGCTAAATTTCTAAAGGTACTATTTTCGTGGGCTACCAAACCGGAAGACTGTAATTGTGTACTAACACCTTCAAGAATCTGCAAATTTTCGAATTTTTAAATTTTGTCTCTGTGACATATCAAACTCATATAGTTAAGCAAATAATCGTCCAAAAAGACTAACTCAGTCACCAAAAAGCGATACAAATCCAGGATTTCGTATGTGACCCCCCTCACAAGGTGACACAAGCAAAAGTTCAATTATTCAAACTAGTCTGATGAAAAAGTTCATAGTTTCAATTATTTCAACGAATCTCAATAACCCAAAAGCAAAAAAGAAAGTTTAGACATCTGTAAGAGTCATTAAAGGATAATCTCACATAAACTTTAGTTACAAAATTTAAAAACTGAAGCTAAAAAATCAAATTTTAAAGTGATTTTAAGCAAAATCGCGAACAGTTTTGAATCACATTCAAATTTGTCCCCAAAACCAAGCTACGTTGCACCCAAGTATGCTGAAAACAGCAATTTATACCACTTACTTTGTGTCTGAAGTAGAGCAGCTTCACTGATGAGTGCCTGATGCTGGACGAAACACATCATTTCATTCTAATCATGATCTACACCGCTAGTTCTGAATGTGAAATATTCCGTAATTTACATGCTACCAAAATGGCCAGAGTGGGAAAGATTTGAGACCTAGGTCTAGATTTAATGCTCATATCATAATGGAAATTGCTCATCCTCTTTTTTTGATGAAACTATATCCCAAATTTGAAATTTCTGAAAAGACTGTAAGTAAATATTACTCATTAGAATGGCCTCGTCGAGCGAGAAATATCACAACCCGCTTAAGCACAGAATACGAGTACCTGTGTGAAAGTGCTTCATTGGGGGTTAGGTAACTAAATGAGCTTAAATAACTATGTTATATCATTATCTATGCGAGGCGGTTCTAATGAGTAGCTTCATAAACAATTTTGAGTGTGAGGCGACTCTAATGAGTACCAAACAATACTACTGCTTGCGTGGTCGAAATAAGAACAAAATTTGATCTCGGATGAAGCTGGGGGGGGGGGGGTGCTGCAGTTGATTTGTTTAGCTGAAAAAGTTTCAGTTTGAGTTCAAATTAGTACAGCCTCAACCCGGTGAGTTGAACAGCCAAATACAATTGAATTTTATTGGTCTAAGCAATGAGGCCAGGGAACCTGCTTGGGGGAATGGTCCCGACCAGTCCCTGCGGATCCTCATCATTATGCCTTTAAGTGCCATCTCTATGAGGCGGTTCTAATGAGTGTAAGTATCCTAAGAGTATTTTAATAAATACCCATATGCTAAGTCACCATACTGGTACAGTTAAAGTGAGTAAGCACTCATAGCACTTTTCAGTAGAAAAGGGAATACAATCACAAAAATCAACTTGCACAGTAGTGCTAGCCAGTCTGCAAAAACGGAGTATCACAGTCAGCCTGCTCGGATTGATTAGTCAAATCCTGGTCAAAACTGTTTGTGTATGGCCATTTAATTGCATTTTCTGGAATATAATGCAATTTGAGTCTTTCCTCGAGAGAACCAGGCTTTAAAAATAATTTTAAGAAAAATTTAAAATTTAAACTAAAATTCAATAAAATTTTAAAATTTAAATTTAAATTTCTTCCAAAAATACTTTCAAATTATTTCTATTTTGATTCCTGATCTGTGTGCGAAATTTCATCTGAATTCATTGAAAAATGACTGTTTTACAAAGATTTTCGTTTTTTTCACCTTCTCTCTTATAGGGTTCGGTGCACAATTAATCGGTCCCATTCAACTCCATGTAAAAAGGCAGAATTCGAGCGTCTGCAATTTTTTCCAGGACATTGCTTGGACCTTTTTCTGTCTGTGAGTGGCAAGATCTGTCATTCACCTATCAAAAAAGTGAAAAGACAACCTACCTTGATAATCTCGTTTTCTCAGCATTCTCCGTTCTTTGGGGAACAGTCAAAAAATCCGGGCTGAAATCCGACCCGCGTCAGACGTTACCTGGGGAGTGCGCTGGGGAGTCTGTGACAAAATAGTCCACACAAAGATGCATTTTTCTGCATCAGCCTGACAAATATAGGCCAATGTTGAATCACATGTACATTTAAAGTCGAATAAAGTATCCATTTACGCCATAAAGGGCCCAGAAACGGCAAGTGCTAAATTTCTAAAGGTACTATTTTCGTGGGCTACCAAACCGGAAGACTGTAATTGTGTACTAACACCTTCAAGAATCTGCAAATTTTCGAATTTTTAAATTTTGTCTCTGTGACATATCAAACTCATATAGTTAAGCAAATAATCGTCCAAAAAGACTAACTCAGTCACCAAAAAGCGATACAAATCCAGGATTTCGTATGTGACCCCCCTCACAAGGTGACACAAGCAAAAGTTCAATTATTCAAACTAGTCTGATGAAAAAGTTCATAGTTTCAATTATTTCAACGAATCTCAATAACCCAAAAGCAAAAAAGAAAGTTTAGACATCTGTAAGAGTCATTAAAGGATAATCTCACATAAACTTTAGTTACAAAATTTAAAAACTGAAGCTAAAAAATCAAATTTTAAAGTGATTTTAAGCAAAATCGCGAACAGTTTTGAATCACATTCAAATTTGTCCCCAAAACCAAGCTACGTTGCACCCAAGTATGCTGAAAACAGCAATTTATACCACTTACTTTGTGTCTGAAGTAGAGCAGCTTCACTGATGAGTGCCTGATGCTGGACGAAACACATCATTTCATTCTAATCATGATCTACACCGCTAGTTCTGAATGTGAAATATTCCGTAATTTACATGCTACCAAAATGGCCAGAGTGGGAAAGATTTGAGACCTAGGTCTAGATTTAATGCTCATATCATAATGGAAATTGCTCATCCTCTTTTTTTGATGAAACTATATCCCAAATTTGAAATTTCTGAAAAGACTGTAAGTAAATATTACTCATTAGAATGGCCTCGTCGAGCGAGAAATATCACAACCCGCTTAAGCACAGAATACGAGTACCTGTGTGAAAGTGCTTCATTGGGGGTTAGGTAACTAAATGAGCTTAAATAACTATGTTATATCATTATCTATGCGAGGCGGTTCTAATGAGTAGCTTCATAAACAATTTTGAGTGTGAGGCGACTCTAATGAGTACCAAACAATACTACTGCTTGCGTGGTCGAAATAAGAACAAAATTTGATCTCGGATGAAGCTGGGGGGGGGGGGGTGCTGCAGTTGATTTGTTTAGCTGAAAAAGTTTCAGTTTGAGTTCAAATTAGTACAGCCTCAACCCGGTGAGTTGAACAGCCAAATACAATTGAATTTTATTGGTCTAAGCAATGAGGCCAGGGAACCTGCTTGGGGGAATGGTCCCGACCAGTCCCTGCGGATCCTCATCATTATGCCTTTAAGTGCCATCTCTATGAGGCGGTTCTAATGAGTGTAAGTATCCTAAGAGTATTTTAATAAATACCCATATGCTAAGTCACCATACTGGTACAGTTAAAGTGAGTAAGCACTCATAGCACTTTTCAGTAGAAAAGGGAATACAATCACAAAAATCAACTTGCACAGTAGTGCTAGCCAGTCTGCAAAAACGGAGTATCACAGTCAGCCTGCTCGGATTGATTAGTCAAATCCTGGTCAAAACTGTTTGTGTATGGCCATTTAATTGCATTTTCTGGAATATAATGCAATTTGAGTCTTTCCTCGAGAGAACCAGGCTTTAAAAATAATTTTAAGAAAAATTTAAAATTTAAACTAAAATTCAATAAAATTTTAAAATTTAAATTTAAATTTCTTCCAAAAATACTTTCAAATTATTTCTATTTTGATTCCTGATCTGTGTGCGAAATTTCATCTGAATTCATTGAAAAATGACTGTTTTACAAAGATTTTCGTTTTTTTCACCTTCTCTCTTATAGGGTTCGGTGCACAATTAATCGGTCCCATTCAACTCCATGTAAAAAGGCAGAATTCGAGCGTCTGCAATTTTTTCCAGGACATTGCTTGGACCTTTTTCTGTCTGTGAGTGGCAAGATCTGTCATTCACCTATCAAAAAAGTGAAAAGACAACCTACCTTGATAATCTCGTTTTCTCAGCATTCTCCGTTCTTTGGGGAACAGTCAAAAAATCCGGGCTGAAATCCGACCCGCGTCAGACGTTACCTGGGGAGTGCGCTGGGGAGTCTGTGACAAAATAGTCCACACAAAGATGCATTTTTCTGCATCAGCCTGACAAATATAGGCCAATGTTGAATCACATGTACATTTAAAGTCGAATAAAGTATCCATTTACGCCATAAAGGGCCCAGAAACGGCAAGTGCTAAATTTCTAAAGGTACTATTTTCGTGGGCTACCAAACCGGAAGACTGTAATTGTGTACTAACACCTTCAAGAATCTGCAAATTTTCGAATTTTTAAATTTTGTCTCTGTGACATATCAAACTCATATAGTTAAGCAAATAATCGTCCAAAAAGACTAACTCAGTCACCAAAAAGCGATACAAATCCAGGATTTCGTATGTGACCCCCCTCACAAGGTGACACAAGCAAAAGTTCAATTATTCAAACTAGTCTGATGAAAAAGTTCATAGTTTCAATTATTTCAACGAATCTCAATAACCCAAAAGCAAAAAAGAAAGTTTAGACATCTGTAAGAGTCATTAAAGGATAATCTCACATAAACTTTAGTTACAAAATTTAAAAACTGAAGCTAAAAAATCAAATTTTAAAGTGATTTTAAGCAAAATCGCGAACAGTTTTGAATCACATTCAAATTTGTCCCCAAAACCAAGCTACGTTGCACCCAAGTATGCTGAAAACAGCAATTTATACCACTTACTTTGTGTCTGAAGTAGAGCAGCTTCACTGATGAGTGCCTGATGCTGGACGAAACACATCATTTCATTCTAATCATGATCTACACCGCTAGTTCTGAATGTGAAATATTCCGTAATTTACATGCTACCAAAATGGCCAGAGTGGGAAAGATTTGAGACCTAGGTCTAGATTTAATGCTCATATCATAATGGAAATTGCTCATCCTCTTTTTTTGATGAAACTATATCCCAAATTTGAAATTTCTGAAAAGACTGTAAGTAAATATTACTCATTAGAATGGCCTCGTCGAGCGAGAAATATCACAACCCGCTTAAGCACAGAATACGAGTACCTGTGTGAAAGTGCTTCATTGGGGGTTAGGTAACTAAATGAGCTTAAATAACTATGTTATATCATTATCTATGCGAGGCGGTTCTAATGAGTAGCTTCATAAACAATTTTGAGTGTGAGGCGACTCTAATGAGTACCAAACAATACTACTGCTTGCGTGGTCGAAATAAGAACAAAATTTGATCTCGGATGAAGCTGGGGGGGGGGGGTGCTGCAGTTGATTTGTTTAGCTGAAAAAGTTTCAGTTTGAGTTCAAATTAGTACAGCCTCAACCCGGTGAGTTGAACAGCCAAATACAATTGAATTTTATTGGTCTAAGCAATGAGGCCAGGGAACCTGCTTGGGGGAATGGTCCCGACCAGTCCCTGCGGATCCTCATCATTATGCCTTTAAGTGCCATCTCTATGAGGCGGTTCTAATGAGTGTAAGTATCCTAAGAGTATTTTAATAAATACCCATATGCTAAGTCACCATACTGGTACAGTTAAAGTGAGTAAGCACTCATAGCACTTTTCAGTAGAAAAGGGAATACAATCACAAAAATCAACTTGCACAGTAGTGCTAGCCAGTCTGCAAAAACGGAGTATCACAGTCAGCCTGCTCGGATTGATTAGTCAAATCCTGGTCAAAACTGTTTGTGTATGGCCATTTAATTGCATTTTCTGGAATATAATGCAATTTGAGTCTTTCCTCGAGAGAACCAGGCTTTAAAAATAATTTTAAGAAAAATTTAAAATTTAAACTAAAATTCAATAAAATTTTAAAATTTAAATTTAAATTTCTTCCAAAAATACTTTCAAATTATTTCTATTTTGATTCCTGATCTGTGTGCGAAATTTCATCTGAATTCATTGAAAAATGACTGTTTTACAAAGATTTTCGTTTTTTTCACCTTCTCTCTTATAGGGTTCGGTGCACAATTAATCGGTCCCATTCAACTCCATGTAAAAAGGCAGAATTCGAGCGTCTGCAATTTTTTCCAGGACATTGCTTGGACCTTTTTCTGTCTGTGAGTGGCAAGATCTGTCATTCACCTATCAAAAAAGTGAAAAGACAACCTACCTTGATAATCTCGTTTTCTCAGCATTCTCCGTTCTTTGGGGAACAGTCAAAAAATCCGGGCTGAAATCCGACCCGCGTCAGACGTTACCTGGGGAGTGCGCTGGGGAGTCTGTGACAAAATAGTCCACACAAAGATGCATTTTTCTGCATCAGCCTGACAAATATAGGCCAATGTTGAATCACATGTACATTTAAAGTCGAATAAAGTATCCATTTACGCCATAAAGGGCCCAGAAACGGCAAGTGCTAAATTTCTAAAGGTACTATTTTCGTGGGCTACCAAACCGGAAGACTGTAATTGTGTACTAACACCTTCAAGAATCTGCAAATTTTCGAATTTTTAAATTTTGTCTCTGTGACATATCAAACTCATATAGTTAAGCAAATAATCGTCCAAAAAGACTAACTCAGTCACCAAAAAGCGATACAAATCCAGGATTTCGTATGTGACCCCCCTCACAAGGTGACACAAGCAAAAGTTCAATTATTCAAACTAGTCTGATGAAAAAGTTCATAGTTTCAATTATTTCAACGAATCTCAATAACCCAAAAGCAAAAAAGAAAGTTTAGACATCTGTAAGAGTCATTAAAGGATAATCTCACATAAACTTTAGTTACAAAATTTAAAAACTGAAGCTAAAAAATCAAATTTTAAAGTGATTTTAAGCAAAATCGCGAACAGTTTTGAATCACATTCAAATTTGTCCCCAAAACCAAGCTACGTTGCACCCAAGTATGCTGAAAACAGCAATTTATACCACTTACTTTGTGTCTGAAGTAGAGCAGCTTCACTGATGAGTGCCTGATGCTGGACGAAACACATCATTTCATTCTAATCATGATCTACACCGCTAGTTCTGAATGTGAAATATTCCGTAATTTACATGCTACCAAAATGGCCAGAGTGGGAAAGATTTGAGACCTAGGTCTAGATTTAATGCTCATATCATAATGGAAATTGCTCATCCTCTTTTTTTGATGAAACTATATCCCAAATTTGAAATTTCTGAAAAGACTGTAAGTAAATATTACTCATTAGAATGGCCTCGTCGAGCGAGAAATATCACAACCCGCTTAAGCACAGAATACGAGTACCTGTGTGAAAGTGCTTCATTGGGGGTTAGGTAACTAAATGAGCTTAAATAACTATGTTATATCATTATCTATGCGAGGCGGTTCCAATGAGTAGCTTCATAAACAATTTTGAGTGTGAGGCGACTCTAATGAGTACCAAACAATACTACTGCTTGCGTGGTCGAAATAAGAACAAAATTTGATCTCGGATGAAGCTGGGGGGGGGGGGGGGTGCTGCAGTTGATTTGTTTAGCTGAAAAAGTTTCAGTTTGAGTTCAAATTAGTACAGCCTCAACCCGGTGAGTTGAACAGCCAAATACAATTGAATTTTATTGGTCTAAGCAATGAGGCCAGGGAACCTGCTTGGGGGAATGGTCCCGACCAGTCCCTGCGGATCCTCATCATTATGCCTTTAAGTGCCATCTCTATGAGGCGGTTCTAATGAGTGTAAGTATCCTAAGAGTATTTTAATAAATACCCATATGCTAAGTCACCATACTGGTACAGTTAAAGTGAGTAAGCACTCATAGCACTTTTCAGTAGAAAAGGGAATACAATCACAAAAATCAACTTGCACAGTAGTGCTAGCCAGTCTGCAAAAACGGAGTATCACAGTCAGCCTGCTCGGATTGATTAGTCAAATCCTGGTCAAAACTGTTTGTGTATGGCCATTTAATTGCATTTTCTGGAATATAATGCAATTTGAGTCTTTCCTCGAGAGAACCAGGCTTTAAAAATAATTTTAAGAAAAATTTAAAATTTAAACTAAAATTCAATAAAATTTTAAAATTTAAATTTAAATTTCTTCCAAAAATACTTTCAAATTATTTCTATTTTGATTCCTGATCTGTGTGCGAAATTTCATCTGAATTCATTGAAAAATGACTGTTTTACAAAGATTTTCGTTTTTTTCACCTTCTCTCTTATAGGGTTCGGTGCACAATTAATCGGTCCCATTCAACTCCATGTAAAAAGGCAGAATTCGAGCGTCTGCAATTTTTTCCAGGACATTGCTTGGACCTTTTTCTGTCTGTGAGTGGCAAGATCTGTCATTCACCTATCAAAAAAGTGAAAAGACAACCTACCTTGATAATCTCGTTTTCTCAGCATTCTCCGTTCTTTGGGGAACAGTCAAAAAATCCGGGCTGAAATCCGACCCGCGTCAGACGTTACCTGGGGAGTGCGCTGGGGAGTCTGTGACAAAATAGTCCACACAAAGATGCATTTTTCTGCATCAGCCTGACAAATATAGGCCAATGTTGAATCACATGTACATTTAAAGTCGAATAAAGTATCCATTTACGCCATAAAGGGCCCAGAAACGGCAAGTGCTAAATTTCTAAAGGTACTATTTTCGTGGGCTACCAAACCGGAAGACTGTAATTGTGTACTAACACCTTCAAGAATCTGCAAATTTTCGAATTTTTAAATTTTGTCTCTGTGACATATCAAACTCATATAGTTAAGCAAATAATCGTCCAAAAAGACTAACTCAGTCACCAAAAAGCGATACAAATCCAGGATTTCGTATGTGACCCCCCTCACAAGGTGACACAAGCAAAAGTTCAATTATTCAAACTAGTCTGATGAAAAAGTTCATAGTTTCAATTATTTCAACGAATCTCAATAACCCAAAAGCAAAAAAGAAAGTTTAGACATCTGTAAGAGTCATTAAAGGATAATCTCACATAAACTTTAGTTACAAAATTTAAAAACTGAAGCTAAAAAATCAAATTTTAAAGTGATTTTAAGCAAAATCGCGAACAGTTTTGAATCACATTCAAATTTGTCCCCAAAACCAAGCTACGTTGCACCCAAGTATGCTGAAAACAGCAATTTATACCACTTACTTTGTGTCTGAAGTAGAGCAGCTTCACTGATGAGTGCCTGATGCTGGACGAAACACATCATTTCATTCTAATCATGATCTACACCGCTAGTTCTGAATGTGAAATATTCCGTAATTTACATGCTACCAAAATGGCCAGAGTGGGAAAGATTTGAGACCTAGGTCTAGATTTAATGCTCATATCATAATGGAAATTGCTCATCCTCTTTTTTTGATGAAACTATATCCCAAATTTGAAATTTCTGAAAAGACTGTAAGTAAATATTACTCATTAGAATGGCCTCGTCGAGCGAGAAATATCACAACCCGCTTAAGCACAGAATACGAGTACCTGTGTGAAAGTGCTTCATTGGGGGTTAGGTAACTAAATGAGCTTAAATAACTATGTTATATCATTATCTATGCGAGGCGGTTCTAATGAGTAGCTTCATAAACAATTTTGAGTGTGAGGCGACTCTAATGAGTACCAAACAATACTACTGCTTGCGTGGTCGAAATAAGAACAAAATTTGATCTCGGATGAAGCTGGGGGGGGGGGGGTGCTGCAGTTGATTTGTTTAGCTGAAAAAGTTTCAGTTTGAGTTCAAATTAGTACAGCCTCAACCCGGTGAGTTGAACAGCCAAATACAATTGAATTTTATTGGTCTAAGCAATGAGGCCAGGGAACCTGCTTGGGGGAATGGTCCCGACCAGTCCCTGCGGATCCTCATCATTATGCCTTTAAGTGCCATCTCTATGAGGCGGTTCTAATGAGTGTAAGTATCCTAAGAGTATTTTAATAAATACCCATATGCTAAGTCACCATACTGGTACAGTTAAAGTGAGTAAGCACTCATAGCACTTTTCAGTAGAAAAGGGAATACAATCACAAAAATCAACTTGCACAGTAGTGCTAGCCAGTCTGCAAAAACGGAGTATCACAGTCAGCCTGCTCGGATTGATTAGTCAAATCCTGGTCAAAACTGTTTGTGTATGGCCATTTAATTGCATTTTCTGGAATATAATGCAATTTGAGTCTTTCCTCGAGAGAACCAGGCTTTAAAAATAATTTTAAGAAAAATTTAAAATTTAAACTAAAATTCAATAAAATTTTAAAATTTAAATTTAAATTTCTTCCAAAAATACTTTCAAATTATTTCTATTTTGATTCCTGATCTGTGTGCGAAATTTCATCTGAATTCATTGAAAAATGACTGTTTTACAAAGATTTTCGTTTTTTTCACCTTCTCTCTTATAGGGTTCGGTGCACAATTAATCGGTCCCATTCAACTCCATGTAAAAAGGCAGAATTCGAGCGTCTGCAATTTTTTCCAGGACATTGCTTGGACCTTTTTCTGTCTGTGAGTGGCAAGATCTGTCATTCACCTATCAAAAAAGTGAAAAGACAACCTACCTTGATAATCTCGTTTTCTCAGCATTCTCCGTTCTTTGGGGAACAGTCAAAAAATCCGGGCTGAAATCCGACCCGCGTCAGACGTTACCTGGGGAGTGCGCTGGGGAGTCTGTGACAAAATAGTCCACACAAAGATGCATTTTTCTGCATCAGCCTGACAAATATAGGCCAATGTTGAATCACATGTACATTTAAAGTCGAATAAAGTATCCATTTACGCCATAAAGGGCCCAGAAACGGCAAGTGCTAAATTTCTAAAGGTACTATTTTCGTGGGCTACCAAACCGGAAGACTGTAATTGTGTACTAACACCTTCAAGAATCTGCAAATTTTCGAATTTTTAAATTTTGTCTCTGTGACATATCAAACTCATATAGTTAAGCAAATAATCGTCCAAAAAGACTAACTCAGTCACCAAAAAGCGATACAAATCCAGGATTTCGTATGTGACCCCCCTCACAAGGTGACACAAGCAAAAGTTCAATTATTCAAACTAGTCTGATGAAAAAGTTCATAGTTTCAATTATTTCAACGAATCTCAATAACCCAAAAGCAAAAAAGAAAGTTTAGACATCTGTAAGAGTCATTAAAGGATAATCTCACATAAACTTTAGTTACAAAATTTAAAAACTGAAGCTAAAAAATCAAATTTTAAAGTGATTTTAAGCAAAATCGCGAACAGTTTTGAATCACATTCAAATTTGTCCCCAAAACCAAGCTACGTTGCACCCAAGTATGCTGAAAACAGCAATTTATACCACTTACTTTGTGTCTGAAGTAGAGCAGCTTCACTGATGAGTGCCTGATGCTGGACGAAACACATCATTTCATTCTAATCATGATCTACACCGCTAGTTCTGAATGTGAAATATTCCGTAATTTACATGCTACCAAAATGGCCAGAGTGGGAAAGATTTGAGACCTAGGTCTAGATTTAATGCTCATATCATAATGGAAATTGCTCATCCTCTTTTTTTGATGAAACTATATCCCAAATTTGAAATTTCTGAAAAGACTGTAAGTAAATATTACTCATTAGAATGGCCTCGTCGAGCGAGAAATATCACAACCTGCTTAAGCACAGAATACGAGTACCTGTGTGAAAGTGCTTCATTGGGGGTTAGGTAACTAAATGAGCTTAAATAACTATGTTATATCATTATCTATGCGAGGCGGTTCTAATGAGTAGCTTCATAAACAATTTTGAGTGTGAGGCGACTCTAATGAGTACCAAACAATACTACTGCTTGCGTGGTCGAAATAAGAACAAAATTTGATCTCGGATGAAGCTGGGGGGGGGGGGGGGTGCTGCAGTTGATTTGTTTAGCTGAAAAAGTTTCAGTTTGAGTTCAAATTAGTACAGCCTCAACCCGGTGAGTTGAACAGCCAAATACAATTGAATTTTATTGGTCTAAGCAATGAGGCCAGGGAACCTGCTTGGGGGAATGGTCCCGACCAGTCCCTGCGGATCCTCATCATTATGCCTTTAAGTGCCATCTCTATGAGGCGGTTCTAATGAGTGTAAGTATCCTAAGAGTATTTTAATAAATACCCATATGCTAAGTCACCATACTGGTACAGTTAAAGTGAGTAAGCACTCATAGCACTTTTCAGTAGAAAAGGGAATACAATCACAAAAATCAACTTGCACAGTAGTGCTAGCCAGTCTGCAAAAACGGAGTATCACAGTCAGCCTGCTCGGATTGATTAGTCAAATCCTGGTCAAAACTGTTTGTGTATGGCCATTTAATTGCATTTTCTGGAATATAATGCAATTTGAGTCTTTCCTCGAGAGAACCAGGCTTTAAAAATAATTTTAAGAAAAATTTAAAATTTAAACTAAAATTCAATAAAATTTTAAAATTTAAATTTAAATTTCTTCCAAAAATACTTTCAAATTATTTCTATTTTGATTCCTGATCTGTGTGCGAAATTTCATCTGAATTCATTGAAAAATGACTGTTTTACAAAGATTTTCGTTTTTTTCACCTTCTCTCTTATAGGGTTCGGTGCACAATTAATCGGTCCCATTCAACTCCATGTAAAAAGGCAGAATTCGAGCGTCTGCAATTTTTTCCAGGACATTGCTTGGACCTTTTTCTGTCTGTGAGTGGCAAGATCTGTCATTCACCTATCAAAAAAGTGAAAAGACAACCTACCTTGATAATCTCGTTTTCTCAGCATTCTCCGTTCTTTGGGGAACAGTCAAAAAATCCGGGCTGAAATCCGACCCGCGTCAGACGTTACCTGGGGAGTGCGCTGGGGAGTCTGTGACAAAATAGTCCACACAAAGATGCATTTTTCTGCATCAGCCTGACAAATATAGGCCAATGTTGAATCACATGTACATTTAAAGTCGAATAAAGTATCCATTTACGCCATAAAGGGCCCAGAAACGGCAAGTGCTAAATTTCTAAAGGTACTATTTTCGTGGGCTACCAAACCGGAAGACTGTAATTGTGTACTAACACCTTCAAGAATCTGCAAATTTTCGAATTTTTAAATTTTGTCTCTGTGACATATCAAACTCATATAGTTAAGCAAATAATCGTCCAAAAAGACTAACTCAGTCACCAAAAAGCGATACAAATCCAGGATTTCGTATGTGACCCCCCTCACAAGGTGACACAAGCAAAAGTTCAATTATTCAAACTAGTCTGATGAAAAAGTTCATAGTTTCAATTATTTCAACGAATCTCAATAACCCAAAAGCAAAAAAGAAAGTTTAGACATCTGTAAGAGTCATTAAAGGATAATCTCACATAAACTTTAGTTACAAAATTTAAAAACTGAAGCTAAAAAATCAAATTTTAAAGTGATTTTAAGCAAAATCGCGAACAGTTTTGAATCACATTCAAATTTGTCCCCAAAACCAAGCTACGTTGCACCCAAGTATGCTGAAAACAGCAATTTATACCACTTACTTTGTGTCTGAAGTAGAGCAGCTTCACTGATGAGTGCCTGATGCTGGACGAAACACATCATTTCATTCTAATCATGATCTACACCGCTAGTTCTGAATGTGAAATATTCCGTAATTTACATGCTACCAAAATGGCCAGAGTGGGAAAGATTTGAGACCTAGGTCTAGATTTAATGCTCATATCATAATGGAAATTGCTCATCCTCTTTTTTTGATGAAACTATATCCCAAATTTGAAATTTCTGAAAAGACTGTAAGTAAATATTACTCATTAGAATGGCCTCGTCGAGCGAGAAATATCACAACCCGCTTAAGCACAGAATACGAGTACCTGTGTGAAAGTGCTTCATTGGGGGTTAGGTAACTAAATGAGCTTAAATAACTATGTTATATCATTATCTATGCGAGGCGGTTCTAATGAGTAGCTTCATAAACAATTTTGAGTGTGAGGCGACTCTAATGAGTACCAAACAATACTACTGCTTGCGTGGTCGAAATAAGAACAAAATTTGATCTCGGATGAAGCTGGGGGGGGGGTGCTGCAGTTGATTTGTTTAGCTGAAAAAGTTTCAGTTTGAGTTCAAATTAGTACAGCCTCAACCCGGTGAGTTGAACAGCCAAATACAATTGAATTTTATTGGTCTAAGCAATGAGGCCAGGGAACCTGCTTGGGGGAATGGTCCCGACCAGTCCCTGCGGATCCTCATCATTATGCCTTTAAGTGCCATCTCTATGAGGCGGTTCTAATGAGTGTAAGTATCCTAAGAGTATTTTAATAAATACCCATATGCTAAGTCACCATACTGGTACAGTTAAAGTGAGTAAGCACTCATAGCACTTTTCAGTAGAAAAGGGAATACAATCACAAAAATCAACTTGCACAGTAGTGCTAGCCAGTCTGCAAAAACGGAGTATCACAGTCAGCCTGCTCGGATTGATTAGTCAAATCCTGGTCAAAACTGTTTGTGTATGGCCATTTAATTGCATTTTCTGGAATATAATGCAATTTGAGTCTTTCCTCGAGAGAACCAGGCTTTAAAAATAATTTTAAGAAAAATTTAAAATTTAAACTAAAATTCAATAAAATTTTAAAATTTAAATTTAAATTTCTTCCAAAAATACTTTCAAATTATTTCTATTTTGATTCCTGATCTGTGTGCGAAATTTCATCTGAATTCATTGAAAAATGACTGTTTTACAAAGATTTTCGTTTTTTTCACCTTCTCTCTTATAGTAGTAGAGGAGCCAGGGTTCAAAAATGTCAAAAATAAGCATTTAGGTATGTCCCCTTTTTAGCGGAATTTTCACTTGTTTTATCCTTTAGTACATAGTATAGGCAGTATGAAACCAGATATTGCACTCAATTTAAGTCTTGCAAACATACCTGTAACAGTGTGTTTAATACGTTACCCCTCATTTTCTTTAAACCAAAAATATGTAATTAAGTCTATTTAGGTAGAAGTTGAAATGTTTAAATGAACAAAACATTTATGCAATCTGTAAGAACATGCTATTCTCTACACATATTGATGTTTTTAAAAATTGTTTGAGTCCATTATAATGTCATTTACGTTACATTTTCAACTATACCCTTAAAATTATTGATATTTTTTTTAAAAGTTTCATTTGACAAAATTTTCATTATGTGTTTAATTTCAAAATAACATGTATTTAAAAGAGCTTTAACTGACCATTTCAAAACTACAGACAGATACAGGCTAACATAAATACTTTGTCAGTTATAAGCTGTTTAATTAGATGACCATAGATAAAACTTTATATAAGTTTAGAACCTCTTATGTTTGAAAATAAGCATGCAATTTTTTCTGTCAGTTTTAAAACACCTTATGATAATTGTTTTGATATCACCAACTATAGAGTAATACTTAACAACATTTCTGAGGTAAAATATCATTTTGTTGTTAGATTTTCAATATGTAACGTATAAAAAAAAGTTGAAGACAAACAAATATTGCTTAATAGCTTAAAGTTTACATCACTGGAAAGTTTATTTCATTAAAAAGGAGGGGGGGGGGGCTGTGTTTGATAGGCATAAAAAGAGCATTTTCTCCAAAAGAAGTTACCAGTACTAATTAGGAGATTGTTTTTTTGGTTGTATTTTTTTTATTTTAAGAAATGGTATCCGTCTTGACTTAAAAACAAAACACATTGTTTGCTAATTTTCTATGTTATGTTATGCAATTTATAAACTTAAAGAATGATAAGTCTAATGCAACATCTCAACTAGGATACATTTCCTTAAGCCTGTTCAGTCAAATTTGCTAAAGTAACATATATAACTATAAATAAACGAAATATATATCATGATTATATATTTGTCTCAACCATTTTTCATATACAACTGAGCCTGAAAACCTAAAACAAATTTAGATATTCGCACATTTCTTCTTTTAATTGAACAAAACAATCTAATAACCTATTCAGAAGCAGCCAAAGCTTTGTGTCTAACCTGTTCATATTCCTCACAATATATAAAATAGTAAATAACATATCTGTTCTATCAAATCAGCTTCATTTATGATAAAATATCTAAGAATTTCTGAAATGATGTGTGGATGTTGGAAACTTTGTTTGTTGTTGTTCCTATTGGTTGTGGGAGTTTTGTATCGGGCCTTTGTTTTCTAATTTGTTTCTAGTTCAGTAATCATCTTGACAAGGAAGAGAGCTGGTTGCTTCACTTTAATTATATTGTAGATATCTGTGTTCCGTGTCCCTTCCTAAAGGTGCAGTGGGTCAGTCAGGAGTCTGTGATTGTGACATTTCTTAGTCATGTTCACTTATAGAAAGAAGATGTTTGCTGGCAATCTAGACAGCATCACTTCTTTATGAATATATAAAATAAAATGTTGTTTACGTTACATTAGATTTAAGGAAACATAAGTGTTTGTTATCATTTATTCTTCAAGAGAGCTGCTCTGTTATGCAAAATTTTTATGCCACATCTATTTATGCATTTTTTTAAAACTCAGAAGGTGACTTTTGAATTTATTCTAGCAATGAACTTTAATTTCATCTCATTTTTAACATGGCTTTCATTGTTTGATTAATGAAACTGATAGTCCTTTTAACTTAACACTACTAATCATTTGTCAAAGCAATGCAAACTGAACGGGTTATTCAAAATGAATTATTGTTGTTGAAATTGGGGAAATCATCCATAAGGATGGGTTTTATATGGCAAGGTAGTCATCATATCAAAGAAATCTAGATTTCTTCAGTTGTAATTTACGATACCAAATTTACTTTATAAATTTCAACAGAGAGAAAATGTTTAAGCCAAATTTAACTAGGACGCAGTAAAATTACTGTTTAAAAGATTATTTACGTTGATCAGAATGTTGGTAGGAATAGCAATATCGTAGAGTAAAAATAGCAGTCATAAGATCAAACTTAGTTTTAGCAATTAGTGCTAATATAGCTGATGTTAAGTTCTATCATAATACCAAAGCAGTTATTGGACCCCATTTTAAACAAACTGTTGCAGGAATCCTATCAGTTGATTCCTTTTATGTGCGTTAAATAATATATGAGTTGTAAACACATCAGGGTATAGAGACAAAACAGGCATACATAAAATTACCTACTGTGCTAATAAAATGATAATTATATGGACAATAGAGAAGGCACAATATTTAGTATCATTACTTAAACAAATAATAGATTTACAGTCATGTAATGCTAAGAAAGTATGCATAAACTTAACAAATAGTATGTATGCATGTTTAATATGTCTGTCGCTCTTTTTTATCAATCATCTGCATAAGAAATTGGATTTCTTTCGATTTGTAAAAGTATCATGATACATCTCAGATAGTGATAACATTGTCTCTATTGCAAATTGCACTATATGTAAGTATGATACAGCATAGCATTTGTTGAATATACTATCTGAAAGTATTCTTTGAAAATAGCATAAGTATGGATTTTATTTCTATTACATGAACTATCAATATACCATAAATATAGCATCGTTTAACCAGTATGTACATGTTTTATGGGTATTAATGAGTTAGTTTTAAGGACTGAATGCCGGTTGCTATGATTACTTATTGTGAGTGTAAAAAATAAATAGTGTCCTGCTGCATAAAACAAACATTAAAGCAGATTCTATCACGTATGCTGATAAGCTACATAGCTAAAAAGCAAAAGTCTGCAAACATTCTGGAATATATGATCAATCAAGTCCTATTCTAGAAAGTTGTTTGCTCAAGGTCCTGATTATCGAAGACTACTCATTTAGAAATGTCTACAATACTAACAATGCAGGGGAGCTTTTCCAACTTATTAACAGACATGTGTCTGTTTCTAAAGTATTAAAATGGTACTTTAGAATAAATGCTGTCCTGTTTCATTGCTTCACAAACGTGTAGAACCAGGCAACACAATGGTTAAAGTTATGCTCTTTATATTTTTGTTATATACGTTACCAACATAAACAATGATCTTTTTTCAAAGCGGACACGCTGTAGATACCAAAATATTATAACCCCAAGGATAGCTAAGGCGGGTGCTAAATCAGAGACAGAAATCATTACGATTTCCACAAACTTCAGTTTTGTTTCATATGACACCGATGAATGTATTTTTAATGTTTCACTTCTTGATTTGGACTTCTGCTTGGAATATCTTACATTTTTTAGAGTTTTAGGTGTATTTTGTGCCTTATTGTTTTAAATATAGCTGCTGTAACGAATAACTCTTTATAAATGCATATAGTTGATGGCTTTTACAATGTGTGATGGATCTGACTATGTTACTGCGTGCTTTTTATTTATTCATTTAGCTGTTGACGGTGAAAGAAAATGTCTTGTGTATGTCATTTAACGCCATTTAATGCATTAAAAGAAGCAAATACATGGTAGTGGCACAGATTTTAAAGAATCATTTAAGCTTTTTGAAACAATTCAGCTATGAATAATAAATAGGTATCAATTATCCTATTTACATGATTCCCAAGACATACACTAAATGGCATTTATGTGCTTTATTTTCCCGTTTTTCCCTTTAAACCAATTATGATTTTGTTGTTGGTGCATCTCATTCATATTAAATGTTTAAAAATACAATATTTCCAGTCTAATTTTGAGCACTAAGATGGTAGTCAATTTCATTTTCACCTACTAGCTGTTTGAACGCATATACACATAACATTGCACAAAAATATTGTTTTAAAAGAAAGTAACATATATAACAGAATTTTCAGGTGCCTAAACTAATATTATTATTCTGCTATTAAGCTGCATCTAATTAATATATCAATCATAACTATATGTAAGAAAATGATGCAAATGATAATAATACTATACTAGGAGTTTCCTTATATATCTAATGGTAACATATTAGACTTGGCTATTGCATGGTAAATACACATGTTCATTAAAAGCAAACAGACATTTAATAATATCTAAAGTAGCTAAGAAAATCTTAATGTACAAAAATCTCCCTCCACAAGTCATTTGGCAGCCCATGGCCAAGTACACAATACAACATGTAGTAATATATTTGAATGTAAGTAACGTATATAACTATTACGTAAGCATAAGTCATTTAAACTGATTGTCAGTTTGGTGCTTTTAATTAATTTACTGTAAAGCAATATGCAGATAGTAGGAAATGTGACCTATCTGGTCTAAATAACTTTTCTTTTTAGTAATGTAGCGAATAGCCTACTACATGAAGCCTGCATTAGGGTAGCTATGTGTATCCCATAAATAAACATCTTTTGCAATACTTAAAATTTGTGCAATATCTGTTTTCACACTTCTGAAACACCATACTAACTGAGGATATAGTCTAAAATTCTGCTACTTTCCGGCCACTTTTTTCCAATTTTTGAATCTCTGGCTCCCCTACTATAGGGTTCGGTGCACAATTAATCGGTCCCATTCAACTCCATGTAAAAAGGCAGAATTCGAGCGTCTGCAATTTTTTCCAGGACATTGCTTGGACCTTTTTCTGTCTGTGAGTGGCAAGATCTGTCATTCACCTATCAAAAAAGTGAAAAGACAACCTACCTTGATAATCTCGTTTTCTCAGCATTCTCCGTTCTTTGGGGAACAGTCAAAAAATCCGGGCTGAAATCCGACCCGCGTCAGACGTTACCTGGGGAGTGCGCTGGGGAGTCTGTGACAAAATAGTCCACACAAAGATGCATTTTTCTGCATCAGCCTGACAAATATAGGCCAATGTTGAATCACATGTACATTTAAAGTCGAATAAAGTATCCATTTACGCCATAAAGGGCCCAGAAACGGCAAGTGCTAAATTTCTAAAGGTACTATTTTCGTGGGCTACCAAACCGGAAGACTGTAATTGTGTACTAACACCTTCAAGAATCTGCAAATTTTCGAATTTTTAAATTTTGTCTCTGTGACATATCAAACTCATATAGTTAAGCAAATAATCGTCCAAAAAGACTAACTCAGTCACCAAAAAGCGATACAAATCCAGGATTTCGTATGTGACCCCCCTCACAAGGTGACACAAGCAAAAGTTCAATTATTCAAACTAGTCTGATGAAAAAGTTCATAGTTTCAATTATTTCAACGAATCTCAATAACCCAAAAGCAAAAAAGAAAGTTTAGACATCTGTAAGAGTCATTAAAGGATAATCTCACATAAACTTTAGTTACAAAATTTAAAAACTGAAGCTAAAAAATCAAATTTTAAAGTGATTTTAAGCAAAATCGCGAACAGTTTTGAATCACATTCAAATTTGTCCCCAAAACCAAGCTACGTTGCACCCAAGTATGCTGAAAACAGCAATTTATACCACTTACTTTGTGTCTGAAGTAGAGCAGCTTCACTGATGAGTGCCTGATGCTGGACGAAACACATCATTTCATTCTAATCATGATCTACACCGCTAGTTCTGAATGTGAAATATTCCGTAATTTACATGCTACCAAAATGGCCAGAGTGGGAAAGATTTGAGACCTAGGTCTAGATTTAATGCTCATATCATAATGGAAATTGCTCATCCTCTTTTTTTGATGAAACTATATCCCAAATTTGAAATTTCTGAAAAGACTGTAAGTAAATATTACTCATTAGAATGGCCTCGTCGAGCGAGAAATATCACAACCCGCTTAAGCACAGAATACGAGTACCTGTGTGAAAGTGCTTCATTGGGGGTTAGGTAACTAAATGAGCTTAAATAACTATGTTATATCATTATCTATGCGAGGCGGTTCTAATGAGTAGCTTCATAAACAATTTTGAGTGTGAGGCGACTCTAATGAGTACCAAACAATACTACTGCTTGCGTGGTCGAAATAAGAACAAAATTTGATCTCGGATGAAGCTGGGGGGGGGGGGGTGCTGCAGTTGATTTGTTTAGCTGAAAAAGTTTCAGTTTGAGTTCAAATTAGTACAGCCTCAACCCGGTGAGTTGAACAGCCAAATACAATTGAATTTTATTGGTCTAAGCAATGAGGCCAGGGAACCTGCTTGGGGGAATGGTCCCGACCAGTCCCTGCGGATCCTCATCATTATGCCTTTAAGTGCCATCTCTATGAGGCGGTTCTAATGAGTGTAAGTATCCTAAGAGTATTTTAATAAATACCCATATGCTAAGTCACCATACTGGTACAGTTAAAGTGAGTAAGCACTCATAGCACTTTTCAGTAGAAAAGGGAATACAATCACAAAAATCAACTTGCACAGTAGTGCTAGCCAGTCTGCAAAAACGGAGTATCACAGTCAGCCTGCTCGGATTGATTAGTCAAATCCTGGTCAAAACTGTTTGTGTATGGCCATTTAATTGCATTTTCTGGAATATAATGCAATTTGAGTCTTTCCTCGAGAGAACCAGGCTTTAAAAATAATTTTAAGAAAAATTTAAAATTTAAACTAAAATTCAATAAAATTTTAAAATTTAAATTTAAATTTCTTCCAAAAATACTTTCAAATTATTTCTATTTTGATTCCTGATCTGTGTGCGAAATTTCATCTGAATTCATTGAAAAATGACTGTTTTACAAAGATTTTCGTTTTTTTCACCTTCTCTCTTATAGGGTTCGGTGCACAATTAATCGGTCCCATTCAACTCCATGTAAAAAGGCAGAATTCGAGCGTCTGCAATTTTTTCCAGGACATTGCTTGGACCTTTTTCTGTCTGTGAGTGGCAAGATCTGTCATTCACCTATCAAAAAAGTGAAAAGACAACCTACCTTGATAATCTCGTTTTCTCAGCATTCTCCGTTCTTTGGGGAACAGTCAAAAAATCCGGGCTGAAATCCGACCCGCGTCAGACGTTACCTGGGGAGTGCGCTGGGGAGTCTGTGACAAAATAGTCCACACAAAGATGCATTTTTCTGCATCAGCCTGACAAATATAGGCCAATGTTGAATCACATGTACATTTAAAGTCGAATAAAGTATCCATTTACGCCATAAAGGGCCCAGAAACGGCAAGTGCTAAATTTCTAAAGGTACTATTTTCGTGGGCTACCAAACCGGAAGACTGTAATTGTGTACTAACACCTTCAAGAATCTGCAAATTTTCGAATTTTTAAATTTTGTCTCTGTGACATATCAAACTCATATAGTTAAGCAAATAATCGTCCAAAAAGACTAACTCAGTCACCAAAAAGCGATACAAATCCAGGATTTCGTATGTGACCCCCCTCACAAGGTGACACAAGCAAAAGTTCAATTATTCAAACTAGTCTGATGAAAAAGTTCATAGTTTCAATTATTTCAACGAATCTCAATAACCCAAAAGCAAAAAAGAAAGTTTAGACATCTGTAAGAGTCATTAAAGGATAATCTCACATAAACTTTAGTTACAAAATTTAAAAACTGAAGCTAAAAAATCAAATTTTAAAGTGATTTTAAGCAAAATCGCGAACAGTTTTGAATCACATTCAAATTTGTCCCCAAAACCAAGCTACGTTGCACCCAAGTATGCTGAAAACAGCAATTTATACCACTTACTTTGTGTCTGAAGTAGAGCAGCTTCACTGATGAGTGCCTGATGCTGGACGAAACACATCATTTCATTCTAATCATGATCTACACCGCTAGTTCTGAATGTGAAATATTCCGTAATTTACATGCTACCAAAATGGCCAGAGTGGGAAAGATTTGAGACCTAGGTCTAGATTTAATGCTCATATCATAATGGAAATTGCTCATCCTCTTTTTTTGATGAAACTATATCCCAAATTTGAAATTTCTGAAAAGACTGTAAGTAAATATTACTCATTAGAATGGCCTCGTCGAGCGAGAAATATCACAACCCGCTTAAGCACAGAATACGAGTACCTGTGTGAAAGTGCTTCATTGGGGGTTAGGTAACTAAATGAGCTTAAATAACTATGTTATATCATTATCTATGCGAGGCGGTTCTAATGAGTAGCTTCATAAACAATTTTGAGTGTGAGGCGACTCTAATGAGTACCAAACAATACTACTGCTTGCGTGGTCGAAATAAGAACAAAATTTGATCTCGGATGAAGCTGGGGGGGGGGTGCTGCAGTTGATTTGTTTAGCTGAAAAAGTTTCAGTTTGAGTTCAAATTAGTACAGCCTCAACCCGGTGAGTTGAACAGCCAAATACAATTGAATTTTATTGGTCTAAGCAATGAGGCCAGGGAACCTGCTTGGGGGAATGGTCCCGACCAGTCCCTGCGGATCCTCATCATTATGCCTTTAAGTGCCATCTCTATGAGGCGGTTCTAATGAGTGTAAGTATCCTAAGAGTATTTTAATAAATACCCATATGCTAAGTCACCATACTGGTACAGTTAAAGTGAGTAAGCACTCATAGCACTTTTCAGTAGAAAAGGGAATACAATCACAAAAATCAACTTGCACAGTAGTGCTAGCCAGTCTGCAAAAACGGAGTATCACAGTCAGCCTGCTCGGATTGATTAGTCAAATCCTGGTCAAAACTGTTTGTGTATGGCCATTTAATTGCATTTTCTGGAATATAATGCAATTTGAGTCTTTCCTCGAGAGAACCAGGCTTTAAAAATAATTTTAAGAAAAATTTAAAATTTAAACTAAAATTCAATAAAATTTTAAAATTTAAATTTAAATTTCTTCCAAAAATACTTTCAAATTATTTCTATTTTGATTCCTGATCTGTGTGCGAAATTTCATCTGAATTCATTGAAAAATGACTGTTTTACAAAGATTTTCGTTTTTTTCACCTTCTCTCTTATAGGGTTCGGTGCACAATTAATCGGTCCCATTCAACTCCATGTAAAAAGGCAGAATTCGAGCGTCTGCAATTTTTTCCAGGACATTGCTTGGACCTTTTTCTGTCTGTGAGTGGCAAGATCTGTCATTCACCTATCAAAAAAGTGAAAAGACAACCTACCTTGATAATCTCGTTTTCTCAGCATTCTCCGTTCTTTGGGGAACAGTCAAAAAATCCGGGCTGAAATCCGACCCGCGTCAGACGTTACCTGGGGAGTGCGCTGGGGAGTCTGTGACAAAATAGTCCACACAAAGATGCATTTTTCTGCATCAGCCTGACAAATATAGGCCAATGTTGAATCACATGTACATTTAAAGTCGAATAAAGTATCCATTTACGCCATAAAGGGCCCAGAAACGGCAAGTGCTAAATTTCTAAAGGTACTATTTTCGTGGGCTACCAAACCGGAAGACTGTAATTGTGTACTAACACCTTCAAGAATCTGCAAATTTTCGAATTTTTAAATTTTGTCTCTGTGACATATCAAACTCATATAGTTAAGCAAATAATCGTCCAAAAAGACTAACTCAGTCACCAAAAAGCGATACAAATCCAGGATTTCGTATGTGACCCCCCTCACAAGGTGACACAAGCAAAAGTTCAATTATTCAAACTAGTCTGATGAAAAAGTTCATAGTTTCAATTATTTCAACGAATCTCAATAACCCAAAAGCAAAAAAGAAAGTTTAGACATCTGTAAGAGTCATTAAAGGATAATCTCACATAAACTTTAGTTACAAAATTTAAAAACTGAAGCTAAAAAATCAAATTTTAAAGTGATTTTAAGCAAAATCGCGAACAGTTTTGAATCACATTCAAATTTGTCCCCAAAACCAAGCTACGTTGCACCCAAGTATGCTGAAAACAGCAATTTATACCACTTACTTTGTGTCTGAAGTAGAGCAGCTTCACTGATGAGTGCCTGATGCTGGACGAAACACATCATTTCATTCTAATCATGATCTACACCGCTAGTTCTGAATGTGAAATATTCCGTAATTTACATGCTACCAAAATGGCCAGAGTGGGAAAGATTTGAGACCTAGGTCTAGATTTAATGCTCATATCATAATGGAAATTGCTCATCCTCTTTTTTTGATGAAACTATATCCCAAATTTGAAATTTCTGAAAAGACTGTAAGTAAATATTACTCATTAGAATGGCCTCGTCGAGCGAGAAATATCACAACCCGCTTAAGCACAGAATACGAGTACCTGTGTGAAAGTGCTTCATTGGGGGTTAGGTAACTAAATGAGCTTAAATAACTATGTTATATCATTATCTATGCGAGGCGGTTCTAATGAGTAGCTTCATAAACAATTTTGAGTGTGAGGCGACTCTAATGAGTACCAAACAATACTACTGCTTGCGTGGTCGAAATAAGAACAAAATTTGATCTCGGATGAAGCTGGGGGGGGGGGTGCTGCAGTTGATTTGTTTAGCTGAAAAAGTTTCAGTTTGAGTTCAAATTAGTACAGCCTCAACCCGGTGAGTTGAACAGCCAAATACAATTGAATTTTATTGGTCTAAGCAATGAGGCCAGGGAACCTGCTTGGGGGAATGGTCCCGACCAGTCCCTGCGGATCCTCATCATTATGCCTTTAAGTGCCATCTCTATGAGGCGGTTCTAATGAGTGTAAGTATCCTAAGAGTATTTTAATAAATACCCATATGCTAAGTCACCATACTGGTACAGTTAAAGTGAGTAAGCACTCATAGCACTTTTCAGTAGAAAAGGGAATACAATCACAAAAATCAACTTGCACAGTAGTGCTAGCCAGTCTGCAAAAACGGAGTATCACAGTCAGCCTGCTCGGATTGATTAGTCAAATCCTGGTCAAAACTGTTTGTGTATGGCCATTTAATTGCATTTTCTGGAATATAATGCAATTTGAGTCTTTCCTCGAGAGAACCAGGCTTTAAAAATAATTTTAAGAAAAATTTAAAATTTAAACTAAAATTCAATAAAATTTTAAAATTTAAATTTAAATTTCTTCCAAAAATACTTTCAAATTATTTCTATTTTGATTCCTGATCTGTGTGCGAAATTTCATCTGAATTCATTGAAAAATGACTGTTTTACAAAGATTTTCGTTTTTTTCACCTTCTCTCTTATAGGGTTCGGTGCACAATTAATCGGTCCCATTCAACTCCATGTAAAAAGGCAGAATTCGAGCGTCTGCAATTTTTTCCAGGACATTGCTTGGACCTTTTTCTGTCTGTGAGTGGCAAGATCTGTCATTCACCTATCAAAAAAGTGAAAAGACAACCTACCTTGATAATCTCGTTTTCTCAGCATTCTCCGTTCTTTGGGGAACAGTCAAAAAATCCGGGCTGAAATCCGACCCGCGTCAGACGTTACCTGGGGAGTGCGCTGGGGAGTCTGTGACAAAATAGTCCACACAAAGATGCATTTTTCTGCATCAGCCTGACAAATATAGGCCAATGTTGAATCACATGTACATTTAAAGTCGAATAAAGTATCCATTTACGCCATAAAGGGCCCAGAAACGGCAAGTGCTAAATTTCTAAAGGTACTATTTTCGTGGGCTACCAAACCGGAAGACTGTAATTGTGTACTAACACCTTCAAGAATCTGCAAATTTTCGAATTTTTAAATTTTGTCTCTGTGACATATCAAACTCATATAGTTAAGCAAATAATCGTCCAAAAAGACTAACTCAGTCACCAAAAAGCGATACAAATCCAGGATTTCGTATGTGACCCCCCTCACAAGGTGACACAAGCAAAAGTTCAATTATTCAAACTAGTCTGATGAAAAAGTTCATAGTTTCAATTATTTCAACGAATCTCAATAACCCAAAAGCAAAAAAGAAAGTTTAGACATCTGTAAGAGTCATTAAAGGATAATCTCACATAAACTTTAGTTACAAAATTTAAAAACTGAAGCTAAAAAATCAAATTTTAAAGTGATTTTAAGCAAAATCGCGAACAGTTTTGAATCACATTCAAATTTGTCCCCAAAACCAAGCTACGTTGCACCCAAGTATGCTGAAAACAGCAATTTATACCACTTACTTTGTGTCTGAAGTAGAGCAGCTTCACTGATGAGTGCCTGATGCTGGACGAAACACATCATTTCATTCTAATCATGATCTACACCGCTAGTTCTGAATGTGAAATATTCCGTAATTTACATGCTACCAAAATGGCCAGAGTGGGAAAGATTTGAGACCTAGGTCTAGATTTAATGCTCATATCATAATGGAAATTGCTCATCCTCTTTTTTTGATGAAACTATATCCCAAATTT
The DNA here is from genome assembly GCA_964019695.1 of Loripinus fragilis. Classification (NCBI taxonomy): domain Eukaryota; kingdom Metazoa; phylum Mollusca; class Bivalvia; order Lucinida; family Lucinidae; genus Loripinus; species Loripinus fragilis. The sequence continues at coordinate 74,211,408 of OZ026519.1, read as the reverse complement.
GAAATTTCTGAAAAGACTGTAAGTAAATATTACTCATTAGAATGGCCTCGTCGAGCGAGAAATATCACAACCCGCTTAAGCACAGAATACGAGTACCTGTGTGAAAGTGCTTCATTGGGGGTTAGGTAACTAAATGAGCTTAAATAACTATGTTATATCATTATCTATGCGAGGCGGTTCTAATGAGTAGCTTCATAAACAATTTTGAGTGTGAGGCGACTCTAATGAGTACCAAACAATACTACTGCTTGCGTGGTCGAAATAAGAACAAAATTTGATCTTGGATGAAGCTGGGGGGGGGGGGGTGCTGCAGTTGATTTGTTTAGCTGAAAAAGTTTCAGTTTGAGTTCAAATTAGTACAGCCTCAACCCGGTGAGTTGAACAGCCAAATACAATTGAATTTTATTGGTCTAAGCAATGAGGCCAGGGAACCTGCTTGGGGGAATGGTCCCGACCAGTCCCTGCGGATCCTCATCATTATGCCTTTAAGTGCCATCTCTATGAGGCGGTTCTAATGAGTGTAAGTATCCTAAGAGTATTTTAATAAATACCCATATGCTAAGTCACCATACTGGTACAGTTAAAGTGAGTAAGCACTCATAGCACTTTTCAGTAGAAAAGGGAATACAATCACAAAAATCAACTTGCACAGTAGTGCTAGCCAGTCTGCAAAAACGGAGTATCACAGTCAGCCTGCTCGGATTGATTAGTCAAATCCTGGTCAAAACTGTTTGTGTATGGCCATTTAATTGCATTTTCTGGAATATAATGCAATTTGAGTCTTTCCTCGAGAGAACCAGGCTTTAAAAATAATTTTAAGAAAAATTTAAAATTTAAACTAAAATTCAATAAAATTTTAAAATTTAAATTTAAATTTCTTCCAAAAATACTTTCAAATTATTTCTATTTTGATTCCTGATCTGTGTGCGAAATTTCATCTGAATTCATTGAAAAATGACTGTTTTACAAAGATTTTCGTTTTTTTCACCTTCTCTCTTATAGGGTTCGGTGCACAATTAATCGGTCCCATTCAACTCCATGTAAAAAGGCAGAATTCGAGCGTCTGCAATTTTTTCCAGGACATTGCTTGGACCTTTTTCTGTCTGTGAGTGGCAAGATCTGTCATTCACCTATCAAAAAAGTGAAAAGACAACCTACCTTGATAATCTCGTTTTCTCAGCATTCTCCGTTCTTTGGGGAACAGTCAAAAAATCCGGGCTGAAATCCGACCCGCGTCAGACGTTACCTGGGGAGTGCGCTGGGGAGTCTGTGACAAAATAGTCCACACAAAGATGCATTTTTCTGCATCAGCCTGACAAATATAGGCCAATGTTGAATCACATGTACATTTAAAGTCGAATAAAGTATCCATTTACGCCATAAAGGGCCCAGAAACGGCAAGTGCTAAATTTCTAAAGGTACTATTTTCGTGGGCTACCAAACCGGAAGACTGTAATTGTGTACTAACACCTTCAAGAATCTGCAAATTTTCGAATTTTTAAATTTTGTCTCTGTGACATATCAAACTCATATAGTTAAGCAAATAATCGTCCAAAAAGACTAACTCAGTCACCAAAAAGCGATACAAATCCAGGATTTCGTATGTGACCCCCCTCACAAGGTGACACAAGCAAAAGTTCAATTATTCAAACTAGTCTGATGAAAAAGTTCATAGTTTCAATTATTTCAACGAATCTCAATAACCCAAAAGCAAAAAAGAAAGTTTAGACATCTGTAAGAGTCATTAAAGGATAATCTCACATAAACTTTAGTTACAAAATTTAAAAACTGAAGCTAAAAAATCAAATTTTAAAGTGATTTTAAGCAAAATCGCGAACAGTTTTGAATCACATTCAAATTTGTCCCCAAAACCAAGCTACGTTGCACCCAAGTATGCTGAAAACAGCAATTTATACCACTTACTTTGTGTCTGAAGTAGAGCAGCTTCACTGATGAGTGCCTGATGCTGGACGAAACACATCATTTCATTCTAATCATGATCTACACCGCTAGTTCTGAATGTGAAATATTCCGTAATTTACATGCTACCAAAATGGCCAGAGTGGGAAAGATTTGAGACCTAGGTCTAGATTTAATGCTCATATCATAATGGAAATTGCTCATCCTCTTTTTTTGATGAAACTATATCCCAAATTTGAAATTTCTGAAAAGACTGTAAGTAAATATTACTCATTAGAATGGCCTCGTCGAGCGAGAAATATCACAACCCGCTTAAGCACAGAATACGAGTACCTGTGTGAAAGTGCTTCATTGGGGGTTAGGTAACTAAATGAGCTTAAATAACTATGTTATATCATTATCTATGCGAGGCGGTTCTAATGAGTAGCTTCATAAACAATTTTGAGTGTGAGGCGACTCTAATGAGTACCAAACAATACTACTGCTTGCGTGGTCGAAATAAGAACAAAATTTGATCTTGGATGAAGCTGGGGGGGGGGGGGTGCTGCAGTTGATTTGTTTAGCTGAAAAAGTTTCAGTTTGAGTTCAAATTAGTACAGCCTCAACCCGGTGAGTTGAACAGCCAAATACAATTGAATTTTATTGGTCTAAGCAATGAGGCCAGGGAACCTGCTTGGGGGAATGGTCCCGACCAGTCCCTGCGGATCCTCATCATTATGCCTTTAAGTGCCATCTCTATGAGGCGGTTCTAATGAGTGTAAGTATCCTAAGAGTATTTTAATAAATACCCATATGCTAAGTCACCATACTGGTACAGTTAAAGTGAGTAAGCACTCATAGCACTTTTCAGTAGAAAAGGGAATACAATCACAAAAATCAACTTGCACAGTAGTGCTAGCCAGTCTGCAAAAACGGAGTATCACAGTCAGCCTGCTCGGATTGATTAGTCAAATCCTGGTCAAAACTGTTTGTGTATGGCCATTTAATTGCATTTTCTGGAATATAATGCAATTTGAGTCTTTCCTCGAGAGAACCAGGCTTTAAAAATAATTTTAAGAAAAATTTAAAATTTAAACTAAAATTCAATAAAATTTTAAAATTTAAATTTAAATTTCTTCCAAAAATACTTTCAAATTATTTCTATTTTGATTCCTGATCTGTGTGCGAAATTTCATCTGAATTCATTGAAAAATGACTGTTTTACAAAGATTTTCGTTTTTTTCACCTTCTCTCTTATAGGGTTCGGTGCACAATTAATCGGTCCCATTCAACTCCATGTAAAAAGGCAGAATTCGAGCGTCTGCAATTTTTTCCAGGACATTGCTTGGACCTTTTTCTGTCTGTGAGTGGCAAGATCTGTCATTCACCTATCAAAAAAGTGAAAAGACAACCTACCTTGATAATCTCGTTTTCTCAGCATTCTCCGTTCTTTGGGGAACAGTCAAAAAATCCGGGCTGAAATCCGACCCGCGTCAGACGTTACCTGGGGAGTGCGCTGGGGAGTCTGTGACAAAATAGTCCACACAAAGATGCATTTTTCTGCATCAGCCTGACAAATATAGGCCAATGTTGAATCACATGTACATTTAAAGTCGAATAAAGTATCCATTTACGCCATAAAGGGCCCAGAAACGGCAAGTGCTAAATTTCTAAAGGTACTATTTTCGTGGGCTACCAAACCGGAAGACTGTAATTGTGTACTAACACCTTCAAGAATCTGCAAATTTTCGAATTTTTAAATTTTGTCTCTGTGACATATCAAACTCATATAGTTAAGCAAATAATCGTCCAAAAAGACTAACTCAGTCACCAAAAAGCGATACAAATCCAGGATTTCGTATGTGACCCCCCTCACAAGGTGACACAAGCAAAAGTTCAATTATTCAAACTAGTCTGATGAAAAAGTTCATAGTTTCAATTATTTCAACGAATCTCAATAACCCAAAAGCAAAAAAGAAAGTTTAGACATCTGTAAGAGTCATTAAAGGATAATCTCACATAAACTTTAGTTACAAAATTTAAAAACTGAAGCTAAAAAATCAAATTTTAAAGTGATTTTAAGCAAAATCGCGAACAGTTTTGAATCACATTCAAATTTGTCCCCAAAACCAAGCTACGTTGCACCCAAGTATGCTGAAAACAGCAATTTATACCACTTACTTTGTGTCTGAAGTAGAGCAGCTTCACTGATGAGTGCCTGATGCTGGACGAAACACATCATTTCATTCTAATCATGATCTACACCGCTAGTTCTGAATGTGAAATATTCCGTAATTTACATGCTACCAAAATGGCCAGAGTGGGAAAGATTTGAGACCTAGGTCTAGATTTAATGCTCATATCATAATGGAAATTGCTCATCCTCTTTTTTTGATGAAACTATATCCCAAATTTGAAATTTCTGAAAAGACTGTAAGTAAATATTACTCATTAGAATGGCCTCGTCGAGCGAGAAATATCACAACCCGCTTAAGCACAGAATACGAGTACCTGTGTGAAAGTGCTTCATTGGGGGTTAGGTAACTAAATGAGCTTAAATAACTATGTTATATCATTATCTATGCGAGGCGGTTCTAATGAGTAGCTTCATAAACAATTTTGAGTGTGAGGCGACTCTAATGAGTACCAAACAATACTACTGCTTGCGTGGTCGAAATAAGAACAAAATTTGATCTTGGATGAAGCTGGGGGGGGGGGGGGTGCTGCAGTTGATTTGTTTAGCTGAAAAAGTTTCAGTTTGAGTTCAAATTAGTACAGCCTCAACCCGGTGAGTTGAACAGCCAAATACAATTGAATTTTATTGGTCTAAGCAATGAGGCCAGGGAACCTGCTTGGGGGAATGGTCCCGACCAGTCCCTGCGGATCCTCATCATTATGCCTTTAAGTGCCATCTCTATGAGGCGGTTCTAATGAGTGTAAGTATCCTAAGAGTATTTTAATAAATACCCATATGCTAAGTCACCATACTGGTACAGTTAAAGTGAGTAAGCACTCATAGCACTTTTCAGTAGAAAAGGGAATACAATCACAAAAATCAACTTGCACAGTAGTGCTAGCCAGTCTGCAAAAACGGAGTATCACAGTCAGCCTGCTCGGATTGATTAGTCAAATCCTGGTCAAAACTGTTTGTGTATGGCCATTTAATTGCATTTTCTGGAATATAATGCAATTTGAGTCTTTCCTCGAGAGAACCAGGCTTTAAAAATAATTTTAAGAAAAATTTAAAATTTAAACTAAAATTCAATAAAATTTTAAAATTTAAATTTAAATTTCTTCCAAAAATACTTTCAAATTATTTCTATTTTGATTCCTGATCTGTGTGCGAAATTTCATCTGAATTCATTGAAAAATGACTGTTTTACAAAGATTTTCGTTTTTTTCACCTTCTCTCTTATAGGGTTCGGTGCACAATTAATCGGTCCCATTCAACTCCATGTAAAAAGGCAGAATTCGAGCGTCTGCAATTTTTTCCAGGACATTGCTTGGACCTTTTTCTGTCTGTGAGTGGCAAGATCTGTCATTCACCTATCAAAAAAGTGAAAAGACAACCTACCTTGATAATCTCGTTTTCTCAGCATTCTCCGTTCTTTGGGGAACAGTCAAAAAATCCGGGCTGAAATCCGACCCGCGTCAGACGTTACCTGGGGAGTGCGCTGGGGAGTCTGTGACAAAATAGTCCACACAAAGATGCATTTTTCTGCATCAGCCTGACAAATATAGGCCAATGTTGAATCACATGTACATTTAAAGTCGAATAAAGTATCCATTTACGCCATAAAGGGCCCAGAAACGGCAAGTGCTAAATTTCTAAAGGTACTATTTTCGTGGGCTACCAAACCGGAAGACTGTAATTGTGTACTAACACCTTTGAAGAACGGAATATACACTCAAAATGTCCCCAAGTCAAAACGTCCCCAAATTGGTCAAAACGTCCCCATGTTCCAAAAGTCCTTCTACCTTCATAACGTGTTTGTTCTTGACTTTTAGTACATTTTACTTGAATCAAAAATAAATATTTCATTATGTATTGATTTAATTTTCACAGATCATTTATTCATCTGCTTAGTTGATTAAATTACAGGACTATTTATCAGCTTTATGCAAACATCTGGGAGCAGCCATCTTACAGCAACACATACACATTAACCTGAGTTTACCTCTTTATGCAGGTCAGCTAAATGATTGAAGCAGCACCTTCAGTCAATTTCTTCCTTTCAGTATTGGATAATGAATATTCTGTTTTAAATACAATCAACGGTCAGATCAATGCATATTAGAATATTACAACTGTCAAAAGAAAAGTATTTTATTTTTCAATAAGTTTCATTTGATTTTAATCTATCTTTTTGTACCCAAAATAATGAAAAGTGTTACAAAACATGTCGTCTGCTATAGTAATAACTAGTGTTTTAAGGGTTTTTTTTTAAAATAAATATTAAATATCAGCCAGGTATCAAAATATACTTATCAATGCACCCACTGCTGAAATCTTACTCTGAAACATTGTTATTTTTGACATTATAAAGGATATATAACTTTGCTTGTGTTGTGTGTCAGCAGATGGAAGTGCTTCCAGTTTTCTTGTGTAGGGCTCATTGACCTGAAAATAGCCAGACCCCCATGAACTAGCAAAAGTAATTAATTACAGGCTTATTGAAGAGCATTCACAAACATTTAATGGGGGATTATTCCTGCCATACTGTAAGCTTTATAATAAATGCGTTTGAAAAAAAATTGCGAATTTTCCCTTTAACCCCTATAAGCATCGCATCCTTCTTGTGGGACATACCCAAATAGTGCAGACCCAGACCAGAGACCACGGCGGATCAGGGTCTCCACTGTTTGCTTGCAGAATGTTCTATTAAAATTTGAACAAAAATGAAAAAATACCACACAACATCCCTTAAAACAGAAATAGAGTGTTCCAACTGATAACAGTGGGAAATTCCACTTGGCCTAAATGGGTTAAAATACAGACACACTCCACTGAATGCTCGCACTGGCTAAACATGGTGCAAGTGCTATCTACAGTGAAATCTAAAAACTTGTACCAAAGTACATGAACAGTGCGGTTAAAAATATTGTCATACTAAAAATGGACAGTATCAAAAATTACCTGGAAGGAGAAACCTTGAAAATAAGAGATAAAGACATGCCAGTCATTGAACAAACCACACAAATTAGAATATCCAGCTCCCCTTCAGACCAAGAAAGTTAGAAATGCATGCAGTCAACGTAAATATACAGAAAGCCCATCGCACAATGTATAGCCTCATGGGTACTGGTCTACATGGCGAAAATGGACTCAAACCTGAAACAGCCGTCTCCCTATTGCAAACATATGTGCTTCAGGTCTTATATTAGGGAATGGAAGTTATAATCCCAAATGACAAAGCTTTGAATCAACTTGAAAGACAACAGAAGAAAATACTGAAGCAATTTTTGTCCTGCAGTATATATTATCTATATCTCGGGTACACTTCCCACGGAAAGCCATGATACACAAGAAAATTCCCTCACTGTTCGGAAATATAACTAGACTTACAGAATATGAATCAACCATGTATTTGCTATGAGTTTGTTGTTAAGTAATTATTGAAAAGGGTCATGTTTCTTTTGCATAGCAAGATACGGACATTAGTGAATTTTCATTCCAGAAGAATTATTTGTTTTAGAATAAAATATTTGAAGCTTTAATTTCGAAATTATGTTATTCTATCACGTTATTAAGTTTGGCTGTTTGTGTGTGTGTGTGTGTTTTAGTCTGAAACGGGAAACTGAGGGTCTTATTTAATCTTGTTCTGTAAGTCTGGATACAACTGACCATCTCAAGTGGTCAGGCTGTGGCTTCTAGTACTTTCTAGCCCCTAGGTTCTAGCACCTATACTTTTGCATGATATTTGTTTTACTATACAGGATACAACTGGTTACCTCAAGTGATCAGGCTGTGGCTACTAGCACAGATAACTGATTGTTTAAAAAAGAGACTGGACAACGATTGCTCTACGTTAAAACAGTTAACGTCCACGAGTAACAGGATTGATTCAGTCTTGTGCGGTGCCAGCTGGAAACTATCTGTGGGCTACCATCACAGTAAGTAAGGGTGCAAAGATCAGGAATCAATACAATTGACCAAGGATACCAATGGGAAAGTGACAAACTAACAGTGCAACACCACAAATGAGACCCAAGAGATTAGCCCTTTCCCAGCAGGTGACCACAAGGCACATATAAACAGACGCGCACAAAGGCATAGCAAACACAAGACAGAAAAAAACATAAAAGATCCACAAAAGAAGTACCGCCTTGGAATGGTCAGTAAAATATTTTACTGTAGGGCTTAAACAGGTTTCACAGTGCCAACCTCGCCCTTAATTCAGATGCATAGACACATAGATATTTGGTTTGCATGAAAGACCCCTAACTTATCAATGCATCATCTCCTAGAACATATAAATCAAGACATAACAAGGAGATAAAGCAAAAATAAGGACTCAACAGTAAATAAAACTGAATACCGGAGCAAAAGAAATCCAACAGGTAAACCCTGGAGGTATAGGAAAGATCCTGTAAAAACCTATTTTGGTCTATTAAAAATTCAGGTGAAATCTTAGATAAACTTAAAGCCAGAGATTTCAATGCGACCAGTGTGTCTACTTATGTTTTTTTCTACTCTTTACACTACTTGACCTCATAATTTAATTTAAGATAAATTTATTGATCTTATTGAAAGAACATTCCAGAGAGAAGGCTATTCTTACCTTGCATGTAATGACAGAAATGCATTTTTTACTTCGGAAAAACCTAAAAAATATCATGCATGGTCATGTCAAAATATATGTGATATGCTGACCTTTTTGTAGGACAACATTTTTATTCGATTTGGCACCAATCTGTATAGACAAGTAGTTGGAATTCCTATGGGCACTAATTGTGCTCCCCTGGTTGCAGGTTTATTCCTGTTTTGTTATGAAAGGGACTTTATGATGTCTCTTTCTGATGATAAGCAGGCTGAGGTTAATGATTCGTTAAATGATTTCTTTTGCTCCGGTCTTCAGTTTTATTTACTGTCGAGTCCTTATCTTTGCTTTATCTCCTTGTTATATCTTGATTTATATGTTCTAGGAGATGATGCATTGATAAGTTAGGGATCTTTCATGCAAACCAAATATCTATGTGTCTTGATCCACATCTGAATGAAGGGTGAGGAAGGTTCGCCGTAAAACCGGTTTAAGCCCTCCAGTTACTGACCGTTCCAAGGCGGTACTTCTTTTGTGGACCTTTTATGTTTTTTCTGTCTTGTGTTTGCTATGTCTTTGTGTGCGTCTTTTATATGTGCCTTGTGGTCACCTGCTGGGAAAGGGCTGACCCCTTGGCTCTGGTTTGTGGTGTATAACTGTGAGTTTGTCACTTTCCCATTAGTATCCTGGGTCAGGTGTGGTACTTTATTGTATCCATTCCTGATCTTTGCACCCTTACTTACTTTAAAAATGAAAATAAGCCATGCCGACCATGATAATTTAAAGCTATAGAAAGATCCTTTAGAGAAGTATTTAAGCGTTTTTCAGTGTAATTTTGCGCTTAATATTTCCATTTTTACGTTTACCATGAGATCTAATTTTGCGTTTTTACATTCCAAAACAGAAAAAACATCAAAATCTGGCATTTTAGAAATGCTACCTTCATGGTATATATAATCATTAAAGCCTAAAGGAAAAGGTGATTGCAAAAATTCAATCCATTTTAGTTCAGTTTCACGTCTCTTTATATTCTTAATCTAGTTGATTAATTTGGATCATATATATATTTTTTTTTTCAATTGGCTTAATAACAATTTTACTAGGTGAATGACCATTACTTTTGAAATGGCGACAAATAATTGTGTCAAATTTTTTAGGCTTTTTCATTTTACAAAAGTGCTCACAAAACCTAGTCTTAAGGGATCGGCCAGTTTGTCCAACATATTGCATTCCACAATTAATTTCAGTTCAAGTTATAACATAAATCAGATCAGATGAAGTTCAGTCCATATCATTATTATTGATTATGGAAAATTGCCTACCATTTACAGATGATGTAATGGTAGTTTTAGTACATAAATGTGTGCAACAGACACACCTCTTGGCATTACACTTAGAAACACTAGGATACATTCCGCGTCTTTTGAATGCATTAAATGGTTTAGTAATCTTCCTGATAATAGGTGACCCAAGAGGAGATAGCCTAATGGTAGGAAGCATATCTCGAAAATTGTTAACAGAACTAGGAATACTACCAGAGGATGCTGAATGTTAACTAATGGGAGATATATGTAATTTTGTTAATTTAGTTCTTATCATAAAAGTTGTATCATTTGGACATTGAAATTTTAGCTAAATCAAATAGAAAAATTTATGTTACAGCAGCGGTCAGTTAAGCGTACAAACTTTGTTGAACCTGGTTACAACTATTTGACTTGTCACAACAACTTTCCTTTCAACAGTCAATCAATTAAAGTTTATTTTAGCCATTATCCAAACACAGTCCTGTCAAAGCTACCTGGATGAATGACAGCTCCTTGAAATATCTTTTGTCCAGCCTCAAATGACCAGTCACTCTTGTTACCATAGCTATCCAGTTAAAAGTTTCAATGAAATGTAATAGATTTTATCAAATGTATGGCTCATGAAAAAATGCTGAATATCATCATCATCATCATCATCATCATCATCATCATCATCATCATCATCATCATCATCATCATCTGTATGGCTCATGAAAAAATGCTCATAATCATCATCATCATCGTATGTATGGCTCATGAAAAAATGCTCATCATCATATGTATGGCTCATGAAAAAATGCTCATAATCATCATCATCATCATCATCATCATCATCATCATCATCATCATCATCATCATCATCATATGTATGGCTCATGAAAAAATGCTCAATGGCTCATGAAAAAATACTCATCATCATCATATGTATGGCTCATGAAAAAATGCTCATCATCATCATCATTATCATATCATCATCATATGTATGGCTCATGAAAAAATGCTAATCATCATCATCATCATCATCATCATCATCATCATCATCATCATCATCATGTCATCATCATATATATGACTCATGAAAAAATGCTCATCATCATCAGCATCATCATCATCATCATCATCATCATCATCATCATCATCATCATCATCATCATCATCATCATCATCATCATCATGTCATCATCATATGTATGACTCATGAAAAAATGCTCATCATCATCAGCATCATCAGCATCATCATCATCATACCATCATCATATGTATGGCTCATGAAAAAATGCTCAACATCAAGTGCGTATTAAATGTAGATGCTATGAGTAGAAATAGATAATGAGTTTTATCATTTTGTCTGGAGATCATAAGACTTGAACGTATCGCTAGTCTTTTGAAATTACCACTTTGATCTCACAATGATGGCTTTTGCACTTTTCTTTATTGAGTTTCAACCCGGACCCAGTATACATAATTTAGAATAAGGCATGATATTTCATATGAATCATCTTCACATGAAGAACCATCTTTCATTTAATTTCAAAGACGGCAACGAAATTTAAAAGTAAAAATTTTGAAGGTCACAAGACATAGAAAAATATGAACAATTTTATTTGTTACATTGAATATACATGACTGGCAGCGGATGTAAGTTTTATTTTAGGATGTTTTTGTTTACATAATATTTGACACCCAAATCTAGCTGACACGTTGGATATGTACACACATGAAGGTGTTGCTTTCTTTTTTGAAAAATCCAATCAGCATCAATCATGTGAGTTTGTTCAGCGCTGACTGACAACTAGGATAGTAAACATAGGTTCATCACAGTAAAATATTGATTATTGAATAGCTATACATTGTAACTGACTTCGAGACAGTTTGTACGCTTTAATGACCACAGCTTTAGTAAAATTTTATATAGCATAAATCAATATCAAATTGACACATCACGCCAAAAATTTATTTCTTTTGTGGATTATCTTCCGCTTTTAGAGGATAAGACAATCCTGACCAATAGGGCCTGCTCTGGGTCCAGACTGTCCGCATAGGTAATAAGCCAACGACATGTTTGGAGGTAACTCATAGGCAAACAGTGCAGAACCAAATAAGATGCCACAGAATGCTGTGTCTGACCAGGTTCTGTCTATTGTTTGGTTTCACAATTTCCTTCCGTGGGAATTTTGCTTTAGTATACGGACACTATCACTACCAAAGATCAAGAAATGATTATACTATATTTTTGATCTTAAAATATGAACAAATGGTAAGTCAGATTTATCCCACTGAAGTCCAGTTAAACAAGGCTAATCCCTCAGATACTGAAGCCCCCTTTTTTACTTGGACATGTCCATTAATAATGGCATAGTTTCATCTAAAATTCGTGATAAATGCGATGATTATAATTTTGAAATAGTTAATTTTCAGTTTCTTGATGCAGATGTTCCTCGCTCACCTTCCTATGGTGTATACATTTCGCAACTTATTCGTTTAAGGAGAATTTGTTCTAATGTTGTTGACTTGAACAACAGAAACAAATTGTTGACCTCTTGGCTGTCGTATGGGTTGTGTTTTCTTGTGTTTTGTCACTTTCCCAAATGTGTCCTGGTCTACATCAGAACTAAGAGTGAGGTTGGCGCCGTGTAACTGGTGTAAGCCCTCCATTAAAATATTTTACTGACCGTTCGAAGGCGGTGCTTCTTTTGTGGATCTTTTATGTGTTTTTTTCTGTCTTGAACCTGCTATGCCTTTGTGCTTGTCTGTTTATATGTGCCTTGTGGTCACCTGCTGGAAAAGGGCTGACCTCTTGGCTTTCGTTTGTGGTGTCTAACTGTGAGTTTGTCACTTTCCCATTAGTATCCTGGGTCAGGTGTGGTACTTGATTGTATCGATTCCTGATCTTAGCACCCTAACTTACTTTCTAAGTTATTCAAAAAAGGTTATTGATACCATAAACTTTGTAAAGCTTTTTTCTGAATTTTAATACAGACACTCAGAGTTGGCTGTTATATATACAATATTTGTTCAAAAAGTCTTCTGCATCAATGCATATCAGAACTTGTATTTTATGGTTATTTAGTTTATAAATTTAAAAGAATTTTTGGAAAGCCTAGTTTTAGTGATCATTTAAAAAAGATAATTAAATGTTAAAAAAGAGTGGGATACAACATGAATATTATGTGACAGCCTGCATGCCTGGTAATAAAAGTAAGTAAGGTTGCAAAGATCAGGAATCGATACAATCAAGTACCACACCTGACCCATATCACGGTTTATAGCTATGTTTTCCTCTTTAATTGCACGATGGTTGGTCAGGCTTTAGACTCAATGACAACCCCTGGCGTAAAGCTTTAATCAGTTGGTTGGTGCCTGATTAATATTTGAGTATTAACAACAACAGAATCTAGGGCAAAGATTTGGCGCCAAAAAATGTATTTGAGCACCCCCTTCCTGGTAGCTTAGGCTGCTGTCCGTTCTAAGGCGGTGGCTCTGTTGTTATTGTTGATTATTGTTTTATGTACCTTACATTGTTTGTGGGGGTTCTGTGTTGGTCTTTGTTTTTGGTATGCATTACTTTACGTCCTTTCTACCTTTGCAATCATCTTGATGAGAAAGAGAGAGCTGGCCTCTTGTGACATGGAACCAAATTGCCCACATTAACCTACAGCGTCAATGAAAATGTACCAGTATTGTAATTTCGATATTTTGGAAAATATATAATACAGCTCTTTGGCTACTGTTACGTTCATGTTTCTTGTCAACGACAAGCTGGTTTGGAGAGATAAAACAGTTACACGAGCCCTGGAACTATGGTGCACGTGATGCACGTGCATTTTGTGTTTTAGCTGTTTTTAAGAATTTGAAATCATCATTTTCAGAAGACAACATGCCAGGGCATGCCCTAAACATTTTCATTGAAAATGCCACCAAAATGGTTTAGGTTATCCCATTAAACAGGGAAAATGAGGATATAACTTTAAAGTAGCACCAAAACTGTGCATTTTCCTTAGACTGGCTCCCGTCGTCAAACTTAATTATGCATACTCAAAAGTAGTTTTTTCATTGATTTCTCAATCTAATGATGGCTGAGTTTGACGACTGGTATTATGAGTAGAGAAACACCTTTATAGTACACATGAACTAAACAGAGATTAACTGTTAATCACTTAGGAGAAACCAAGAGGTGCCATAAAATAAACAGATCTTTATCCTCCATCTGAAACAAATTTGATACGGTGTGCCTGATTTATTACTTTGAGCTGAGTGAGAGTATTCTGGCTAGTATTCTGGACAGGGAGACAAAATAGAATTAATAAATTAGAATACTTGAGACATAGCATGAAAAAAGTGTTTGCCCTGTGAAGACTCTGATAAGCCCAAGCAGATTAGCCAGAGCATAAGACCAGCGTGAAGTGAAAAATTTATAAAGTAAAATAATAAATTTAGACAAAATATGAAAAAAGGGCGTGCTCGGTGAAGGATCAGCTAAGCCTGGGCGGATGAGCCTGAGCATGAATTCAGAGCAAATTTGAGACGTTTGACAGAGAGATTAACATTGAGCACAAGCAAATGCCAAAAAGATATTTTAACAGATGATGAGAATTATCATGGCACACAACATATTAAAAGGATTTCTTTTGGTATTTAGCTGTGCTGATATCTAATTCTTAAAAAATAGGTCTCTAAAAGCATTAAATTCCGTCAAAAATGGCAATTTTTCTATTTTAAACCTAGTTTGTCGGCCATTTTTGTTACCATATTAACAGTAAAATTTAAAGAAATGCCGAAATTTTACACTTCAGTTATCCTTCTAATAAACCAATCAAAAGAAATTTGTGAAAAGCCATTTTCAGTTTTTTGCTCCAATGGGAGCCAAAATTAGCCCATTAAGGCACATAAACATGAAACATTATGTATACTTATAAAACTTTGGAACAAAACTGCAACAATAAATTGTTATTTGAAACTGCTATTTGTGCGCTTTATCGTCGCTTGCCTTAGCTACAGTCTATTAACACTTCCTCTCCTACTCTCTAAGATTGGTTCCAGATCAGGACCCCAAAAATTGAAGGGTTTGATCTAGTTCTAAAATGTTTGATTTTTTTTATTTGATTCTTTACGTCCCATCAACAATCTTTCAGTTATGTAGGGATGGGCCTTCCTGAGTTGAACCAGTACTTAGCTAAGATTAATGTGTCTTGCTAAAGGACACAACACAGTGACGCCGGTGAGGCTCGAACCCGCGGCCCCTCGGTCCCTCGGTCTCCAGTCAAGTACTCTACCACTGAACCCCTGCGCTCACAAAGCTACCAAGCCAGCATTCAATGTTGGACCATCATCGGCACGCTAGCGAAACGTCATTTAAATGGCGTTTCGCTGGCGGGCAGGTGATGCTGGCGATGATGGCCCGATTATAGTGGTATTCGGATCCACTCATTAACTTAAAAAAAGCGTTCTCAAAGTAGGACCCCCTCTGAAAACACTTTCTTGATCCGCGCTAGACTGGCATCAGTCCACTAAATATATATAATTACATTGATAATTATAATTAACTATGGAAAAATCATCTTCTAAAAATTCTATCCTCGCTGATAGTCAAATTTAGTCTGATGTCCAAGCCGAGAATTTCTACTTCCAAGTATAGTTTATAAATTTCTATCTTAGACAGATTATCAGTTTTACTAAACAAAATTGACATTAGAGACTGGGGCCAGTCTAGATCCGCGCATGCTTTTTATGATAATGTTAAGTAATGAATTATTCCATCTCTTTTGATACAACAGTTTCGGGTGGCTAACTATGAATATCAAGGGATTACAGGTTATAATTTTCAAATAACACATTTCTTTTTCTGAGTACCAATTTTATCCTAGCAAACAGTGCAGAGTCTGATGAAATATTGCATTTTGCGGTCTTTCAGCAGCATCTACACAATAGTAGTTTCTGCTTTACAAAGGGCTAACTCTTTCCATGCTAGCATCTGCTTAAAACATTTGCAACCATTTAGGACCCAGATTAGGACCCAATGAAGTGTCGGTCTTGATCTGGATCTAAACTGTTTGACACACTGATAATGAATCCTGAAAGGAATTTTTGAAAAAGTTGTTTTTGAATAATAAAAGTAAGCAGATAATTTTTGTTTGTTCGGTTTGATTCTTTACTTTCCAGTCAACATTTTTAGGTCATGTCTAGATGGGTCTTCCTGGTCAAAGCAGAGGGTAAAAGCAGACGATAAAAATCATGAAAAATCAATATTTTGACTAACGAATATACTTACTACTCTTTAATGCAATGAGCTTCATCAACAAAAGTAGCTTTTAACGCTTTCTTTCTTGTTTGACAAGTTGACGAGCAAACTTCTGAATTATCAAAGTAACGACTCGGGACTGGCAAAGACCACATCACATATGCCACTGGATATGTCCTCCAATGGTTTCGTATATTACATCTTGCAAATACACAGCCCTGACACCCTTCTTGTTAGTTGTGCAGCCTGATATTGCATCAGAGTAACCAAGGGAGACACGACAATAACTGTTGACAATTCCATGTCATTCTGACTCAAAAACTTAAACACAAAAGATGCGATTTCAAATGTCAAACTTTTTCCACTGCCCGTGGGGAAGCAAAATAGAACATATTTTCCACTTAAATATAGGGTGACTACAAGTTTCTGGTTTGGTCTAATTCACTTATATCCAAATAAAATGCCTTATCAATGGCTTCTTCCATAATGTCAAAATTGCCTTGAAACAAAACAAATTTGTACTAAGAATAATAATACCTATAAAGGTATATAATTCAGATTTAGAATCTCTTTATTCAGAATGGCATAATATTACATTATAGCGTATTCCAATATTACAACATATAGCCATATGAACAGAATAATTATATATGTGTGTTGCTGTGTACAGCAGATAAAATTCTGCCTTCTTATCCTTTCACTGCTGATCCTAAATTAGATAAGGGCCATTACCACTATCAACATTAACATCTGTAAACTCTTAGCAGTAGCTATTTATATATCTGGGAGCAGGTGTACTTTACAGCGTCTCAAGAATCCTTGAGACACCCACTCTCTATTTAACCAGTCGTATGTTCTAAGGGCTGAAAGAAAAGACAACTCTGATGGGAAAACAATGTTTGGATTATTTCTCTTGGTCAGAACATCCTTATTAAATCAATGAACATACGACAGGGAGCCAGTCTACATTTTCCTATGCAATGCAATGGAAACTACAGGGTCCATCTAAGAATGGTTATAATGCATTCGGGTGTGATGAATACCGTTTTCCATAGTGGTGATGCAAGGGACTCTATGCCCTAAAATTGAATATTGAAGTATCCGCGCTTCTTCGTTCAGAGTGGACTAAATATTGTCCTATGTTAAGAGTACGTGATTTACTGGTAACTTTTCACTGTCATTAAGTATATTTCCATTGAATAAATACAATCTTCATTACGCAAAAATAGTAAGTGAGTATGATCAGGAAATACCACAATCACAAACTGCAGACAACCCCCTGGCACCGCGAGGAAGAGCCGCCCAAACATCACGAGACACCAGGAAGACAAATTAAGCAAAGCAATCAGCTCTCTCTTCCCCATCAAGATGATTGCAATACTAGAATGGACATAAAGTAACGTACAACAAAACATATAACAATTACAGACTCCCACAATGGGAGTAACAATAAACAAAAAGTCAACAACAACAGAGGGAGCGCAGTGGCTCAGTGGTAGAGTGCTTGACTCGAGACCAAAGGGTAGCGGGTTCGAGCCTCACCGGCGTCACTGCGTTGTGGTCCTTGAGCAAGACACATTTATCCTAGCTTAGTACTGGTTAAACCCAGGAAGAACCGTCCCGCATAACTGAAAGATTGTTGAGTGGACGTAAAGAATCAAATCAAACAAACAAAATCAACAACAACAGAACCACCGCCTTAGAACGGACAGCAGCCTAAGCCACTGGGGGGCTTAAATGCATTTTACTGGTACCAAATCTTCGCCCTAGATTCTGCTGTTGTTGAAGTACAAGAAATGTTCAGCAAACTTGTATGAAATGCATAAATGGAGCTACGCCTATAATCTTATATTGTACATCTTTAATTGGGATATTTCAATGTATTTGCCATCAAATTATTAATTGCTTAACTACATTGATAAGTGAAGTGTTAAAAGTTAAAATTTATAGTCATGGAATACTACTTAAAACCATTATAGTATCATGCCCTCTTTAGGGAAACAACATATCTTATTCTTATATTTCCAAATCTATTTAAGACCCATCACCCGCTGAAGAGTCTGCTGAATTCGTACATGAACTGACGTATGAAGTGATAGCTGGTTGGACAGAGAAAAAAAGGCAGACAACAATACATGAGAAAAATTATTAAGCTTAAACGTTTTACAGTAGTAAGCAATACTATGCCATACTATCAGCACTTTTTTAAAGTGTTTGTTCATGATTTTGAGCATTTTAGTTAAATCAAAAATAAATACATGTGTTTCATTATGTATTGATCTAATTTTCACAGATCATTCCTTCACATGCTAAATTAATTACAGCAGTATTTATTGCTTTTATCTAAAAATCTGGGGGCAGGCATCTTATACAATCAACATTAAACAGGTGGACATTGATCCTACGTTTTAATCAGCTATGTGATTCATGGAAGCACCTTATCAGTTGATATTTTTGTGGCTCCATACATTGATTTCAATATTGGATAATGGATATTCCATGAATAATTTCAAGCAACATGAAAATTAAATCAAATCAGAATGTTATGACTATTAGAAGAAAAGTATTGTGATTTCTGATTAGTTTCATTTGATTCTGTTATGTCTTAGTACCCGAAATGAAGAAAGTTGCTACGAAATATTTCTTCATTTACTGGCTCGATTGAACATGATCATTATGACAAGGAGTGCAAATTTTGAAGTTTTGAAAAGTCGTCTGTTAAAGTAATAATAAGTGCTTTAAGACTTAAATTCCAGAAATAGTCTCTAAACATAGGCCCATGTATCAAAATATACTCATCAATGTACACACTAGTTAAAATATTACTCTGATATATTGTGAATTTTGCCAATATCAGGGATTTATGATTGTGCTCTGGTAGTGTGTGAGCAGGTGATAGTGCTTCCAGTCCATTTGTTTGGAGCTCATTGACCTGATAAATGGCTAGACTCCAGGGTAAAGCGGAAGTAATAAATTACAGGCTGATCGTAGAGCGTACACAAACATATAATGAGGAATTATTCCTACCATACTGTAAGCTCTATAATTAATGCATTTGAAAAAAAAAAATAATATTCACTTCAACCAAAATAAACATAGTGAAAATTATGCATCAAGCATCAATACCAGACACTTTAGCACTAATTTTCACTGTTGGTACCTTATTTGAGAAAAAAAAATGTCAATTTTATAATGTTATAAAAGTAAGAAAGAGGGCAAAGATCAGAAATCTATACAATCAAGTACCACACCTGACCCAGGATACCAATGGAAAAGTAGTAAACTCACAATTAGACACCACAAACGAGAACCAAGAGGTCAGCCCTTTCCCAGCAGGTGACCACAAGGCATCAATTAACAGACTCACACGAAAGCATAACAAATACAACACAGAAATAACATGAATGATCCACAAAAGAAGTACCGCCTTGGAACGGTCAGAAAAAATATTTTACTGGAGGGCTTAAACCAGTTTCATGGCGCCAACCCCGCGCTTAATTTTGATGTGGACTAGGAAACATTTGGGAAAGTGATAAAACACAACAAAAATGACAGCTAAGAGGTCCGCTCTTTCCCATTAGGTGACCCCAAGGCTACAAGGAACAGACACGATAGCAATACACACCAACACGAAGCAAAAATAACAAAAACGATCAGCAAGCACTACTAGAACATCCTTTGATACTCTCATACAATAGTCCCAGACACTAAAAGTAAGTAAGGGTGCAAAGATCAGGAATCGATAAAATCAAGTACCACACCTGACCCAGGATACCAAAGCAACCTTTTTCTGTGTTAGAATTAATGCATTTTGCGACGAAAATTCCCATAGTAAAATTACTTTTCTAGACGTTTTTGACCCATCCTTTTTATATCTGGGGACCTTTTTTTACCAATTCGGGGACCATTGGCTGCGCAGGCGCGATACTCAAAGAATCATCAGTATTTGAAAAATGCGACCAATCAGATGATTCGGGGACGTTTTGACTCGCACCCACCCGGACGTTACTCTAGGGCATATTAAAACGAACCTATTTCTAAGTCTGGGAAATTTAAGCGGAAATTTCAGTTAACCTTCTTTTTAGATATACATGTGTATATACATTACATCAAAAACGAAAAAAATATTTATTTAGCAAAAACAAAACATTATTTAATGTCGCAATACGATCTACAGGTTTCCGGCATAAACATGTTTGCCAGTAAAATTTTTCTCAGAAAATCTTTTCACGGTTTCATTGTTAGAAATCCAAAACGTTTATCAACAGTGCTGCACCTGAGAAGGTTATCTAACTATATCTTTTACTGGCGGCGTTCAAAAGCTTTATTATGAAATCTGACAGCGTTCCAGGTCCCATTTTCAATTGCATAACCGGCACAACTGACAAGTATCAGCTTTCATAAAAAAATGCAATATGAAATTGCACCCAGGGCTTTTCTAGTGTGTTCCACAATATAATTTGCAGGGCCGTCACCGCACTTTTTAAAGTGGTCTGGCATAGGAAACCATAGAGTATCGGGGAGATGACCTTGTTTTGGGCTAAGTCGTGGGGGAGTCAACTTGATATGAAATAACCTCCTGTTGCTGTCTGTGTGATGAGTGTTTCAGCGAATAATCTGCTATGTGATAGCGAAGGTTCATCAATTAAATTTTAATTAACAACTTATAATCAACCATTTGTCAAAAAATTAATTGGCACTGTCACTTACATTTGCAAAGATGTAATTAAGGCCAAAAAATATGGTTCAGGTTACCCTCCCTAGTACCAACCCTTAATTTTTACCCCCTACCATAATTCTTTTTCTCCAAATTCTGAAGTTGGAAGAGAATTATCAGAACAAAATATATATCAAAATGACCATCTGAAATGGGAATCTAAGTTTCAATATGCATTCAGTCTTTTGTATTGGGAAGTAAACAGACTAAAACTATGCTAGTGTTTCCCCTACGCCCTTTTAGAATGGCGCTGCTCCATGCCCTTTTCTTGTAGCGCCATGCCCTTTTCCTGTGCGCCATGCCTTTTTTCTGACCGTTCTATCCTTTTCTATATAACAACAGTCCCTTTTCTAGTATGAAAAGTCCATTTTCCTTTGTTACTACCGTTATCAGATTACTGAGCTATTTTCAGCAAATAGGTGACCTGATTACTAAAGATTATGTAAGAAATTTGTTGACTGTCTGGACAGTGCACATCAGCAAACAGATTTACCGATAGATTTACACAATGTCTTCTTTTTTAAAATAAATTTGTGGAACTTCCTACTTGATGAAATAGTCTGTTTTTTGTAAATTAAATGCTTTATTACTTCACTTGATATGTAATAAAAATCATATATTAATAAACCTACTTTTTTAAAATAAAGTTTGTTTTTAATTTTGTTGAAAAAGAAATATATTTCTGCATCATTTGATTTTTTATCAACTTACCTCCCTTGAAAACATTGTATTTATTTCCCTTTGAACATAACAATGGGCCAATGCTTCATTATGAGGCCCTCCCAGGGGTTTGGGGAGGGGGGGGGGGAATAAAAGGCTAGAATTTGAGAAGAACATGGACAGGGAACATTAAGATATTATTTTTGCTGGGTAACAGAAATCATATTGAATCATAATCCCTTGGTTTTTTTTAAAAAAAGGACATCTTTTTTGGAGGATCAAAGGAAAGAATGCTGGATTTTTTAATTTTACAAGTAAACAGGGAACAAAAGTATATTTTTTTTTGGGGGGGGGGGGGGGTGGGTGGGGAGGAGGGGACAAACATAGTTTTGAAGGGGAATAATAACAAATTTATATAAACAGAGAACATAGGAAAACTAGTGGGGAGGAGGGGGGACAAGCCAATTTATTTCAGGGGAACTAGGGAACAGACTACAAGCTTATTGTAATAAACATTCAAAGTAGGGTTGCATGCAAAAATAAGCGTAAGCTACCACACTTATCGCAAAGTTAATAAATGTGCCCTTTTTTGATCACTCAGCGCGTTTAGAGTGCCCTTTTTGATCACTCAGCGCACGCTTTAAGTGCCCTTTTTTTATAAAGTTACCGTGCCCTTTTCTGTTCCTGGGGTAAACACTAAATGTTCTCTTCATGCTCTTCAAAACAAAGACCCTTTTGTGTCAGTTATGTGTTATTTGATACATTTCCAAGTATACTGGCTCCAGTCCTTAAAACAATTTTTCATCAATGTGTCATATCATATACTTGAAGCCAGTCTTACTCTGATGGCCCTGTTTTAAGGACTGGTTCAACTCGTACTTTACCTACGAACTTTCTGGTTGGTAATTAATCACTCCCTGCTGGCAGTCAAGTCAGAAATGAACATTTTTATTGCAGAGATAAAAATCATTACTTAACTGGAATCAAATACCACAGCTGATAAGCATCATAAACCAATTAAGTGTGTATTTTCTTCTACCAAAACATACAAGGCAGAGAGAAAACAATCTCACATTTTTTTTTAAAAAAAAGTCTTGCAGTGCGAAACAGTTTGAACCCAGATCAGGAGCAACATTTTGTCGGGCCTGATCTGGGTCGAATCAGTTTGCATAGGTTAACAGCAGAAGATCCTAGTTGGCAATTTTGCAAGCCTTTTTACTACTGTTGCTTCTACTACTACTACTACTACTACTACTACTTCTACTACTACTACTGCTGCTGCTGTTGCTACTACTACTACTACTACTACTACTACTACTACCAATAATACTACTACTTTACTACTATTGTTCGATTTTATTAACCTGACACAGGTGCATTATTTCACGGTAAGTGCACAAGATATTTTACCTTCCGTCGACTTTCGG